>OX401422.1:14973828-15401864 GCA_947846245.1 Cerastoderma edule | reverse complement strand
TCCAGTTAGGGACTCTCTAAACTATTTCTCAACTACTTTTGGTAAAGGGTTAAACAAACAAAAAGTTTGATCTGGCCAGGTCTCAAACTTCAGACTCCAGTCTTCCAAGTCATGAATGGGACAATCCAATGAACAAGTTAGCATACATTGAAAACAGTGTGTGGAAAAGGACTTGTGAGTAATGAGTAATGTGAACTCTTAATGCATGTATTCAAAACAATAACAAAGAGAAAAGGGAGACAACTTTGCCCATCCTTCCCCCATGAGTAAACTTGCTGTTGATCCCCTTACTCTGACTTTCACGGCATACTATTCTAAGCAGCAGCGTGGATAAAGAAATCTCCCATTCATAAGGAGGATTTCAACGCTTTGGGTGGAGTCGGGTGTGGGGGTCGGGTTTCTGGGGGGGAAGTTACTCTGTGCGGATATGAACATATAAACTAACAGTCTTGCCAGATCATGGGTAAAGGGTTAGCAATCAGAAACATAATAATCAGTAGAATTACTCAATGAAACACTGTAGGAAAAGCGACAATGACTTATTTGATTATCTCCATATAGAAATATTGATCGGACGGGGTCTCGAACAAACGACATTCTGGTTAACGTGGTAAAATCAGAAACATCGTCTGCATACTACTTTAGAATAGATTGCCTTGAAAGACTGAATCCCTAATTACCCTATTTTACTATCATAAAGCACCGATACGTTTCAAAGTATTTCATTCTGTCGCTCGGTTTGTTTTGGACTTAACGCTGATGTCAACAGTATTCTAGTCATTTTGATGACTTTTTCATCCGTTTCATTTTCCACGTAGAGCAATTTGGTGGGTTTGTCCAATGAGACATGTCGCATTGACTTCTTATACCATTACCAATCACTAACGACATTTGACCAGTTTGTTGGAGGCGACTTTGGAAAACGTTGTGGGAAAATGAGAAATTGATCTTCACCAGCAATTCCTCCTTTTCCCACAATGTTTTCTCCTCTATCCGAAGATCAGTTTTCAAATTCATCGCATTCAGAAATGGCGTCTGGAACTCCTCCAGTTATATAGGGACTGTCTAAACTTTTTTCCAACTATTTTTGGTAAAGGGTTAAACAAACAAAGGTTTGATCTGGCCAGGTCTCAAACTTCAGACTCCAGTCTTCCAAGTCATGAATGGGACAATCCAATGAACAAGCCAGCATACATTGAAAACAGTGTGTGGAAAAGGACTTGTGTAATGAGTAATGTGAACTCTTTATGCATGAATGCATTCAAACAATAACAAAGAAAAAAGGGAGACAACAATGCCCATCTTTCCCCCATGAGTAAACTTGCTGTTGATCCCCCTACTCTGACTTTCACGGCATACTATTTTAAGCAGCAGCGTGGATAAAGAAACTGCCCGCTCACAAGGAGCATTTCTACGCTTTGGACGGGGGTCGGGTGTTGGGGTCTGGTTTTTGGGGGGAAGTCACTCTGTGTGGATATGAACATATACAATAACAGTCTTGCCAGATTGTGGGTAAAGGGTTAGCAATCAGGAACATAATCAGTAGAATTACTCAATGAAACACTGTAGGAAAAGGGACAATGACTTATTTGATTATCTCCATATGGAAATATTGATCGGACCGGGTCTCGAACAAACGACATTCTGGTTAACGTGGTAAAATCAGAAACATCGCCTGCATACTTCTTTAGAATAGATTGCCTTGAAAGACTGAATCCCTAATTACCCTATTTTACTATCATAAAGTTCCGATACGTTTCAAAGTATTTTATTCTGTCGCTCGGTTTGTTTTGGACTTAACGCTGATGTCAACAGTATTCTAGTCATTTGATGACTTTTCCATCTGTTTTATTTTCCACGTAGAGCAATTTGGTGGGTTTGTCCAATGAGACATGTCGCATTGACTACTTATACCATTACCAAACAATAACGACATTTGACCAGTTTGTTGGAGGCGACTTTGGAAAACGTTGTGGGGAAAATGAGAAATTGCTCTTCACTAGCAATTCCTCCTTTTCCCACAATGTTTTTCCAACTATTTTTGGTAAAGGGTTAAACAAACAAAAGTTTGATCTGGCCAGGTCTCAAACTTCAGACTCCAGTCTTCCAAGTCATGAATGGGACAATTCAATGTACAAGTTAGCATACATTGAAAACAGTGTGTGGAAAAGGACTTGTGTAATGAGTAATGTGAACTCTTTATGCATGAATGCATTCAAACAATAACAAAGAAAAAAGGGAGACAACAATGTCCATCTTTCCCCCATGAGTAAACTTGCTGTTGATCCCCCTACTCTGACTTTCACGGCATACTATTTTAAGCAGCAGCGTGGATAAAGAAATTGCCCGTTCACAAGGAGCATTTCTACGCTTTGGACGGGGGTCGGGTGTGGGGGTCTGGTTTTTGGGGGGGAAGTCACTCTGTGCGGATATGAACATATACAATAACAGTCTTGCCAGATTGTGGGTAAAGGGTTAGCAATCAGAAACATAATCAGTAGAATTACTCAATGAAACACTGTAGGAAAAGGGACAATGACTTATTTGATTATCTCCATATAGAAATATTGATCGGACGGGGTCTCGAACAAACGACATTCTGGTTAACGTGGTAAAATCAGAAACATCGTCTGCATACTTCTTTAGAATAGATTGCCTTGAAAGACTGAATCCCTAATTACCATGTTTTACTATCATAAAGTACCGATACGTTTCAAAGTATTTTATTCTGTCGCTCGGTTTGTTTGGGACTTACGCTGATGTCAACAGTATTCTAGTCATTTTGATGACTTTTTCATCTGTTTTATTTTCCACGTAGAGCAATTTGGTGGGTTTGTCCAATGAGACATGTCGCATTGACTTCTTATACCATTACCAAACAATAACGACATTTGACCAGTTTGTTGGAGGCGACTTTGGAAAACGTTGTGGGAAAATGAGAAATTGCTCTTCACCAGCAATTCCTCCTTTTCCCACAATGTTTTCTCCTCTATCCCAAGATCAGTTTTCAAATTCATCGCATTCAGAAATGGCGCCTGAACTCCTCCAGTTATATAGGGACTGTCTAAACTTTTTTTCAACTATTTTTGGTAAAGGGTTAAACAAACAAAAGTTTGATCTGGCCAGGTCTCAAACTTCAGACTCCAGTCTTCCAAGTCATGAATGGGACAATCCAATGAACAAGTTAGCATACATTGAAAACAGTGTGTGGAAAAGGACTTGTGTAATGAGTAATGTGAACTCTTTATGCATGAATGCATTCAAACAATAACAAAGAAAAAAGGGAGACAACAATGCCCATCTTTCCCCCATGAGTAAACTTGCTGTTGATCCCCTTACTCTGACTTTCACGGCATACTATTCTAAGCAGCAGCGTGGATAAAGAAATTGCCCATTCATAAGGAGGATTTCAATGCTTTGGACGGGGGTCGGGTGTGGGGGTCTGGTTTTTGGGGGGAAGTCACTCTGTGCGGATATGAACATATACAATAACAGTCTTGCCAGATTGTGGGTAAAGGGTTAGCAATCAGAAACATAATCAGTAGAATTACTCAATGAAACACTGTAGGAAAAGGGACAATGACTTATTTGATTATCTCCATATAGAAATATTGATCGGACGGGGTCTCGAACAAACGACATTCTGGTTAACGTGGTAAAATCAGAAACATCGTCTGCATACTTCTTTAGAATAGATTGCCTTGAAAGACTGAATCCCTAATTACCATGTTTTACTATCATAAAGTACCGATACGTTTCAAAGTATTTTATGGTGTCGCTCGGTTTGTTTGGGACTTAATGCTGATGTCAACAGTATTCTAGTCATTTTGATGACTTTTTCATCCGTTTCATTTTCCACGTAGAGCAATTTGGTGGGTTTGTCCAATGAGACATGTCGCATTGACTTCTTATACCATTACCAATCAATAACGACATTTGACCAGTTTGTTGGAGGCGACTTTGGAAAACGTTGTGGGAAAATGAGAAATTGATCTTCACCAGCAATTCCTCCTTTTCCCACAATGTTTTCTCCTCTATCCGAAGATCAGTTTTCAAATTCATCGCATTCAGAAATGGCGTCTGAAACTCCTCCAGTTAGGGACTGTCTAAACTTTTTTTCAACTATTTTTGGTAAAGGGTTAAACAAACAAAAGTTTGATCTGGCCAGGTCTCAAACTTCAGACTCCAGTCTTCCAAGTCATGAATGGGACAATCCAATGAACAAGTTAGCATACATTGAAAACAGTGTGTGGAAAAGGACTTGTGTAATGAGTAATGTGAACTCTTTATGCATGAATGCATTCAAACAATAACAAAGAAAAAAGGGAGACAACAATGCCCATCTTTCCCCCATGAGTAAACTTGCTGTTGATCCCCCTACTCTGACTTTCACGGCATACTATTTTAAGCAGCAGCGTGGATAAAGAAATTGCCCGCTCACAAGGAGCATTTCTACGCTTTGGACGGGGGTCGGGTGTGGGGGTCTGGTTTTTGGGGGGAAGTCACTCTGTGTGGATATGAACATATACAATAACAGTCTTGCCAGATTATGGGTAAAGGGTTAGCAATCAGAAACATAATCAGTAGAATTACTCAATGAAACACTGTAGGAAAAGGGACAATGACTTATTTGATTATCTCCATATAGAAATATTGATCGGACGGGGTCTCGAACAAACGACATTCTGGTTAACGTGGTAAAATCAGAAACATCGTCTGCATACTTCTTTAGAATAGATTGCCTTGAAAGACTGAATCCCTAATTACCATGTTTTACTATCATAAAGTACCGATACGTTTCAAAGTATTTTATGGTGTCGCTCGGTTTGTTTGGGACTTAATGCTGATGTCAACAGTATTCTAGTCATTTTGATGACTTTTTCATCCGTTTCATTTTCCACGTAGAGCAATTTGGTGGGTTTGTCCAATGAGACATGTCGCATTGACTTCTTATACCATTACCAATCAATAACGACATTTGACCAGTTTGTTGGAGGCGACTTTGGAAAACGTTGTGGGAAAATGAGAAATTGATCTTCACCAGCAATTCCTCCTTTTCCCACAATGTTTTCTCCTCTATCCGAAGATCAGTTTTCAAATTCATCGCATTCAGAAATGGCGTCTGAAACTCCTCCAGTTAGGGACTGTCTAAACTTTTTTCCAACTATTTTTGGTAAAGGGTTAAACAAACAAAAGTTTGATCTGGCCAGGTCTCAAACTTCAGACTCCAGTCTTCCAAGTAAAACCATGAATCCACACCACCCCAGCCTACTCCCTACCCCATGTTACTGAAATGTTCCTCCTTAAAACTCATTTCATTTAATTTTTCAACAATAATGTATGCTTAATATCTCCATTAGGACCAGTCAATTGGGCATTTAAGGGGGAACAGGTTAATCATTGTCAACATTCCAATGGACCGAACTACACCATGTCAATCAAACAGCATCATACAAAGTAGTTCGGTTATAATCAGACTATCTTAGCGAAAATCGAACGCACAGCTTCTAGTGCTACATTCCAATGAACAAGTTAGCTTATATTAAAACATTGCTTTCATTGTCATTTCAATCTAATGAATATTTCCAAGCTACTTTTGTTTGAGGGACTATTTTTGGGTACTACGACCCGGAAGTATTCTGAAAGTACTCTGGAAGTACTTATTTCTAAATTTCCCAAAAACGATAAATATATGCAAAATGGAGAACATTGAAATCAATGTAGTCATCTTCGATACATATGTATTTCGTGAAGAATGTATTATTCATGGGTATATCGTAGACTGCATCACGTCATGATAAACATAAATACCTCCATAAACTATACCCATATTATGATTCCTATTGATTTTTTCATAATTCTCTATTTCCAAACTTGTGATAACTGACTTGACATCATAGGCAATGCTTACTGAGTCCACCTTTTCCTATTAAAGACATAAACATTCATCAGAAACAGAAAAGAGAAAAAACTTACATAACAGCCACATTTAGCCAGGAGCTTCTTCTCCACTATATAACCTCCATGTTTTGTGAAAAATGAATTACAACGGTGTAATTTTTATTCATGAACACACACACACATACACACAAATGTGACGCATCTTCTGCAACATTTCGTTTGTAATTACTTTAACTACATAACCATTTCACAAATGCTGTATAATGTCCAGATATAATAATTCCATGTTCACACAAGAATATATGAAAATACATGTATACTAAAACATTTTCATTGCGTACCAATTCAGAAACAAATATGTTAGGTAAGTCTATTCTATAACCGCAATCATAATCATATACATATAAACATACAGTTGTCTTCACGAGAAAGTAATGCAATTCAAACAGCACGTGCGGGTGACCTGGATAAAGTATAAACTTATTTAGTTACGCTCGCGCTACACGCCTGTCTCAAGAGAAGCCTTATAATATAATAATGGGTTGTGTGCTTTTCAAAAATCGTGAATATCTACTTGATTTTGATGAGGAAAGATACTCAGAGTAGCAAACAGATTAGATCACAGGCAAGCCGCAAATTGAATTGGTGGCTGGCATGGATCTTACCTGTGCATAAGCATAAGGTCGGTTCCAGCACTATAAGCGATAAGAATGTTATCCTACATAGATTATGGACGCTGAAATACAGTGGAGGTGTCTGTGTGCTCGTTTCATTGAACCTTTTGTCAAACAGTGTGCACAGGCTTTTAGAACTGACAGTTTTACTTCTCTAAATAACTCTTGACTAAAAGAAGGAAAGACAGAAATAGTTTTATCCAAGCTTTACTTTATCTTCCAAAATACGATTCCTTTCCATAAAGAACTGTATAGATTCTACGTATTTTCCGTTTTAATTTATTGTTTAGGTTAAAGGCACGAAAACCAAGTGTTGGGACCAAAGTTTGAGAATTCAATGATATACATGTAATGACGTAACTAGGATTGAACCCAGAATATTTCTTTAAGGGGGAAAGTGTCTATTGATAAAAATATCACAGCTGTGATATCTGATAGTCTCAATAATGATCCGTGAACGAAGCTTTTTTCATCATTTGGACATGTATCGTGCTTCGCTACCGAAGGCGTCAGTCATTGAGTCAACATAGTCATAGCCTTCGAGACCAGTCATCTGGAATATGATATCTGACTGCTTACTTAGAACCAAAGACTGTGGACCAACGTTAATCGAACTCATATCTCCTAGGTTAGACCAATTCAGACAATACAAGAACTCTGCATGTATGTACATGTATACAATCTCCATTAGATGTCAGGCGAGAGTGTCTGCTCAAAATTACTGTAGACCATAAGCTTGTCTTCTCATAACACTGTAGACGATTAGTGTTCGTGTTATAAAATGCCACAATATAATTAATATTGGCCTATGGGTTAAGAAATTGTTAATGCTTAGTTTCATCTATCAGTATAAGAAGTAAAGACTTTTGAAGATACTGGGGTTTATACACAAGACAATAGTAAGTCCTTTTATACACGTGAATCACACACAGTTAAAGTTTTGTAATGAACCCTGGTATACTTCAAGATCTGTTGGACAACTTGCAATGGCAGTGCTCCTGGTGTATTGCTTTAGAATATTTAAAGCATCGATCCTGATGCATATATTTTAAACGACAAATGCGTGCCCGACGCTACTTAGGGAAAGAAAGTAAAAATCATTTCAATATCCTAAAACAAACCTATGTACACTTACAACGGTTGATTGTCAAAACTAAAAGAAATGTAACACCGTTGAACCATAAATAAAATATGCATGCATTTGTACACTTACTTTTTTTCTTTTCTTTCATTCATCTGTAAGGTATGTGAAGTATTTTCGGATCCCAAATACTTTCTGTAATCACTAATCACTTAACATTCGAATATTTTATGCACATATTAAGATTTCTTTAATCACGAATCACTAAACACACCAATTCCAATCATTTGAACACTCTATGCACACACACAGACATGATTTTTCTACATCTTTAAACTACGCATTCCGGTGACAGAATTTGGATATCTTTGGGAGACAGTCTCCCAAATGACTTACGGAATGCCGATGTTTCTATCCGGATTGGCAAGCCCTTATGAGCAGTTATGTATGTGGTTTTCCTCCATCATTATGAGTCGGGCATCACAACATAATTGAAATAATGTTGACGCAATGTAAAATCCATATAATTGAATGAACTTAATTATGAATCACTTAACAAATAATTAATTTCCTTATTTTAACGCTTTATTCACACGCTTAAATGATTTCCTCAATCATTTACGAAACAATAAACACATATTTAATTCCATTCAAATGAACACACCTAGAAGCACCGATTTACTTTTTAATATGAACTTTTTAGGTAAACTCGTCTACACGCAAAGTGCGTGTAACACGTGCTCGGGACCCGAATACACACGTGTACATAAGTAAGGCCACTTTTTTTGTAATTTAGTTTCTCGGACAATTTTAGAAAAAAATGTCGGCTCAGAAGGATAGGAAAAATAGAGGAATTATAGCACATATTTCCAAATATTATAATTTGCATAAGGCCTTTAAAAGGCAACGATGTTTTTGAGTCGGACATTACAACATAATTGAAATAATGTTGACGCAATGTAAAAACCATATAACTGAATAAACTTATTTATTAATCACTTAACATTTAATGAATTCCCTCATTTGAATATTTTATGAACACGCACTAAAGTGATTTCTTCAATCATTTACGAATCACTAAACACATATTTAATTCCATTCATTTGATATGAACTTTTTAGACACACTCGTCCACATGCGAATTCCATGCAACACGTGCTCGGGACCCTAATACACATGTATATATAAGTAAGGCCACTTCTTTTTTTGTTTTAGTTTCACGGACGAATTTAAAAAAATGTCGGCCCAGGAAGATGGGAAAAACGACGAATCATCAACTAAAACATTCCAATCCCGGAAATATGTTTTTAGTATGAAAAATAATCCAGAGACATAGATAACAGAGAGCTGTTATCTATGTCTCTGAATATTCCAAACCAAGAAAAACACTTTATTTTTAATCAACTTTCATAATTTGTTCATTTGAGAAATAAAACTCTTCATAAAAACAATTACTACACTATATTTAAATTAACTAATGTGAAACGACTCCTCGATTACTAATTAAATTAACTTCGGGGAACTACTTTTCGTGGAAAAAAACGTCACAAGTTGTTGTTGTCCGTGAACAGTTTATGGCTCCGCCTACTAATGAAATATTCATGTTATACTAGCGAAACGTTCAACAGGGACGAATATTTTGTCGACCCACTTTATTAATTTTTGCTCCGAATCGGAAAAGGCCCATTCAACATGGTTGGCAACAAGTAAACGTTTGATAAGAAGGCTCTTGTATGAAATGTAAGTTGATTGTTTTGTTCTGATTTTTACATGCACGATTGAATAACGATGGTGTTCACTTTTAACGCAAAGCTTCCTGGTGAACTCGTTATCAATTTAGTTCGTAACCTAGATTGCAATGATGAATCATAGCTCAGCTGTTTAAGAATTGATTTTCATTGTTCTACCGCATTGTGTATTTTTCGCTTTCTAACTCAATTTGGACCTCATAATACCATTTCTGGCATGAGTTTGAACGAATTGGAGAGAACTGTTGGCTTTAAAGAAGTAGTGACGATCTTAGTCAGAATGATTCGACGTGAAGATTGCTTTTTATTTTTTCTGATGGGGCAGTCTGACGGGAGATATTTATTCATCTTATTTATTTATTTACATTCTTTTTACATCGATTGTTAGGAAAACATTAAGCTTGTTCAATTGAGCTCTCGATGACTAATGGGGATTCAAACCCGGCACAAGAAGCCGACACTTTACCTCTGCACCACTGTCGCACATAATCTGACATATTGCCTGATGCAAAAATTTCTCAATATATCCCGATCATGTCAAGATGTTAGCTATGTTGTAAAAGTGTCTTAAAAAAAGAACTAAAATGCTTTCATTTAAACATTCTGACCATTTAACCATGTTAGACTTATACAACCTATACATCACATTTTTGCATTAATTTCTTTGAAAAGTTACCAAGTATTGCCTTCTGACCATTTAACCATGTTAGACTTATACAACCTATACATCACATTTTTGCATTAATTTCTTTGAAAAGTTACCAAGTATTGCCTTCAATTCCGATACAATCTGATTTATATTTCAGGATGAACTTGAGAAGAATAGATGACAAATCTAACCAACCGAAATCAAGGCAATTATGGTGATATGGAAATTGAAGACGGAGCTCCCCATGTGTAAATCCCTATGATCATTTTCACCCTTCGAGTCTACATCTACAACATACATCAGCACAATCACACTTGATTATTATGCAACGGGTGGTGTTAGGTCAAGAATAAGGAAGGGGATGATAGAAAGTTAGAAAATATCTGATAGTCACTTGATAAAAGAATGAAGAACAAGTATGCCAGCTAGTTTTCTAGTCTTTAATCCAGGCCTCTCTGGTTACAGTGGCTGTCGTCAGCCTAGGAATGGGAATCACTAATGGTTACTTATTTAAATAGCTTTGCGCCCAGAGACTGTTAGAAAGTGATAGTTAATCAATTCCCCTTGCTTGAAGGATACCAAGCTGTACTGTACCAAGTCAAAGGCCTCTGCAGAACGGTGGCAGGGGGGCGAATTCCAAACTTTACAAGTCCATCGCCAGAGGGGTGAACAGATGTGCTTCAGCCAACCATGACAATTTTCTTGTCCGGTTGCTCTGTGATAGCACTAAGAACGAAACATGCACCTTTCACAAACTACCTCCCCATCCTTAAAGGGGAGTTCCTTAAAGTGGTGGAGCCAGAGAAAGATAATTGGATCAAACTGGAAAATAAACATTTCATACAGGGCTTCGTCAGCACCAGGGATGTGCACCCTCAACCAGAATACTTTGAGGAAGACTTCTTTCTGGCGGATTTCTCAGCCAGAATGGCCGAGTCCTACCTAGCCAACAGCGACTATGGAACATTTCTTATACGAACCAACTCCCGTGATTCTGAGAAGGTTGTTATCAGCGTTGTTTTCACGTCGGTGATTCATTACAGCTTTAAGAAGAAGGGTGACGGGATTGAGTATGACGGGGTTGTGTACAAGTCCATCGTAAGTTTCGTCAATAAGTGCAGCTCTGAACTCGTCCTTGAAGGCTTCCTGCGTCGCTGGGTCAAACAGTCTGACCTGATGATACCCCCTGCACCTCGGACCTCGGTGCTGACTATGCAGAAACTGAATCTTAGGATAGTTGGTAAGCATAGCAGATGATTTTATAATGTAAGGGATTTATTCGCTGTTGCTTGTCAATACGCTTTATTGTGGGTAATCACATTAATCAAAGTGCATTATCCCATATTCTCTACAGATGACCGAAAGAATATCCTTTTAATTAATCAGATTTCCACAGCCTTTGTAGAAGTCAGGGTTGGCAAAATTATTTGTGTGTATTGCCCAGCTTGACCAAGTCGCTTTATAATGAACTAGTGATTTTTTTATTGAAATTTACTGAATAAAGTTCTGTCCACTGAACAAGTGCAAAATAAGTTAAGAATTGACAAATAAGTACAATGTATATCAAAATCATATTTCGTCACCCCTGAAAGACCTGCTTAAGTCACATACACTGTGTACAATTATAGAATATGGAGTTAGATAGATTATAGATAGGTTTATTTCAATATTGAGCTACAAAAAAATAGTCAACAACATAAATATCTAAAATAAGCAATACTTTGAGTAAGATAATGAAATTTAAATGATTGTGTAATGAACCATTTCATAATTTCAATAACATCAATATCAAGGATAACACCAAAAGGAGAAAACTCTTTTATTTCCATTGTGGTCCTTAAAATGAAAAGTTAAGGGATAAATAGAGAGAAATTGTTTCTCTTTCAGCTGGAAACCTGGCTGTTGCTGTAGAAAGTCATATATCCAGTAATGGCCTATGTCTGCCCATACAGAAGGGGTACCAGTATAGAATCATCAGGGCCAGCAGAGATCCACAGTACTATGTTGTAAGGGATGACCAGGAGAATGAAGGGTAAGTAGGGCCTTCTTCAGGGCTTTTTTCAGGCGCTTGGGTGCTTGATGCAGTGGGGAACAGATTAGAGGAATGGTGTAGCGTTGGATTCCTCAGCCTTAGCCACTGTGCCACACAGGACCCAGTTGGGCATCTTCAGGTTTATTCATGCTTTCAAAGTGTCACCTTTTGATTTCACCAGTAAATAAATGTCACATCTGGAAATTACTTAAACTATTGCAATAGGCGTTTCGATTTACAATGTAGATTTGAATGCGATAGCTCAGTCTGTAGAGCGTTTTGCACGATTGCAGATATCCCGGGTTTGAGTCCCGGTCTGGCTGCATGTCTTTTTCTCACCTAGGTTACGCCATCACCACACTTTTTCTGTAGAGTCCATTCCCATACATATGACATTTTGACTGGTCTTATTTTACAACTAATGACCTTTATAGAGCATAAAAACTATTTGTTTTTTAAGATGTGAGGTAGAAACAATTTGACAAATGGATAAATTGCTCATTAGGAGCAATTTATCGTTTTGTCATAAAGGTTTCCATAATCTTTCACAGATAGGGGTAAAGCACTGATTGAATGTACTGCATATTTTACAGATATGTTGCAGCCTCAATGTTAGAATGCTACATACCAGATTGGTTTCATGGACGAATGGAGCGCTCAGAAGCCATACAGGCATTGAACAAAACATGCCGTGATGGAACGTTTCTCGTCCGGGAGCGACCGTCAAGGCCGGGGATGTTTGCCCTGTCTGTCTGGTGCCCAGATGATGTGATACATGTACCCTTGGGTGAGATATATTTAAGAGATAGTATCTGTCAATTAACCCCTACATAAAACGATTTTCCTGCCTGAACAGTAGTCTAACAGTAAAAGTAGACTGTTTTCGTTGTATACATACCGCTTTGTAATCTAAAAGAACTGTTTTGGGAAAGAGCCATTCTAAGATTACAACTGCAACTTCCAATATACAAACAAAAAAATGAAATTAACATGCAAAAAAGCAAACAAAAACTAAGAGCCAATATAAAGTAACTGTACTAGTAAAAAATGATGTATACAGATGATCGTCACATGACTGCATCATGTTATATACAGTGAAGCCTCGTTTATCCGGACCCCGATTATCCGGATGTCTCGCAATCCGAACGAAATTGTAAGGGAACGGAATTATTTGACCAGTTTGTTGCAGACAACTTTTGATAACATTGTGGGAATAGGAGAAATTGCTCGTGACGAGCAATTTCTCCTTTTCCCACAATGTTTTCTGCCATATCTGAAGATTATTTTTGGGACGGTCCACAATTTGGTGTTTGCAAAAGTGTTATAAGTATACACGTGCATACAGACCGTTTATGTCTTAATGTGTTTAAGAACATGCGCTACTTCATTAGTCCGGATGAATCGGTAATCCGGACATTTTGTTGGGAACGGATGTGTTCGGATTAACGAGAACTCACTGTATAAAGTTAGTGCTTTATATCACAAATGTTATATGGCCCCCAGGGTTGTCATTATTTCACGGAGTAAGAGGCTTACTTTGAATATGAAGGGATTTTGCAAATTATAAGCAATGTGGGATCAATGGCAGAAGTGACTAGATAACTAAAGCATATCTTTCTCGATCAACTTTAGTCTATAACAAAGGCCAGATAACCACAGGTGTGAGCCCTGAGTTGCCAGTGTTTGACAGTCTGCTGGACCTTGTGAATCACTACAGACAAGAAAATGTGTTCTGATCTGTATTTACCCTTCTAGCGCTAAAACCAACTTCATGCTTATGCAAACAGGTTAGATCCAGGCGAGTCGCCAAACTATTTGGCAGCTTGCCTGTGATCAAACCTGTTTGCTACTCTGAGTATCTTTCCTCAACAAAATTAAGCAGATATTTAAGGTTTTGGAAAGCAGACAGCACAAACATCTTTTTTTGAAAAATTACCCAGCAATTTAAGGGTTAAAAAGGAAGTAAATAATGAATAATTTCCTTGATAATGTTTAGTCTTTAACAATGGCCAGATAACTACAGTAGTAAGCTCAGAGTGTGGGGCAATCTACTGGATCTTGTGCATCACTACAGACAAGAAAAACATGTTCTGGTCTGTATTAAAAATGAAATTAATAATGAATACTTTTCTCGATCCTTTTAAGTCTTTAACAATGGCAAGATAACCACAGGTGTGAGTCCATAGTTACCTGTGCTTGACAGTCTACTGGACCTTGTTTATCACTACAGACAAGGAAATGTGTTCTGGACTGTATTAATCCTTATAGTGCTGGAACCAACTTCATTCTTATACAAACAGGTTAGATCCAGGCCAGCCGCAAAGTAAATTGATGGCTGGCCTATGATCTAACATGTTTGCTACTCTGAGTATCTTTCCTCAACAAATTTAAGCAGATATTTAAGGTTTTGGAAAGCATACAACACAAAAATATATTTTTAGAGAATTACTCAGCATTCTAAGGGTTAAATAGGAAGTAAATAATGAATAGTTTTCTTGATCTTTTTTAGTCTAACAATGGCCAAATAACTACAGTAGTGAGCTCAGAGTGTGGGGCAGTCTACTGGACCTTGTGCATCACTAAAGACAAGAAAAGACGTTCTGGACTTAAAAATGAAATAAATAATGAATACTTTTCACACACTTTTTAAGTCTACAACATTGGGCAGATCAACACATGATTAAGTCCATAGTTGCCTGTGTGTCTATTGGACCTTGTGGATCACTACATACAAGAAAATGTGTTCTGGACTATATATAGTGCTGGAACCAACTTTATGCTTATTCAAAAAAGTTAGATCAAGGCTTCTGATCTAACATGTTTACTACTTTGAGTTCTTTCCTCATGAAAATTAAGCTGTTATTTAAGGTTTTGGAAAGCAGACAAAACTAAAATCTATTTTTAGAAAATTACCCAGCATTCTTAGGGTTAAAAAGGAAGTAAATGATGAATAAGCTTTTCAAGTCTATAACAATGGGCTGATAACCACAGGCGTGAGCCCAGAGTTGCCTGTATTTGAGAGTCTACTTGACCTTGTTGATCACTACAGACGAGAAACTTTGTACTGAACTGTATCAAGATCCGAGTAAATAATGAATAACTTTCTTGATCTTTTCTAGTCTATAACAATGGCCAGATAACCACAGGTGTGAGCCCAGAGTTGCCTGTGTTTGACAGTCTACTGGACCTTGTTGATCACTACAGAAGGGAGACAGTATTCTGGACAGTCAAGGATGAGTGTGTACGGATACTGTTCCCACTCTCCAGGAAGGAGTCTTCCCTTCCTGATGAGATACAGAAAATGGATCTCAATTCTATTTCCATGTACGTTAAGGCGCTGAAGGAGGGTACGGAACATGTTAGGGATATTCGGTGAGTTAGTGAAACACATTTTAGTCAGACACAATTTTGTGACCAATGACATATGAAAAATACTTTTTCCTTTGTGATATTGTTTAGGAACTATTGTGGCAATAAAAAAAATTGCTCAATGAGTTTGTGTATACCAATTCACTCATACTGCTGTTTGACAAAAATATGTCCGTCCTAAGGCTTGCATTGAACCTCTGTGTCTGGTCCTATTCATGAAAACGTTGCAAAGCGAATTAAAAACTGTAAAAGTTAACAATTTCTTTGTGACGTCTTTTGCTTCCGATAAAAGGTAGTCTCCTGGTTGACTTACAAAATGCTTCTGTTCTACTAATACCCTTATAGACAGTGAGGTTTTAGGTCTTTATCCACCAGTTGGAACTGGGCAATGCTTATGTTCTAGTAATACCCTTATAGACAGTGAGGTTTTAGGTCTTTATCCACCAGTTGGAACTGGGCATACCCTTATAGACAGTGAGGTTTTAGGTCTTTATCCACCAGTTGGAACTGGGCATACCCTTATAGGCAGTGAGGTTTTAGGTCTTTATCCACCAGTTGGAACTGGGCATACCCTTATAGACAGTGAGGTTTTAGGTCTTTATCCACCAGTTGGAACTGGGCATACCCTTATAGACAGTGAGGTTTTAGGTCTTTATCCACCAGTTGGAACTGGGCATACCCTTATAGACAGTGAGGTTTTAGGTCTTTATCCACCAGTTGGAACTGGGCATACCCTTATAGACAGTGAGGTTTTAGGTCTTTATCCACCAGTTGGAACTGGGCATACCCTTATAGACAGTGAGGTTTTAGGTCTTTATCCACCAGTTGGAACTGGGCATACCCTTATAGGCAGTGAGGTTTTAGGTCTTTATCCACCAGTTGGAACTGGGCATACCCTTATAGACAGTGAGGTTTTAGGTCTTTATCAACCAGTTGGAACTGGGCATACCCTTATAGACAGTGAGGTTTTAGGTCTTTATCCACCAGTTGGAACTGGGCATACCCTTATAGCCAGTGAGGTTTTAGGTCTTTATCCACCAGTTGGAACTGGGCATACCCTTATAGACAGTGAGGTTTTAGGTCTTTATCACCAGTTTGAACTGGGCAACATGATATTACTGAAATACTGTTGACATGTAAAACCAGTATAAATAAACTAAAAAATGTGAATAGTGACAAATTCCTATAAAATCAGATTTGGTGTCATGCAATTTGGGTACTTAGAATTTATTTACAGATTTATTTCATTGATTGTAAGTAATGTTATATTATGAAAAATGGTCACTAGCGTGAGTATCAAGGGTTATATGTTGTTATATTGTAGATTAATGATAGTTGGTTATTATGGAGCGGGTAAAACCACATTGACAGAGAGACTTATGGGTAAACCCTTCACCCAGGTGGGCAGTACAAATGGTATCGAGATACACCTTCGACAATGTGAGTTTGACATGAAGAGTGGGAGGTGGAGCAACTATCGACCAGGCTCCGCCTACCTTGATGATGAAACACATGCATTAAGGTTTGTTGGTTTTAACCTTCTCTTTGGATGGAATTCATTGACTGCTCCAAATTGAAAGGAAGTGCAGAAGACATTGATAATAGATGAAATTACTGAAAAATATTTTATGTTATATTTGTTTGAGATTATTTTGACAAAAAGAAGGAAAGTCCATTCAGAGCATTTAATCCTTTTATCACAGTGGTTTCAAAATGAAAAATTGCTTTTGATAGCTAATGTGGTTAGAAGAGACCTGCTGCTATACATGTATCTTTGTAATTGCAGTTGAAACATTGTCAATTTAAAAACCGATGCTTTGCTTTTGAATCCTTATTAAATCTTAAATAGACATTCATTACATTTCTAAACCATGCAGTCAATAGAGAACTGTGGGCGATTTCAGGGAGACCCAGTCTATTTATATCATGGTATTTCCCTAATGCTGAGTATGACAAGTAATGAATTAAGAGCTACATTTATTGTACACTCCAGAGGCTTCATTAATTTTTGTAATAGGAGAGTAACTTGCAAATATATGCGGGGTTTTGGAGGACCTCATCAGTAGAGTTATCATAAAATTGAGTTAAGTAGCCGGGGTTTCTCGTGAAAGTAGCCTGGGGAAATCCCTGGCCCCGGCTATAAACGAAACCTCTGACACACACTAAATTGATTGAATAAACACCTCCTTCATACTTACAGAGAAAAGGACATTGGAGTTCTATAAAATAAATTATATTATTGTGTGTCTGGCCTAAATCTTGGAGCATGCAGTTTTATGAATGATGACTTTTATTGCAGACTGTTAAGAGTTTTGGAATCCCCGGATGAAGACCGCACCTCCATTTTGGATGACTTCAAAAAACTTACCCAGAATGATTCAAGACCAGGCTCTAACAGGAATTCCAGAGATTTATCTCTTCTCAATACACCTGTCATGTCACCAAACCTCCATCTAACATCATCCGATAAAGACCTTGAAAGTCTGCAGTTTAATTTTGACAATGTTAAAATGGAAGATTCCTATGAAATCGATGTGGATGCAAATGATATAGCCCGCTATAAGTTCTCTGATGGTACTCTTAAAATCATCTCCGACACCTTCGGGAAAAACAGAACAGAAAGCATAAGAAAGGAGAGAAAAGGCTTTATAAGCGTGTGGGATTTTGCAGGCCAGTTTATTTTCTATTCTACTCATCAAGTATTTCTCACATCTCGGGCTGTTTATCTGTTAGTTCTCGACCTGTCGAAAGATTTGAAGGAATTTGTTCTTGAGGAAGACTTCCCCTTCGAAAGCCAAGAGCTGCAGGGACACTCTGTGAAGGATTATGGGGAATTTTGGTTGAAGTCGATCCACACGTTCTGTGGTGAGATCCCCAGCCACCCACCTGTTATACTGGTAGGCACTCACAAGGATAAGATGGACTGCAAGGAGAATGAGCGTGATGAACAAGCTGATAAGTATTTTGAGGAGTTTCGGAAAACAATTGAGAACTCCCCGTTAATCGATCATATTCAGCCGGAACAATTTGCCTTGGATAATACAATGTCGGAGGAAGGGTTTAACAAGCTGCGACGGGCTATTGTCGAGATTGCGAAAAGACAGAGCTATTGGAGCCAGGAAGTACCTGCAAGATGGCTGTCGTTAGAGAGGTAATGCTTCACCAAGCGTTTGAGATAAAAACACGAATATTTTTCTCATTTACAGTCCTGCTAATTTTCAGGCTTTGTCCTGATGGTTTGGAAATTTTCAATTTGCCTTCTTTGTTCATGTTTCAGATGTTTAAATTCAGGCTTTAAGTAATGTTTTTGAGTCTTGAGCATTCTTGAACAATAGCAAGCTGGCCTGCATCAAAGTAGTGCTTTTGTTTCTTCTCTATAACGTAACGTGTTGGTACTTCTAAGAATTGTTTAGATGTTTAGCTTCTTATGAATATCAGATACATAGTAGTTGATGAAAATTAAGGTTTTATGGTATTTCCCATATTTTCCCCATATTTTCTTATTTTCTACAACTTCATTACTTCCCTTAGCTAAGATGAAATGATTTTCCTTTTTCTTTTTATTTCACACACAAACGGTTGTGACAAGTTGTTAAATTGCTCATGTGGAACAATTAAGCCTATGCTCAGAGTGATCTATAAAGTCGTCCCTATTATGGAGTTAGTGTTTAATGTTTCATTATTCAGAAAATTTTAAATTATCTTATTATTTCAGATGCCTGTGCAAGTTGCGTGCCCTCAAGAAGATTGTTTCCCTGGATGATGTATTCAAGCTAAACAAACAAAGTGAAGTCTCCATCGAGGATGAAGAGGAAGTTTTACTGTTTCTTAGGTATAGTACAGAACAAAGTATCATTACAAAATTAAACATACAGTTTCTTATCCACATATGCTATGTGACAGGTAGTTTCTCAGATGACTTAAAAACTGTTGATGGTTCTACCTGGCTTGACAAGCCATTATCGGCATTCATGTTTGAAGTCTTCTTTAAGCATAATGAACCTGGCATAATAACATGACCAATGTAAAGATGTTGCAATATAAAACCTTTGTAATATGGAAATGAAATGCCATATGATGATTCATGATTTACCAGTGAAGCCATGTGTATCTAGACACCTTATTCCAGAAATCTTGCGATTTTGAGAAAATTTCAAATGTAGAAAATAGACCTTGAAAGATCTTTACTCAATAGATGTGCATGTTAGTTTTAAGTATCATGCAAAACTGAGATGCTGTACTATATAAATCACTATACGCATTAAAAAATTTGAAAAAGTCTTTTAGAAGAAAAATGACCCAATTTTCCATTAACCATTTACTTTTATTCATGCAGGTACCAGCATGCAATTGGCGGCCTGATATACTTTGAAGATGACGGACTCTGCGACGTTGTTATACTGGACCCCCAATGGATCATCGACGCCTTTAAATCCCTCATAACAGCCACGCGTTTCTGTAAGCTTCACTCCGAGCTAAGATCATTGTGGGCGGAGCTACACGTGAAGGCCATCCTTCAGGACCGCCTTATTGACGAGATCTGGAAGGTGGAAAACAACGGAGAGTTTATGGTGGACAAGGAAAAGTTACTGCTGTATATGGAGAAGCTTGATATTATTGCCAAGCCAAAGATAGAGAGAGAAGACGGGACAGTTGTTACGGCTAATTACTATTTTGTGCCAAGTTTGTTACGTGCCAAAGAGTGCCCAGATGGCCTCCTCCCGTTTCACAGTGTACGTCAGCGCACCCCTTGGTTGTGTTTTGTGTTTGATGAAGGTTTTATCCCGCCGGTGATCTTCCAGCGAATGATTGGTGCCGTTCTGATGCAATACCATGTGTTGAGTGTGGGTGGGGTAGTTCAGCTTTTCTCGCAACTCGCCATATTCAAGCTGGACATCAGCCATTGCTTTGTTTTCCGTCTCTCTGGGGATGTGATGAAGGTTCAGGTTGTAAATGTTATCGAGGAGAACGTCAAATCAAGCCTCTGTGATAAGCTACGCCGCTTTCTGACAAATCTTCTCGAAAGGGAGCTAGGCAGGTATCAACAAAACGTGCCTTTCTCGGTCAGTATTGAATGTGAGAGGGCAGATAGAACCTCCAATGAAGTGCTCAACTGTAAAGAACTGCTTAAGAAGGGGAAAATGCCTTGTTACGCCCACTCGGATCCCCACCCTGTACAGGCAGAGACCATCCTGTCAAAGTGGTACCCTGATTATATTGACATCCCTGTGGGTCAAACCACCCTGCAAGCATGGATCGACAATCTATCCCAGGAGAACAAACAGAGGAAAGTTTCCTTAAAAGATCTGAGTAAGATCTCCAAATGTCTCGGGTTTAATTGGGAACTGTTGATACTAGAGCTGGGCCTCCCCCAGTGTGACATTGACCAGGCCAAGATGGATTATCGGTACTACTCTGCCATGCAGATTTACGACACGCTATGTAAGTGGAGTAAGTGTAAGGGATCACAGGCCACCATATATGCCCTCCTCAAGGCGATGACTTTGTGTCCTGCTGTAGAGGTGGATTGGGATACAGTGAAGAATGTGGCCGATTGTATTTGATTGTAGTGTCCTGGGGGGTAGTAATGGACGAAATACAATGAAGAATGTGGTGGATTGTATATGATTGATATGTCCTGGGATAGTAATGGACTTAGTTCAGTGAAAAATGTGGTTTCTTGTATTTTGCGGTGTTCCCAGAGGAAGAAATGGGTTGAGATACAGTTAAAGAATAAGTGTGATGTAAAGTCAAGTATGTGTGTCCCGGTGTATAGTTAGATTGGGATACGGTAAATAATGTGGCTTATAATAAATAAGATTTGTCCCGTGTGTTCCATGGTTAAGTATATGTTTGAGACAAAGTGAAGAGTGAATGTCCCAGTGTTGAGTTAGATTGGAACAAAGTGAAGAGTGTCTATACCATAACTTGGCTGTAGGTACTAGAAGATTATTGTAAGCAAATGACAATCTCCCATGACTATGCTTAAAGCTGTTTTTTCGCAGATGAAAAAATGGATAAATAAATTAAATGTAACTCGAAACCATTCTGTTCTTGAATATTTTAAGCAATGAAAAATGACTATAGACAGTTTACCACGTTTGAGCCATTACATCTGCGTATTTGCAGATTGAATTAACACTCTCTTCATGCATAATGAGTTAAGAACATTGATAGCTTGAAAGACCTCAATTTTAAGCATACATGGCCTTTTTCCGTAGATTGGGAAGAGGCCTAGGCCTATTGATTTTGGTAAATTCTATTGGTGAAATTGCTGAATGAGAAAACTAAAAAGCTGATGTGACTGAAGTTTCTGGAATTTTGAAGAATTTTCTAATTGGGAATGTGCCTTTCATAGGCCCCTGTTAGAGGTTTATAATGAGAAAAAGCCATGGCATGGAAACATGGGCTGAATCTGTGAAAAGGAACTTTAAGAATTCATTAGAAATGTGTAATATTGTTAATGTCACTACGATACTAGCGAGATAAATTGGAAATTATTCAAAGATGTCTCAAGAACAGATTGGGTATTTTGCCCTAAATGAACCATGCATTATACATATTGTGTTGCCAAGTTGTTTTACTTCATTGTTTTAGTTCAGGGTTGTCAGTCCCCATTGTTTTTTCGAATATCCCATGAATGACAAATTATTGATGATCAAATAATTATGTTTGAAAATGTATTATGTTGTAATATATAGTAAATGAATTTTTAACCAGGGTTATGTTATGTTAAAGATGACAAGTATCTTCATGCCAAATATATGGAATACTGTACAACCTTTTTCAATATCAGAGGGTTAATTGATCTCTATTTTCATTGTGAAAACCATTGTGACAAAAGAACAAGTAATGTACCTTTGGTCACAATGGTTTCTGCCCTAAAAAGAACTTCAGAAAAAGTGTAATTTTTGCACTTGAATAAATTTTCGTCTGCTGTTGTGTACAACTTAGACCGTTCCAAGCATCCCATATATGAAAAAAAGAGTTAAGGTAGAATACCCATAAACTGCCATTTTGAAATGAACTCTTTCGTAAGTGTACTTTGGTCGGTGTCAGAATACATTGATTGAGGCAAGAACTGTTATGTTTAATGCAAATAGTTCTGGACTCTGGGTTACCCAACTGATGTATACATGAGTGACCAAAGTATTAGAAAATGAGTTTCAAAAGGGCGGATTATGAGTATTCTAAAGTTTTAAACTTGCCCTTTATTAAAGCATTATTTTTTATTTCAAAAACACAGGGTGTTCATGTTTATATAAATTTTGTCATAATATCAATCATAAATTGGATTCTTATTTTTGTATTATTTTTAGGTGATCTTTTTTAATATATTCATTAACCTTATTGTTCAATAAGAGATTTGTTTCATGCACAAAGCATTTCGATTTTCCATTAAGTTAACTATTGTGTAAAATCAAGTTTTATCAAGCTCTAATTTTCCAATAATAGTGCAAAATGCTTGTGTACCTATTTAGGCTGTCATTTGCTACCAAAGAAGATCACTTTACAATCTGTTTTGCTGTTTGCTAGTTATAAGTGTTATTTACAGCTTAAGAGGCCAAATATCAAATTGGTTAATATGATCACACAGAAACCTTTCAGGGTTTTCCTTAAGAGGTGGCTGCAGGCAGATTTGACCGCCTCAAATCCTTTTCTGGACGGCTCCAATTTGCCAGATGGTAAAAAATAAAGCTTAAAAGCCGTAAAAATCTTTTTCGGCCCACTGGCCCCAAGACAACATTGCCTTCTAAACAGTTCATCTGGCCTTCTATTCCAATCCTTAAAGGCCCATTAAAGGAGATTAATACTATATCAAACTACAAACTTTTGGACATATTTAAATAGTTATCACCAGAAAACACCATCAGCACAACTTAAATATGAAAGTAAACCAGAAAAAACCCAGATTAGCAAGTTTAATAATTCAGATTTCCTGATTCTTCACCTCTGACCTTGACAGTTGACACACACATTTTTGAACCAACCAATTAAAATTCGTTATTTTGAATATGTAATTGAACGGGTTGTTGAAACATTATTGAATTGGAGACAACTATATTTCAAGCACAAAATAACTTATTTTAAATGAGTCTCATTAATAGGGTCTCAATGCATTCTTAAACTAATTCTCATGACTTTTATGAACATAAGAAAAGAACTCCATATATTTTTTCAGTAATTTGTTTGTACTCATCTGCTTTTATGTGCCTTTAAGCCTTGATTGATAAACATTTAGTCATTATGATAAGAAGTTGTTCATGATATACAAGGTTTGCTTTCTTTAAGTTTACATCCCTACCTCAAACATAATCCTTTTACTGTCCCATCAGGCAATTCGGGACAGTCAAAAGTTTGTTGTTTGGGAAAGGGTTAAGTACAATTTGTAACAGTAAGTTGAAAAAATATGAGAAAAAGACTGTTAGTTATAATGCTGACTTATATTAGATATCAGAGGATGTATAGTTTTTATTGGACTTGGCAAAGTATTTAGTATCATTGAAGATTAACAAACAGTCTTAACCCTTTCCCAAACAACAAATTTTGGACTGTCCCAAATCGAAAGAGTTTGCAGACGACATTTCAAAATGTGATGAAATTGGACAATAATCTTCTGATAGGGCAGAAAGCATTGTGGGAAAAGGAAAAATTGCTCGTCACGAGCAATTTCTCCTTTTCCCGCAATGTTTTCTAAAGTCGTCTGCAACAAAGTGGTCAAATGTTGTCATTGTTTGGGAAAGGGTTAACTCTTTACCAACTGTAGAAGTCGTATTTTTACTTGAAGCAGATGACTTCAGAAAAGCTTTGTATACATGTAGAAAATATTTCTGTTCTGCTGTTGTGATATGTGAATTTTCGAAAAGCATTGTGGCGAAAGGAGAATTTGCTTTTGTTAAGCAATTTATCCTTTTGTCACAATACTCTTTGAAAGTTGTCTGCTGCAAAATGCAAACACATGACATTAGGTTGTAATGTGTTAATTGAATATTCAAATGTACCCTTTTCATTTGCTGAACCTTCATAGAGTGTAGAAAGTTGATCTTAGGTCATGATTATACTTCTGCAAACAAATCTAAGGAGCTGTATATACTTTATCCAGGGTCTAGTGCAAGACTATAGTAAGTGCTTCATAAACATGAAGCACTTACTATAGTATTGCACTGAACCCTCGATATAGCCCTGAGTTCATTTTTTCCAGAAGTGGGTTGAGTGAGCAGAATTGTTGATAAGATAATTAATCTTATGAATATATGCACACTTTAGGATGTAGTGAAAAAATTATGGTGAAGGTTGAAAGTAAAACTTTGACCCATGGATGGATAAATCAACTGTTTTAAGTCTGCTAGATGTGCTAGAAAGTTGTTGTTTTGATTAATTGAATAAAGGGGCCTCCGTTGCCTAGTGGTTAGGGTACAGAACTTGAAATTACATGGCCCCTCTCCGCATTGGTTCAAAAATCCTGAGAGGGATATGGATTTTCATGAGAGGCAGTCTCCTGACTGACTTATGGAATGCCGATGGTTCTACCCGCCTTGACCAGCCCTTATGGGCAGTTGAGTATGGGGTCTTCCTCCATCATTAAGCATCGGGCATCGCTACATAACTGAAATGGTGTTGATGTGATGTAAAAATCCATATAAAAAAAGAATAATTAGATAAAATAAATGATTTGTAGTTAATATATATTTGTAAATATATAATTTGTAGATAATCATTGAGCTCACGTAGCTGATACAGTTAATGTAAACATGATTGGGGAAGGAGAATGAAATGCTCCTTGTGCCAAAAAGTGCTTTACCAGAGATATGGATGACATGTTATCTATGTCTCTGGTTATAATATATTTTGTGTGTGTTAAATCGTTGAGTTTGCATTGTAAAACAATGATGGTATAACCATTTTTCTCCACCAGTGATTTGAAGCAGACATAAAAAATAAAGCTAATAAACAAACAAAAAGCAATAAGATACTTAGTAAGTGTGGCCTAAGGTACTGCATGGCTGAGTGTTTGAGTTAGTGGTCTTAGAGCTCTTTGCTCAGGTTCGAGCCTCCGATACCTTTGGTACATGGGGGTGTCCTTTAGTAATCAAGATAAGCAACTTCTCTTTATGTTCTGTGTTTTAAAGAGTTCACTTCTAGAAAGGGACATGTAGTTGTATTATTTTAAGCATTGTGTTAATACATTTTCTGTTAAAAGTCATCAGTAGGTTGAAACATTTGTTGAAAGTGATAGTTATGGAAGGTTTGAGTTGTTTTTGTAAATACTTATTAAGATTTGTGTTGCTATGTTAAGACATATATGCATTAATATATTTTAGTTATTTTGTATATCATTTCTTTTTTTTTTTAAACTTTTTGTTTTCTTATCTTCTAGATTTTTTGTTACAAATTAATCAAATGAATTTGTAGTCATTGAATACATCAAATCATGTTTTAAATGGCCATAGACCATTGACTGAAATTGTGCTCACTGACTGCAGTGAATCATATATTAAGAGACCATAATAAAAGTAGAACGACTCACGGTGTATAAGACCACTAACAGCTTAGAATGGATGCTATTCATTCATTGAGCTCTCATATGAGCTTTCTGAACGACAAGCATCCTGTATTAAGATAGCCATAAACTAAATGATTTTTTAAAACAAGGTTTAACCCTTTACCAAATGCAAAATATTTCACTCCCAAATTGAAAGAGTTTGCAGACGACATTTCAAAATTGGATGAATGTGGAACTTAAACGTCTGATAGGACAGAAATCATTGTCGGAAAAGGAAAAATCGATTATTTCAAGCAATATCTCCTTTTCTTACAATGTTTTCAAGAGTCGTCTGCAATAAACTGGTCAAATGTTGGTAGTTTTTGGTAATGGGTTAAGAGTGGTCACTTAAAACAACGTTTATAGTACATGCTTTGTTTTATTGAAGTTGAAAAAAATGAATGTGCACTGTAATAATTAGAATTTGAAAAAGTGAAACTTCTTCCTTTTTTACAGATAGAGAAACAAATTGTAATTAATCAGAACTCACACTTTTTCCCACAAAAAAAATAAAAAGAATGATAACACTTTTCAGTTTTTTTGGCATTGCATGCCTGATATCTATGATTATATCACATATCATTATAGAAAAGGTTACATCATTTCTAGTGGTTATAATTTATTACTAGTAACATAATATTGAATAATTGAATAATTAGTTGTTCAAAGTTCTATATATGCAAGTTTTGATACAGAACAAGTGGTTGATAATCCATGATTTTTTTCTTGTGCTCTAAGCAGGGCTTGTGAAATCTGATTATGAATTACTTTTCCGAAAATGCCAAATATGTTTCTGCACTAGTCCGTAAAATGGTTGTAGTGTTAATTTCTGTGAAAATGTACTTGCCCTTAAAGGCTTTTTTGACAAGCTGGGTAATACAAACAATTGATTTTGCCAAACAAACATATGACCATTGATAACTTAAGAGACGCTTCATTGGGCTGAGAAAGTGTTCAAGTAAAGATTGTACCGAATGAAAAGGTAAAAAAGGTAAATTTGAAAAAGAAAGTTCTTTCCCCAATCTTGCCAATTTGAATGCATCATACATCTCTAATAAGTGTGATTGGTTTAGTGGTGTCCTACTTTATTTAGGAAGTAGGAAGTCTCTGTGGCCTATATATTTAAGTACATGACTTAATATGTGTATTACATGGTCTTTCTCTGTTTGAGTCCACTACCCTATGATGGCATTTAGATTTACATTAGGGGTAGTTTCCTGGTTGACCTGTTGAATTCTAATGGTTCTACCAGGCTTGACCAGCCCTTATGGTGTCTTCCTTCATTGTTATGATCTGGGCATCACAGGATAACTGTATTAATGCGGATGCAAAGTGAAACCCTTATGAGGAAATAGGAAATACATCTACTTGATGCCATATTTTATTTCATTATGATATACAGTGTACATGTTAAAAAGTGTGTTCAAATAACTTGATCTCATTTTCTGTCATTTTCAATTATAAACTTAAATGGTGTTCTATCATGATATTTAAGATAACCACATTGGGACAAAAGAAGAGGTTGTCCTTGAGCTAATTCTTCTTTTCCCGCAATGATTTCTGCCCAATGTTTCTTCCCTATCAGAAGATAATCTTTCAATCTCATCCCATTTTGAAATGTTGCCTGGAAACACTTTCAATTTGGGGCAGTCCAAAATTTGGCATTTGGTAAAGAGTTAAGCTCACATAAGCACATAATGCTCAATAATAGCTCTCATGATGCGGCACGAAGGGGATCCCACCTCAGTCCATCCATGTCAACTTTTTTTACACAGCTTTTTTCAAATGTGTCTCCATTTTTAAACCTATCAAACAATTGTTGTTTTTAGAACTGGTTTGATCGTGTTCCATAGTGTCAAATTTACTTTCCTTTTTACTAAATCATGTAAAAGCCATCACTAGATACACTCAAATTCCCTTTTATGACATAAGTCTAGTGGTGGGTGTTGGCCTTAGGGCAAAAGGGGTTTGATTACGGTAAGAAGCAGGGTACGCTTTGTGTGAAATTTGATTCATCCACATTCAGCTTGAACACTGGGTTTGTAGAACTTAAAACTAGTCAAATTATACTCATTATGATTCATACTCATAGTTCAGTTATGAGTTGTGTTTTTGTAGGGCTTCGCATTATAGGGGATCCTGTTTGAATGCAAACATGCTAACTGATTTAACGTGTATGAAATTTTCGTCCTACTTGCTCAAAGCAGATGAAATTAGATAATACTGTGACAAATGAAAAATTGTTGGACATATGCGAATTTGCTTTGGCAATCAAAGTCCGAGCAATTTCCCATTGTGTCACAGTAGTTTCTTCTACTGAATATCACTTAATACATTGGCTTTTTTTTTCAAATATGCGTTTTCTTTTCCTTTACAGCTGCTTTCATTTTTGAACAAAATCTTTTATTATGGATTACACTGTTTGTCATTTTAAACATGAAAAAATAGTATGTTTTAGCTTAGTTAAGGCATCTATATATACCTGTATACCTAAGATCAGTTTTGTAACCGCCACTAGCATTTAGTGAAATTGCATATTTGCAAAATGATTGTAACAAATGACATTTTGAATTTTGAAATAGATGTCTGAAATATCCAGGGTGTTTGAGTTTTTGTATGTCCTTTCTGTGAGAATTGTTGTGACAGACCAGGCGCCTAGGTAGCCCTCCATGGATCCCCAGCAAAACTTTGAAAATAATAGTACACTCTGGTGCATTCTAGGCGGTCTCAGGTTCATTAAGGACATTTAGGCGACTAGGGTTTATACATTAATGAAGTAGATTTTTGTGAATTTAAAAACACCCAGATGTTGTTTTTTTTTGGGGGGGGGGCGGCGTAAAAATCGTGTAGATTCAGCCGCGTACTCACTTATAGGCAGTTACGCGCCTAAAGGCATTTTTTTTATCAATCCTTCCACCGCTGCACAATGGTGATCTGCATGCATGCGTATTTCCTTGCGTGTGTTTCCACTCTTCCCTGGCGAAGAGGACTTGTGCTGGTTATCAAGTTTTAATACCATACAGTCTCTTGCCCAAACCAAACGATTCATCCTGAAATCAAAGCATTGATCAAACGGATGCAACACATGAGGTGTCTGGTCTTTTAAAGTTATTATGTGTCAATCCACATGGTCTCTATTTGCATCTTTAAAGGTAGATAATCCGGCAATGCAATCATAATCGATTTCGCAGTTGCTTCCCTTGTCGCGGTACAACTAGTAAGATCGGTATTGGCCAATGGCCTAATAAAGGATTTTAGGTCTTTGGTATGAGCTAAATATTTAGCCATGTAAATGTTTAGAAACCACGGTGACAAATGGGTCAATTGCTCACATGGACCAATTCATCCTTTTGTCACTCGTTTCTACTCATTAACAATAAAAAGATGCTCTTATTTAGCATCGGGAATCATAGTCCGCCATGCAAGCAATGATTTGCCATTGTATTCTATGGCGTTTGTTTATATGCTTTACTGAACGACGGTTCTCCCGCATGGCAACACATCGAATATCAATTTAAGGAACAATCTCTTTTAAGACGAGGATGTACATTCCATCAGCCACGTCTTTTATGGCAAACTCCTCACAGTGATCTCCCTGTATGGGGATGATCACTGCCATCACAAATGTCACGTGACCACCTACTTAGAAACGAAAATAGCATAACAAGATGGCAAACAATTGTAATCCATTAGTGCTTTATT
Organism: Cerastoderma edule; assembly: GCA_947846245.1. NCBI lineage: Eukaryota > Metazoa > Mollusca > Bivalvia > Cardiida > Cardiidae > Cerastoderma > Cerastoderma edule. The sequence continues at coordinate 15,372,165 of OX401422.1, read as the reverse complement.
TATAAACAAAACCATTTTTTTTTCAACTTAACTGGTCAGAAATCAATACAAGATATTGTTACTAAATTAACTAAGATATCCGGTAATCTCTTAACAAAACAGCATCATTTGAATGTCATCCAAATCTGGATGAAAAATCTTGTGGTGGCAGTGGTCGATGCAGCGTAGCAAGGGGAGATCACTGTGAGGAGTTTGCTTTTATGGTAAGGGATTTCACATTGCGTCGACTAAATTTCATAAGCGATATCCGGCTCACAATGGTGGAGGAAGACCGCGTACTCAACTACCCATAATGCCTTGTCAAGCCTGGTAGAACCATGGACAAATCATCAGAGAGTGTGTTCCAAATATCGTCACCAGGATTCCATCCAACACGGAGAGGGGCCATATGATGAATAGCGTTGACAATCCATTATTTTGTAAATTCATTGTTTAAAATGACGATGTACTGTATTTGAATTAGTCAAAGAAAATTATTCTGATACGGATTTATGTTCTGTGCTTTAATCATCAGACATTGAATGTCCCTGCCCGCCCTGTCGTTAAACCTTCAGAAATTATTTACCATTTTCATATTTGAGAGTATAAAACAAAAGAAATGGGTGAAAGTGTTTAGGATTGTTTCTGATTTTCAGGATTTGGAGGCTTTTTGTCTCTATGTATTATTTAGAGGCTAGACAGTGAAATTTAAACGATATAGAAACCCCGTCAATCGCTATCGCCCCTTCCTTGGGGTTTCTATATCGTTTAAATTTCTCTATCTAGCCTCTAACTAATACAAAGAACTAGAGATTTCAGGCTTTAGAAATTCTTCAAATTTCACCCATGCAAAGACCTAAATAACATTGATCATGTCTTTGGTGAAACCGACTAACTCTCTAAACTCTCTGAAATCGTCTTGGGTATGTCTGCCTGACGTGCATAAACGAGGATGAGGTAAAGTTTTTTTTAACATCACCATGGCAGTCAATAGAAATCTAATTGCATGGCATCATCGTTTCTTGGAGCCGATTCCTCATCGATTAATTACTGCGATTAGACTGTCTGTGACTGCAGGGGGCCAGTCTGGTGCCGCCCTTATGGCTCTATGCGCTTCCAGCTCGACGGGGAACCGTCTCGAAACCCAGTTCTCCATGATACGTAAACGCATCGTCCACAGGTACCTTTAAAAAGCGTTGTTTTAAAAAGATAGATCTCTGTTAAGAAGCCATTCATTCATTTTTACCTAAATGGTACTTACTCAATGATGTCAAGAACACATTGTTTTTATTTTTGTCGTCCGGTGTTGCTTTCATTTTTGGTCAGTCGCATATTTTCAACGCGTGGAATTGGTTTGCTCTTCATTTATCTGAATGATCCAGACGAAGAAATTTCATTAAACACACAGTTACAGCTTGGATCATCTGTGTTTGCTCCTCATAAACAATTCATCTGCTTGTCAAGATAGTTTCTACGGTGGACGAACCATTGCTCTCCCGGACGGCTGTCTTCTACATTACGGTTAGGGGACAAAAGCTAGCCATGAAGTTACTCGGATGGACAAACTGTGATTGTGGAAAGACAATCTTTGTCTGGATCATTCAAGCTAGCCCTATACCAAGAAGGGGACAAAGGCCCGGGGAGGCAAATATTCGTGTGGGTAGGGTGGGTTGGTATTATGGGCAATTGTCAGGGAATAAGTTTTTATCTACACATAACAAGAAAATAGTATTTAGCTCTTGTTTTTTATTTGTCATCTACTGTTTCTCTCAATCTGGAACAGTCACACATTTCCACAGGGAGAAAGTGATGACCATGGTGCAGTTTAATGTAGATGTGTTGCAGAACGGCGCTTTGGAAAGAGATAACTGCTCAGATCTTTTTCAGTGTATCGCCAAGCAACAACTCAAGGCGGATGATTCGTGTCTCCTTTTGTAACACTGATTTTCTACTCATTTTGCCCTATGTTCGTCAAAGCAATGTTTTGGAGTAAAAGATTAGAATTAAATTTCTAAATATTGGACAATCTGGAATAAACAGGGTCATTCTACCATATATGATGTAAGATATACCGGGGGACATCTATAGTAAAGGACTATTTGTACGATGGATCAAATATCAATCGGAACTACTCGGGTATTTCCGTGAGCTGTGAAATACACCTCGGATATAAGTGTAGGGTTACACTTTTTCGTGTAAATCGGCATCCGGCAATTAACACTTTTTCTAAGCGTGCAAGTTAAGTAGTTCAATGTATATGGAAGTGTTGGATATCCTTTTTAATCATTTTTTATCGGTAACTCATACGAAATAGCGAAATTATAAGTTGTGACATATATAGTTGTTTCATTTATCAAATCAAACGACTTTTACGATTTCACATTCAAGATCTATTTTTAACAACGAAAGTGAAGTGACGTCATTTCCGCGGGAACCAATATGGCGTCATCCCTATTATTTCAGAGGTGTTTTCATTGGATAAACCCGATGTGTTCAGATTGATCAAATATATCACAAACTAGCACGTTACAATATTTCATTATTTTATTTCACTTTATTTACAAAGGTCTATTATACATACAAAGTATTACTATACAAAGACTTATTATGACAAGCATTTGGTAATTTAACATTGGTATCCAGAGAAGAAAATTTAGTGTGCAGAACAATACGCCGTGTTACCATGATGAAACCAATTAAGCAACTTTTAAGCCCAAAAGGTCTTCATCAAGATTGTGGAAAGAATTACACACTTCTCGAAGGTCAGGTAGACAACTTACCTCTAAGTACATTGATACATAAAGACCTATTATGGTTTCCATAACCCCAAATTATATATTCATGACCATCCCCCCAATTCCTAGATACCCCTTTAAATCATCATTTTCAATTTAAAATCCACAAATAAAAGGTCAAAGATCACCTAAATTAGCATAAAACAAGAGGTTAAGGGAAACCCTTGCTTATATTTGTGAGTGATTTGGAATTTCGAAACATGAATGAAATGCGCAGTTCGTTCGAAATGACGCAGTTGTTTTAGGTAGGCGTGTAATTATAAGGGAACTCCCCCGGAATTTCTTCTCACACATTCAAGTATCCATTATGCCTTGGTTGGTGAATACCCAAGTTTATATTGATGACGGTATACCATGGGAATCATTAGGAAAGCATCCGGTAGGAAACAAGCATAACGCCTTCCTCCATAATACAATTTGAAGCTAGTTGAAATTACAAGCAAGAGCGAATGCTAAAAGGTACCATGAAAAAAGAGCATCTTATAAAACCTTATAGTGATGGAACCGACTTCATGCTTATGCAAACAAGTTAGACCCAGGCCAAACGCCAAATAAATTGTCTGGCCTGTGATCTAACCTGTTGGCTACTTTAAGTATCTTTCCTCAACAAAAAATAGCATATATTTAAGAAGACAACACAACAATCTGTTTTCAAAAGATTACCAAGCATTCTAAGGGTTAATGCTTTTGGGGAACAGCCATTATGACAAACGTGTTGATTTCCTATTGGGGCAATTAATCCTTGTGTAACAGTGGTTTGTATTGCCATCTGCATCAGACAATGCCATGTAAAATGAGATTTAATGATTAACAGCAATAGTTTCGTCATGAAAAGACTATCTAACAAATTAGAAAACACCGCCATCATTAAAAAATACCAGCGTTAAATCATTTTTTTTTTAATCTAATGACCTCAGTATACTTTCCTTGTTCGGTTAGACGTTTTCAGTATTATTTCCAATTTCTAATTTCGCCTTTTAATACCATCATCGCGATAACAGTCTATTAACTTATCAGTTCTTGGTACCATACCAAGCGGAATGGTGTCTTGCTGATTGACAATTCAACATGAAAAAGATTATAAGCTTTCATTTGATAAAGTCCATAGGGAATGTAATAGAAACTAAAATGCAATACGTTTTGGTAGAATAATGTGCCCAATGTTACTCGGTTGATCCTAGATGTAACTGTGTAAATGAAATATCTACGCCTGGATCACTCGAACAAGGCCAATTGTGGCTATCAAGCAGTAAGTACGAGGGGTATTAGGGAGTAAGGGGTTTAACCCTTTACCAAACGCCGAATTTTCGACTGTCCCAAATTGAAAGAGTTTGCAGACGACATTTCAAAATGTGACGAAATTGAAAAAAAAACATTCTGATAGGGCAGAAAACATTGTGGGAAAAGGAGAAATTGCTCGATAAGAGCAATTTCTCATTTTCCCACAATGTTTTCCAGAGTCGCTTGCAACACAGTAGTCAAATTCCGTTATTGTTTGGTAAAGGGTTAAATCTTCTCGTCGAATACTTCAAAGAGCTCGATGTGACACTGTCTTGTAATTTAAAACCGTCAATGCAGCCCTCCGTCGGCCAACATTGGGTTACCCAACAAGGGCCCTCGTTGTTTATGTTTCTCGTGTAGGTTTCGATTAAACGGATAATTGATAAAAGATTTGTAACCCTTCTGCTCCCCCGTGGTTGGTCGGGGTTTTTTTTCGCGGTGTATAGTCCATTAAGTTCCTTCTTTGCCTTACTTTAAGTATTAATAATTTAACACATTTTCATAATATAATCATGAAACACAAATGCATTTACAACAACCTGTTAATAGTCGAAATCCGACTTCACTAACTCTCTCTAAATATGAGTTAACTTATTGATCAACATTCACTTTGAACTTTGGTCTTGATAAATAGATAATGATTTTGGTTAATTGCGCTCCAATGTATCGCGTATTGATGGCTCCTTTTTGATAGTTATTCAATTAATGTCTGGTTATGTTTTCTGCTTATGTTTTCTTGAAGTTATTTTGTGTGGACATCAAGCACTTGATTTTGTTTAACTTCAGGACAGGCAGCGAAATACCGAGATATGATGAAACTAAATTTACGATACAAAGAAATCGACATAAACATGCATACATTCGTAGCATTATAATATATTTTTCAACGTTGCTGGCAACGCTCACGAAAATATTGTAAAGCTACACATTATACATTCTATGATGATGATATCACTGCCTGGTAAGGTTTCATCAAAATGACGTTTCCTCGTTGATGACTGTTACAACAATTATTTATTATGTTATGAATTCTATGGTTATGATGATGATGATAGTAATATAGATGATCTTGGTTAATGTATGGCCATCTTTATTTCTTTTCGACAACCTGTTATGAAGTTTTGAAAGCAAGCCTTAGACATTCTCTGTATAGGAAATGATTCAAACTTAGCGAATTGGAATAATCACAAGAACAAGTTGTCTTCGCAGATGGTTATCAATATTCTCAATGATATCTTACTTTCCTGCAACTGTTTCAAAAACATTCGAAACTAATGTTACAATAGTGGTAACCGATGAAACAAGCCGATAAAGTGCTCCTAATTGGCAAATTATTCTTTCGTCACAAAAGTTCTTCGATGCTATCATATTTAACATGTTTTAAAATTACATGCATTATTTACATGTGCTGATGCTTTCTATTTGGACTAATCACAAAGTTGGTAAGAAGGAAATGGGTAGATACAGTTTTGTTACAGGCGCCTGCACATGAAATGGTTATCTGGGTTAAACAAACGGTATAAAATAGACAATTTCCTTGCAAAACAAACCTTTAGTCCCCTTTGTGAAGTATGCAGTTCAGACCCGGGTTGTGCAATAGTTCAACATTACGTCACGTACGCACTAAAATTACCCTCTTACAATTCAGGAATTTCGATGTCCAAATGCTACATGTATGCGGACAGTTGTATCTGAATCAGCATATGCGCGTACCACAGGCTGATCTAGGGTGGGAGGTTAAACATTTTTATACGAAACTAACGCTTCTTTTGATACGAAACGATCCAAATAAAAGACCCGCATAGCTTTCACTGAAGTGTTTACTAAATGCCCTAATGCTATGGCTGGTATTCCTTTAAACTTTTCTCAAACGGTTTTTGATGTCGGCAGCCTTGCCGAAATTAATGTGTTAGTACACGGGCACATTTTGTACGGATTGAAACCTACCACCTGAACATTGCTTCTCTACCTTTTCTTTTTTTCGCTTTGAAACCTTGTATGCTTTTCGTCAATATGATGTTCTGTACGGAGTATATCTATATCTTTAAGATGCATGCGGTCAGCGAGCAATCCAATATAGAGTATACAATGAAAAATGTTTGGTATTTCATACCATCAAGTCTATTTGGGCACAGTTTATCATTTGTTTCAATACTTCTCTTGAAAGACCATTTGTCGTCAAAAACAAATTATTTGAATAAATATAATAGATAGAATTAGAAGCTAAACATCCTAGCCACCCAACTGTTAAGACCACACGTATGCAGTACGCATAATTAGTGTTATCTAATATCTTTTACGTAATTTATTTCAAACGGTTCTAAGTTGTTTGCGATCACTTGTCTGGTAAAAAGCCATTTTAGCTGGCAGACTAGTGTGACTTTTTCCCCGCGACTACAGACCAGGTTTCGAAGTTTGATGACTCAATTATAAAACCGTTGACCCTGTTATCCCAGGTAACTAATACTCTAAACATTTTAACCATAACACTTAACCATACGATGACTTTTGGATTGTAATTGTCTTTAAACGAGATTGATTTGGGACGACAATAAATATTGATTTTTGATAGGATTAACTTTTATGCTTATGACATAAAATGTTCTGTCTTTTGAAAAGTTTAGAAATATTGTTATTTGCATCCAACAAAGTGAATATAAATGAAAAATGTTAACACGGTGTGAGACCTTATCAATATAAAATAACCCCGTATTGTTTCTTCTAACAAAGGTAAACATGATTTCAGTAACCGAATTTATATAAGTGACACGAAATAACATTATTTCACTATATATGGTTTGTTCTTTTCGAAACATTTACGTTCAAATTGTGTTTTCACGGTTTTTAAGATTTTGCTTAAAAACCACAGTAAATAAATGAGTAATTGATTGTAATTCTTTATTCATGATGGCTACTTTTTTTAAGTATTTTGGTTGCATGTGCATCAAAGCTCTTTATGATGGAGTAAGGGGTTGGAATTCTAATTCAAAATGTAGGATAATAGGAAATGTGTTAAATGGGTTTAAAAGCCGTGCCAACAGTATGTCAGTTATTTAATAATTTTCCTGGATTTCACCAGTACTAGACAGGCCCCTGCATAACTCGTACGATCCAAGCTGTATCCATGTAGAATGGAATATATACGTCTGGATCATTCGGACTATGCTCTGCAGTGTATTACCCAACGAAAAAGAATCAGTGCTGATGATGACGGTACAACCCAAGACACCTACACCTTAACCACTGTGGCCACGCAGGACCCTTACAATCGGAAATAAACCGTCCAAATAGTGTCGGCGGTTCTACAGATTCTCCCATAATGCACTTGCCACAAACCCCCCAATGGGGTAACCATGTGTTTAATGGCGAGGGGTGAAGGCCCGTCATCCTATACGGGTATTTAGCCAAATTGCTAAGCGGTCCTTTAGACATAAGATGGTGTCGAGTTACAAAGGCTCGATTGAATGGGAAGATGGTCGACTGTTGACATAAAAGAAAAGACGTTAACCCTTATAGTGCTGGAACTAACTTCATGCTTATGAAAACAGGTAAGATCCAGGCCAGCCGCCAATAAATTGGCGGCTGGTCTGTGATCTAACCTGTTTGCTACCCTGAGCATCTTTCCTCATCAAAATCAGCAGATATTGAAGGTTTTGGAAAGCAGACTACACAAAATCTATTTTTTTGAAATTTACCCAGCATTCAAAGGGTAAAGTCGTTCGGGTAACGGACGGTGTCTGCGTGTGTGACCCAATATATCCAAGTTGTCGTTAGATACAATAATGCAAGTACACCAGTTTGAAAATAAAAAGGAAATTATACTAAACAGATGGGTCTTGTCGTAAAAGGTATTTTTTTTCAATAAGTTTGAATAAGTATAAAACCATAGTAGACAGATAATTTAACCATTGTTTTTACACATTACGCTCGAAATTCAAGGCTTTTTGAGAAGAAAATGACACAACAGCTTTGGTGTTTTGTCGATTTGCAGGATCGGTTAGCGTCAAATGCTATAATCGCAGCCTTTTGGAAACTCTAAGTTGCTGATTTATGGTTGTGTGCCGTCTGATTTTGTTTTAAATTTTGAAATCGTGTTTTTTTTAGCGTTAACGATATATCCATCCCGACAATTAGCCATGACCAGATCGAATGTCGTGAAGCGATCTCATGCTTGTTTAACCACCCGCCGTCTTAAGGCGTTGACAGACTGTTGATAAAGATTGACTCATATTCGTCGGTAATTGATTTCTGGATAATTGATAAATGTGAAGGACCAAGACTTTTTGTATGTGTAATGTAGATGGCTTTCTTGGCGGTGGTATCATAATATATGTTTTGAAATGTGATATGTGTGAATTTGTTTTGTAAAGTTACTTTGCGTTTTCAAAACACAGCACTAAGAAGGAAAGGTTGCGATTCACGTATTACAAAGTTCCAGCGGATGCCGTATCTCAGGACCACTACTTGTGATTGGCCAACTTTTACAAGGACTTATGCTTGGACAGACCATTGTACTTGGTAGATATATATATATATTACGTAAGTAACCACCTTTAAATTTTATATGCTTTGAAATTACTGGATTATTTATTGCATGTTTTGTTCTATTTCGCCAGACCTGACCAATTTTGTCGTCATGCAGTTCGTAAATGAAAAAGAAAAAACATATTTGTAGTTTATCTCTTTTCCCTTAGGTTAAATGTTATTTATCCGCAAACTAAACAATTCACACACGTCAATAGATATCGAAATAAACATAATTTAGAAAATGAATTCAATTCGTGGAATAGATACTTTCATTAGAAAATAAAATATTACTATAATGAACAATTGCAGTTCTTGTATATTTCTGCAGTATTTTTTTTTCAAAAGTCCTTTGAGAGATGCATCAAAACTTGTGAATAATTAAAGAAATATCTAAACCTGTTTGCACCCGTCTCCTGATTAATCATGTTTATTGCTTTTTGATGTTTATAACCTATTTAATAATTAAACGCAATAGTGAAGTAAGGTTTACGTGCGTTTAACGACTAAAGCATTTTAAACAAAAGCAGAATTATCATGTCGTAAGGATGATTTTAGTACGTTTTCGAGGTAAATAAATAAAGTCTTCAACAGATCTGAATAATTGCATCAATTGAAGTTAAACTTATGAATTAAAACACTATTACTTATAGTTATTAGGTTTAGAATGATGATACTGATACTTTGATATTACTTGTAGAAAAAGACTGTAAGCGAAAGCATGACGAAACCCAATTAACGATTCAGACCTCTTTCATTAGTTCGTTAAAAATCACATATAAAATAACATTAAAATGCTATGCTTGTTTGCTACTCCTTTCAAGTTTTCCCGTTATGATCCTCATTTTATGGAAGAGAATTATCTCTATCACGCAAGACCTTGTGTGGTTTAAAAACTCACTTAAGAACCAAAGAAACAAAACGCATACTGTGCTTGAAGAGAAGTTAATTTTATTTAATAACCATTTCGAGGTTAGGTTCAGGGTACCGTTTTACTAAACAGTTTACGCTTAAGATTTGCGTAAGTCTAAAACAACAATTCCTCTTATTTCAATATTGGACGAAGCAATATTGCAAAGTGACACATCATTGGAATCGTCTCTCCGAGACGCTTCCAATGACGTGTCACATTGCAATATTGTACTTTCATTGAAGATATTATCCATGTTAATCAATTATGACTTACGCAAACATTTTCCGTAAGTTGTTTAGTAAAACGGGCCCCAGGTGACTAAGATTTTTCAATTCTACAAAATAAAATGCTACTCAATATAGGTACATATACCAAATGAATAGGATAGCATTATCAATCGAAAACTTTTTAAACGTATATAAAAATTATGTGTATAATTAATTCTTCAGTCCACTCCCCTCACCTGCCATTCTGTAACTGGTGAGTATTATGGTATAAAACAAAGCATCGTCAGGCTACGATAATAACTCGTGGAAAATGCATTGTGGTAAAAGCTAGAAACCATTGCGACAAAAGGATACATTAATGTAACAAGCAATTCCTTCTTTTCTTACATTTGCTTTTATATCATTTCTGATTTATAATCTCGTGTGTACTTTAAAAAGGGTACCGTATAGTCAATCTTGTTTTGAATGACCACTTTCAAACTGTGTGTGAAAAATTATTTACTCTGAGGCCTTATTAATACAGGGCGCAAGTCACTCCGAGAGCTTTCTCTGGTGTCTGTATTAAGTCATTATTTGTCTCGTATAACATTATTCTGTCCCCCTTTAATAGGGCCATTCAAAACAATAATCCGTTAGGTAATGCTCATATGATCGATCGTCAACATCTGTGACAAAAAGCCACAAACGAGGGGAAAAGAGGTGTCCGAAACGCATCCGGACACTTCTTCAAAATTAGTGAGTAATTATACGTCCAAAAGGCTTCGAACCAACTACGAATTTACTACTACCTTCAAATGCTGTACAGACATAAAACCATAAATCTTTTATTCGAACAACAACAACATATTTTCCCCAAACCCATCCTTAAGTTGACGATAACCTGAAGTGCGTAGCTAAGTTGGAAGGATATAAATTTGACTCATTCACATTTGGTTATAAACCATTGCGTAGAAACACACACTGTATCTGTTTTAATGAGTACACTCTCAGTGATTCAAAGGCAATTGGCAAACCTTCCCTATAGAAGATTAACATTTCAGGGCACAGGAAAATCCCCCATTATCTATTTTATATGCTTCATCTAATGCTATTGGGTTTATCTTTATCTTTGTGGAATTGCAAAACATATTTTGAAAACTTGTTAATATAGAATACCCATTTTCCGCCATTGTGAAACATTTTTCTTTCGTCGAAATACTTCGGTCGTTCTCGGCATACGCCGTGGAACTATTCGGTCATTCGGAACACCTCGGCCATTTCTTAAAATAACCTCGGAGGCAATGGGTAGCCATTTTTGAAAGTAGGTCAGTAACGAAGGACATGTCCGTTTGCAATCGTATCTACTCGGAAATCCCCGGCACAAGCCGGGGATTGCCGAGTAGATACGATTGACAAAATATGAATCAAAGATGTGTTGATATGGTCATCTTTAATGAAAAGGGTAAAAACAAACATTCAATTGTGATATATAACCAATTTGTGTGTATTTAAATACATATTTAGTGCCTGTGTGTATTTTGCGTTAGCCGCCGGATATAAGGCGAATTACCCCAGGATTTCTGGTGTATTCATGTACTGCCTACGAGGTATATCTACCGACTTGTTACGGGGATTGCCGAGTAGATACGATTGCTATTCGGTTTTAAACAAATAGTTCCGGCTCAGACCGATGTATATCGAGAATGATAGAAGTAATCCGTCGAAAAAGCTGTTTCAAAACTGCGGATTATCGGCATTCTGTCTTAAACTTTCAATTGTGCTTCATTAGGTATAATCAGTAATTAAGCTGAAATTGAATTAATAGGCTATAAGAGAAAGTCTGAAAGTTGACCTCGCTTCTCCTGCAATTTTAACCCAAGACATTCGAACTTTTATGTTGGTGATTATTGACCCTAGGTCTTTGTCAGACGGCACCCTAATTGACGAGCTTCATGGACTCTCTTGAAAGCAAGATCGATGCGTCAACCTGAGGTAAAAGGTTCGAATCTAAACTCGTCATATTTTTAAATATCTGGCTTATCAACCAAATTAAGAGGGCATTCGTACAGGTGTCTTCCAAGACTTAAAGCTAATGTAACATAGGACGTTCGAATCTACAATAGTCTTTGTTCTTAATTTCTGACTAACTAACCGAATTAAGAGGGAAAACATGTATCTTTCAAGAATTAAAGCCACTGTAACATAGGACTAAAGGCGTGAACTAAGGGTTCGAATCTAAACTCGTAATTTCATTTTTGAATTCCTCAAATATTAACCAATTAAGACGCTATTCGTTCATATGTCTTCCAAAGACTTAAAACGTATGTTGCATAGGGCTATGGTTCAAAATGAAATGTCTACGTTTGCCAAAGGTCAGGTAGAGTTCCAAGAACGGTTCATAAAATGTTAAACAGTGATTTATAAATCTTAATGATGCCAGCGCGGGCGATCTACACTGTGCCTAATCGGGGTGAACTGGAAAAGCAGTTGGCACAAGACTCGATAACACTTTCCCTTCAAGAGTTACATATATATACGTAAAACTTAAACTGTAACCTCAGGCGGGGTGATCACGTAACCAATTTTTACGATATAAAACAGATTGAAAATGGCGGACGCCCATGACTGAGCAGGTGTTTATGCATTTTCTTATCAGAATACATTTGTTTTCCACTATTTCATATACACCATGTTCCGACGATCAATTTTCTGCAACCATGGGGGAATGTTGTTTCCATTTGTGCCTTGTCGTTCGCTCCAAGATACTGCAGAGAGTTCCGACTCGAGGGATGCGACTGACATACAAATATCACCCATCAGCTGCGATTTCTCCACTGGGTGTTTGGCGTAATGCCGTAATAAACCATGGGCTATTATATACTATCAGAACATGGTCGGAACATGGAGTATATAAAATAGTGGAAAACAAATGTAATTTGCTGAAAAAAGCAAATATACCTGTGGTGCGGCCATTTTGTTTGGACATTTTTCGTACACATTGGTCAATTGATCACACCGCATCAAGCTGCTCTTTTGATTTGCTCAGTCTGATTACTCGACTCATCTACAGCATATCTTGTTTTAAGCGACCAGTTTTAAACAGTGACCTAGGGTCCCGGGTTCGAGTCCCCTAAGCAGTTAGGTGAAAATTGCCGGGACTAACCCCAAAACCGGCTCGAGTATTGGTGTAAAATCCAGGAACCAGGCATCGAGAGTGAATTTAATCAGCTTCAAGCGTCGCTTACAATCGAAGTAAGGTAGAAAAGTTTTAAACTAAACAGTGTGTTACATACTTTTCTGTCTGCGAACATCTTTATAAACGACAAAGGCCTTTCAGAAAGCTTTTTTGTAACATCGAAGGAATACCAGATTTAGTAAACGCATCAATATTTTACTTTACGATGCGATTCACATAAAACATGTATTTTATCTCACCCATTTCCGGAACATTCAATTAAACCATACACCAACATGAAACAAAGCTAGGAGATATTGCTTATATTTAGTTAAATGTTCCTGTATCACCCTTCCTATGTCCAGCACAATAATTCTATTCACAGTACTTCATTAACGGTGCTTGTTTACAGATGTGAGGAAATTTGGAAGTAAAACAAAACATTAATTTTAATTTGCATAAGAATTGTACTGTTATATGAAATGCACAAAGGAATAGTCACTAGAAACAAAGTTATATCGTTTTTGATTATTCAATATACAGTCAAACTTGTGTTAAGAGGCCAGCCTATGGAACAGACTAAATTGGCTGTTTAAGACAGGTTGGCTACTTAACACAAATTAATTTACACTATAAATCTAACAATGGGACTTTCTGTAGTGGCTGTTTAAGGCAGGTTGGCTGCTTAAAAGGGTGGCTGCTTAACACAAGTTAGACTGTATGTGAATTAACATGTATCTTATACCAAAAACGTGACATCGCTTTTGAGATCTATCGCTTATAAACTGTACTTACTCAGAAAAATTGACGTTTCCTGAATTGACTATGCTATCAATATCTACTTTAAATTATATATTAAACAACATTACAAAAATTGTATAGTTTCAACGACATTCTATTTTAACTTTCTTATTGTCTCTTCTGTGAACAAGCACCTTAAATGTCGTTTTCTGATGCTTTGAATCAGAACAACTTCCAGACCACCGTACAAGGCTTAGCGTGGTTGTCTATGATCCTCTGTCTAGGCATTCTCCCTTCTACCAAGACGTTGGTACGTTGATGCATTGTGCTTCAACCTTCCCCCTTTACATACTTCAGCAAAGTTGACGGAACCTTTAAACCAGTCCTGAAAAGAGAAATCAAACCAATTCATTTATTCCTTTTCCATATAATCTAAACACTTGCAACTCGCCCAAAGTATTTGGTACAAATTGCCCTTTTTGTCACAGTAATTTAAGATTCTAGGCTCTTTAATCTATCATATTTATTTGGCCGTCTTTACAATAGAAGCGCAATTATATAATAGTCTATGTTATTTCGTCTAGACGCAGTAGTAATTATCCTCAGCTTATCGTTATGAATTCCTTGGATACATATAACCGATTCCGCCATATATGCTGTGGCTATTCCAAATGTACATAACAGAACATAGACGACACTTTATGGTTTTAAAACCGCTTTCATATGAATTAAGCTTGACAAGTTCAACCAAGTAGAATGCAATCACTTTTATTTTGTTATTAATTACAATATTTTGTTTAAAGTCTTTTACAGTTAGAGCTATTAAGAAATTTAGTGGTCTGAATGCCGTTTGTATTTTTGTCTCCAGTTTGCCGGTGTTATTGAAATATAACAGTTTGATCACAAAAACAGGTAACAACACATGCATGCACTGTGAATTAAAAAAGACAATGCCATTTTCACCAGGAACATGCTTTGAATACGTTTTGGTACCCCCCATAATTTAGAGTATGATAAGGGGAAGCCAATTAGACAATAGACCCGAGTCTACTTTATTTCATTAATTCATTATTATGCATAAATCGGCAATCATATATATTGTTGGTAATAACAAGGGTAGTGTTCATGTACCCGCATTAAAGTATTCGTCGAACACGTCCATTTATTTTTACAAAAAGATCCGGGAACAGGAAATTGAAACTGCAATTTATCGATAAAAACCTCTTAGTAATGTTAATGCAATATAAAAGAAACTCGTAAAACAATAAAATCGAGGAATTTCTTTGTTCTATGATTCTTAGGTGAATAAGTACGTAAGTAAATATGTCAATTGTTTATTATAGCGATATACAGTGTATATACAAATTTAAGACAATTGATTATCATAACAAACTTTCACAATTGGATTAAAGTATTCATAACATTATATTGTAATTGTATCATATTGTATCATATTGCATTACAAATATATCGAATAGTGTTTACGTCAGGCACCAGGCAATAAAACAACGAAATCCTGCTATAAATAGTATAACTGACAGGTGTCGGGGAAAGGTCCAACCTGTTGGAAGGGACCGCGGGACAGTCGTTATTTAACAATAAATTTCTGATAAAAAACGCATGCACTGCGTTCAGGCCAATTAATAGTGTTGTTGGGGCGAGCCAAAAACCACTGACCTAAGACGCATGCTTGAGTGTTAGAATCAGGCGTAATTTCTCTTTATCAGAATTGGCTGTTTTACCACTTACTCCTTCCACAGTGCCTCGATCAAACACATCTGTTACAGAGGAATTTAAACCTTATACCAAATACCATATAGAAACACTATTTTACGTGGTTTGTTGTCTGGTAATGCTTGCAATTTTGACCAGGGAATATATTCTCAAATTAGGGAAAGGGTTAAATAAAAATCTTCTTCGCTGATACTGTTAATATCTAAAACAGTCATGTGTAGTGAAACCATGGCTGTCTATTATATCATATATATATTAATTATTAATAGCATTAAACGTACGCATACATATATATTTAACTTAAAGTTTAAACATATTTTACTACAACGAAAATAACGAAACTTTGAAGCTTATCAAATTCGCTCTCGGGGACTGCTTCCTCGATACATGCATGACCAGTATCATGCAGATTTGTGGGTTAGTCCGGACAATTTATACCACACCGTTACCAGTTTTTCTAACATAATATCTTGTTTTTATCAATCATCATTTAAGGAGGTCAAACCGAACGGCTACATAGGGACGCAAGGCATTCAGAAAGCTCAAGAAGGAGCTTTCTGAATGATTTACGCTCTGTTTTAATACATACCTAGACCAAAACATATCACGCCATGTTAAAGAGTGTCTGCTTAAGCTAGTAATTATTATTTACGTATTCTCTATCAAACGTGATGAAAACGTCGAATCCACACAGTTACTTGCTTTATCCGACTTCCTTTTAAAACAGGTATAAATGCACGTAATCTTGAAGCATGTTAACAGACAACTTCGCTATTCTTATCATATCAAGTTTCGGTAAATAATATATCAGGGTTATTTGCACGTCCCAGACTTCATACCCCAGACCACGTGAAAGATGAGCAAATCACTCGTATCATTAAATTCGACGTTGTGGGTCCTTGTATTAGATTGTATAAGTGCCTACACCAAAACTTTCATGATAAACTGCAAAGCTTAAGCTTGCAGCACAAGCAATTTATCAAATTAAACAGTTCCAAGTCTCTTAATGCTATGGAAACACCTATTTTAACTTATGGTACAGAAATCTGGGGATATGAATTTATAGAAAGCATTTGACAAATACATTATAAATAATGTAGAGACTTTTTGGAAGCTAATACATATACAAATACTGCAATGGAGAAAATATCATACCCACAGTATTTTAGATGTACAAACCCTAACTCATAATTGATGTAGAAAAGGGGCTATGGACTTGACTGCCAGTAAGGGTTGGGGAAAGCCTTGGTTATATAATGTAAAATTTCAAACTTTGACTGATATCCACAGTCTAACACAAGCGCGGAATGTACCTCTTGAAGTAAGTTTAGTGCCCTTGCCATTCTATCACGGAGACCCCCATATGTTATCAAGAACAGATAGATGTTACATAGTCTGCGGTATTCTTCTGGCAATATTATCTATGTATGAATATACATGAAAAAGTTATCTTGTAATTGTTCAGGCTTTTTTTTAAAAAACATCTGGGCAATGTTGTTAACGTAACACCGGTTGATTCAAACACCTTTTTGTAGTTTCATATGATTGCGACAACGACATGAGCAATAAACTGAAGCAGCGTTCTAGAATAACAACGATCATCACGTTCGAAGCCCCTTTCCTTTGTGAAAGTTTAAATAATTCGTTTACATTATAATGATACGATCATTTAGATCCCATTTGGGTCTTGATTTTAACGAGGCTATCTGGAATTGAATCGATCGTTAGAGATTGCATTGGGCGTGGACAGCTTTCGAATTTTAGATATATTAACCACGGCATGACATTGTGTAGCATTGGGTTATGTAATGGTCGAGGTGGGTCATAAATCTAGTTTTCTGTAATTTAATAGATTTGTGATGTCATTAGGTGCACATTATGATGGTGTAGATAAAGGTGAATTGAAATTTCTTACATGCTAACATGTACAAGGTCTCAGAAAAAAAAGAAATAAAGAGTTAACTATCATAGACAAATATTCGTAACGTGTAAAAGATAGCGGATATGAACTGTTAAAAGGCCCATTAAAGGAGATAAATTCTATATCAAACTATATCATTTGGTAAACTTTTGGATAGATTCAAATAGTTATCACCAGAAAACACCATCAGCACAACTTAAATGTGAAAGTAAACCAGAAATAACCCAGATTAACAAGTTTTATAATTCAGATTTCCTGATTCTTCACCTCTGACCTTGACAGTTTATACACACATTTTTGAACCAATCAGAATTCGTTTTTTTGAATATATAAACAAACAGTTTGTTGATAAACATGAATGAATTGGAGACAACTATATTTCAAGCACAAAATAACTAATTTTAAATGAGTCTATTTATTAGGGTCTCAATGCATTCCTAAACTAATTGTCATGACTTTTATGAACATAATAAAAGAACTCCATATATTTTTTTCAGTAATTTATTTTTACTTCTCTCCTTTGATGTGCCTTTAAGTAATTATAATGATAAAACTAAACAAACAACCGTATAAAATGATAACTTGTAATGGATATGTTGGCAACATATCCCTTTTGTAAAGCCTATCTCTAGTTAATTGATCAAATATAAAATTAATGTCTGTTGCTTGCACTAAGCGCCTCTAAAACCTCTCTCATAAACAATATCTACTCAGAGTCTAATGAATCTTTGTTTATGAGGGTACTAGATTTTTTTGCACTTGCTAAAGACATGTTTGTGGTCGTTATGACTATCAAAAATTGCTCATTGTAAATCATTCTCTACTTAGGATTGTTGTTTATGTCAAGGATTTCATTGTAGAAATACAATTGCGTATGCATAAACAGATCAGAACTCCTTAATGCCATAAAGTGCATAAAGGGCTGTCATTTGGCAACAACGGTGTGTTGTGACCCATCCTCTGTTTTACTGGAAGTTCACTTGATTCATTGTTCTTATTGAAGGTCTTTTTTAGCATTTTAGATCACCTCAACACACAAGAAAAAGCAGTTAGGGTTGATAAGCTGCATTTTTACAAGGCGTCTTAAAGTAAAAACATGTTAACCATCCTTGCTACACTGCGATTAAGAAGACGCAACTGTGAATCTCAATCGATTTGGGAAGACAGAATAAAAGCTAAAATGTTTTTCTTACAGTTGATAATTGCATTTCCTCCAATGAATGATATATAATCATATTTGTTTAAAACCAGTTTTCATTTAACAAATATGCAATTATCTAATTCAGATGACATTATCGTATTAATCACTCAGTTCAGGTGTTGATTTCTATATCAAATTAGTAATATTCGATGAGGAGATTTTTTCTGAAAAGGTAACCTGACGCAATCTGTTATCATGCATTTTATTTGAAGATTAACCAAGCTATTGGCAACAACACCTTGAAAAGCGGAAACCTGTTTAAGAGTATGACACCATAAACCAATTTTATTTATATTGTTATTTCTTTGTACTTAGGATGAACTCTGATTGCATACACCAAGGCGCGTTGCTCACGTTTAAAAAATACACATTTACACACATCTGTTTCAGAAGCTTTTAAAACCTCTGAAATAACAGAATGACTTACCCATAACGATCAATTAAGCCTTTTGTCATAACAGTGCGTACCAAATAAAGGTTTTTTTTGGCTTTTATGTTGCCTACAGTTGCTTTCAAATTGGACCAGTCACAAATTCCTTTATGGGCGCTAGGTAAATGGTATTCATACGGCTACTAACAAACTCATTGATAACCACGATTCTTTGACATTTAGAATTCTTTAATTTCTAGGCAATCATTGGAAACGTATGATGAATTCGTATTCAATTGGGTAAATATAATAGAACCAAATTCGGATCAAATGATTGACATCAAACGTCATTCGAGGTTACCATTGGCTTTCTTGGTGTTCTTAAATCATCATAGACATTTTCCTTTTATTATTGATACAACAATTATTTGGTACATGTAAGTATATGTTATATTGTGTATTGACCATAACAAATGACACGATATAACAAATGACACGATATAACAAATGACACGATATAACAAATGACACGATATAACACATGACACGATTTATTTCTTTGAATTAACGGATTGTTGTATGGCAATTAAGAAATGCTTCTTTCCGAACAATTTACATTAGATTGGTAACCGACTGTACCTCCCTACTGCGCATTATGAGTCGCTAATCGCAATATGACGGGCTTAACGTTGACCCCATGTAAAACTCATATAAAAAGGAATAAATATACAAATACAACCAAGATCAACAAAACATTTCGACGTATGCAAGGCATTCCGACCAAAACCTAGTCTGGTTCCAGTCTTACTATAATTAATTAGTACTATTAGTATGGGCAGGTAATCCAGACTAACCACCATCATACGTAATTTATTTAAAAAACTTTAACATTGGAAAGTGTCGATGGTATTCTGCCAACATCCCATCCCCGCATCCCGGGAATTGTGCCCTTCCCAAGTATCTATACTAATTAAGTGGTCTCGTGTATTTGTTTAGAAATAATTGAAACGCCTTCGTGTATGACAGATGCTTTATTAACATGGGTACACGTAAACCATTGTAATGAAAACTTGGCTGGGATTGGTTAAACGCTGTATCTTGCTGTTTGTATATATTGCCACATATGTCTACAACCTTCTGGTGTTAAATTGTATAAAACTTGAAAACCTTTGAAAACCAAGAGACAATCAACACGAATTTCAAACATTTACCCTTATAATGCTGGAACCGATTTCATGCCTATGCAAACAGGTTGGATCATAGCCAGCCGCCAAGTAAATTCTAACCTGTTTGCTTTAATGAGTAACTGTTCTCATCAAAATTAAGCAGAAATTAAAGGTTTTGGATAGCAAACGACACAAAAA
Source organism: Cerastoderma edule (assembly GCA_947846245.1). Taxonomy (NCBI): domain Eukaryota; kingdom Metazoa; phylum Mollusca; class Bivalvia; order Cardiida; family Cardiidae; genus Cerastoderma; species Cerastoderma edule. The sequence goes on along the minus strand of OX401422.1, from coordinate 15,351,961 downwards.
CATATTTTTAGAAAAATACCCAGCATTAAAAATGATAGCAGACACAACGCTAGACTCAGTGTACAATGTCAGCCTACTTCCAGATACCATCCGGTTACAATTTTGAATTACGTTGCTCTATGGCATAATTCCCTGGACCAGATCTCTCCATTGAATCGGGATCGTATAATTGGGTGATGTGGAGAGGAGTGCTCACGGGTCTGTGAGACCTGGTATATTTCTAACGTTCATTACCTCACTAATTTGGTGAACCCCATACCTCGCAGCCTGAAGATGTGTGTTGGACCAGGCACGGACAGGCGAAAACGTGTCTTTCAAGATACTGCCTTTCTGTTCACCATTGTCGTTCATCTGCATTATACGAGTTAATCAAAAGGAGAACGATACCATTGGTACAAATGGAATATTATCCAAAGTTGACATGCAGTTTTATCCAATTCATTATTTAACCTTATTTTTTTCTATTTGGAAGACATGTATTTTAATTGAGGTCAGTATGACTTGTCCAATGGTAGATTTTTGGTATATTGGTCTTTAATTATGTTGGTACATGAAGCTATTTACATCAAATCGTGGGCTATTTGAGTTTTCTAAGGACGCATTTATAATTGTAATTATTAGAAACATTTATTTTGGTGCTTGACATTTTGTAATCATATCTACTCAAGCTAAGCATTCGTTATTACTCCAACGTGTGCTTGATAGATTCGTCAAATACTTTTCAATCAAAGAGTCGACAAAGCAAGCACATTACACTTCGATTAGATTCACCGTGTAGTAACGAATGAATTATCAAAGACCACACAGCAATACAATACATATAGTTTCCTATTTCTGAAAGAAGACATTAAAAACCTTCATTTATTTCCAACAAATATGCATTTATCATTGTGTTAGGATGACTTCTTATGCATAGCGCAATATCATGAGGAACGCAAACACCTTCTTCACAGAGAAACATTAGTTGATTGATCTCATAAAAAGGGAGGAGACCTAATTGTTTTTCTTCTGTAATATATGCAAACTACTTCTTCTGTAAAATCCCTCACCTTGATCCCCATTTCAACCGTGTAAATCGCTAAAGAATGCACTCTCACACCTGAAACATGCACTGTATGAAGAAGTTCAATCAGGTTGAGTTGGTAGGTCATTTAAAAAACAAAATTGGGTTTGTCGTATCTGTCCCTAAAGCTTATAACAATGTCAGTTTATTTTGTCTATAGTTATTTATTTATCTGTTTCCATCGTAATCAATCATCCAGGATGACTTGTCAGTTTACTTTCAAAAGGTACATTTTTTAAAACTGTTAGTTTGCGTCTAGAATGCACTGACTAAATACACAGCGAAACTAACTTGATTATTCAGGTCTTGATTTCGCAGCCATAACATTTCGGGATAGATGTGCAAATATAACACAGAAAAATTTATACTTATCCGTTGAACCAATACTAATGGTTTCTTTCGTGCCAGAATTTAAGGAATGTGATATAATATATCGCACATTTCTTATTATTTCAAATCAACGGAGAGTTTGTAGCATAGTAAAATAGAAAAACACTTTCTTGTATACTGCATAACTGACGAAGGAACGAATAAAACAAAATAATAGTATGATCAACAGAAACTCGTTGGTGTGTGGGAAAAATTGTCGTCAAGAAACTAAGCTAATAAATCGTTTATCATAGTGGTGTGTGTACAATTTTTAAACAAATGATTATCATCATACTGTTCATTACACTCGGTCCAATGGGCCTATAGGTCACTTTCTATAATTATAATAACATTAATATATTATAAAGGTGAGGCGCACAGCCAGGTTTTTATCTAAGCTTGTCATAAACACATGTGGATATAAGTATGGCATACAGCAGCAGAGACCTATCGATGATGTGGAATTATGAAATTATTAACAGGAGTAAGAAGACCTCCTTAAATGACCCTGTTGCCTTATAAATAAAGCAAGGAAAACAAAAGGTGCTGCTTTTTTTAACCGAATTTCCTATCTCCGTAAAACCACTGTCAAGGTTTGTCATTTCTAAAAGGTTCTCGTCCAAATCCACATCTCACGATTTTCACCCAATGTCAACCAAGATTTCAAATTTGATAATTGCTTCGTTACCACACGGTGTAGTTAATTGATGTTTAATTTGCTTGCTTTGTCAACTCTACGATTGAAAAGTATTAGACGAATTTATCAAGCACATATTGAAGTATTAACGAATACTTAACTTGAGTAAATATGATTACAAAATGTCAAGCGTATCATGTTAAAAGGCATCGCAGTTTTCAAGTGTTTGAAAAAAGGAAGATATTTTCACAGGAAAGTGAATTGGTTTCTTTCAAGTATTCCTTTGCAAACCGAGTTCTAAAACAATGCTAAGTGTATTTGTGAAGGGCATCAGTGGCGGTACACATCAAATATAGTGCACAACATCAAAGGGTCTTCGCGCTTTTCAAGTAAACACGAAGGGGCACACGGATATTTATTCTTTATGACATTCATAAATAGCCAGAACAATATACACATATTGGCCATGAGTCTCACTTAGATATTGACAGTGTTAGGAGTTCAAAAAGAAAACAAAGTTATAACGACATAAACATTAATATTACAAGTTTACATTTACTTAGTATATTCAGCACATTTGATTCTGCCTTTGAATTACCTACCGCTCTTCATAAACAAGATGACACACTTACTGAATTCCTCAAGTCAAATTCAAACATTAGAAATTGAGAGGAACTCAGTATTGTGTTTGAGAATCTAGGCAATGCTGTTGCAAGACCCCATTGTATCTTACAATTTACGATAACAACACTATAATACTCACTAATTTCTACATGAAATCTGATCTAATGTCCTGTGTGGCTAAATGGTTAGGGTGGTGGACTTATATGCGAGCCCCATCGACACCTCTGGTTTCGTTGGGATGGCCTTTCGCCAGGCACCTCAGAGCCCTAGCCTAGTAATGATGTATCGGGGAAAGCTGTGGGACTCACAGGTTTTGGCCCTACCCGTACCAAAACGGTAAACGGTAATGACTCAATATGTAACAACTTGTAACTGCCTTTCGGATTACTATCTGCCGTCGAATAAATCACGCTTTAATCACCCCCAGAGTGACAACTTAAATGGACACTCTACTCATTATTAACACATCTCCATTGACCAATGAATTGAACTCTGTACTATATCTGTAGATGATCAGTTCAAGATAAGCCTTGATAATGAGATTAAAGCGACCCTTGTGACAAAGATTCGGTTCATAATGGTGCTAGAGATGGTATCATATAACCGTTTGAAAACGGTATGCATACAAAAAGAAAAAGAAAGAAACACAGTGGTTTTTAGACCCTTGTTTAAACAAAAGCACATGAACGGTATGTGGTGTGTATTTGTGAAAATATATAAGATTTAAATGAAAAACAATTTTAAAATTTGATTGAAAAAAACAACAACTGTTTGTCAACTATTGCTCGTACATGTATATATAACATTGTAATGTCCATGTGAATTATCCTCGTTACTTTGGGAAGCAAAAAAGTAAAACTACATATATTTCTGCAAGTGGTATCACCCATTAAGGTTCAATGCATTCAACAGAGCGATATCTTGGAACCCTACCCATTGAGGTAGGTGGTTGCATAATTCTGCGACCGTGAACTAATCCAGCAGCATTTCAGATGTGTAAAATTTTACTCAACGACTTTAAAAAAAATAGTTGTGTAAGTTAAAACTGATAAAAATGAATACTGTCTTGATTAAATGAAAGTACAATATTGCAAGGTCACACGTTATTGGAATCGTCTCGAAAAGAGGCGTTACCGCCATGTAATTGTTCGTCAAAGTCCGACTGTGCGCCCAAAAAGGCCAATGAAGCGTTACTCGACAGTATTGTTTTTCTCAATGTTAAAACAAAAGGAAATCTTTGGTAAGTAATTCATGCTTGTTTCTTGGCATAAGATATTGGATTAAATGTTTCTAAAATCCCTTCTTAGCATGTGTAGACGCCATTTGTTTTTATTATGGTAAATGACGGTTACATATGAATCATTGTTAGACTTATCAACATCAAATGCAATTTGGGAAATGAAAATAATTTTGATCCGCATTTTTTTCAAACAAAATGCCTAATTGATTAAATACCTGTAGATACTTAATTGAATGTCCATTTTGATATAACTTACATAACATATTAGTTCTATAATTATGCCATCAAACACATAAATATGTAGTTCAAAACTATATCACGTTAATAGACCTGGATGTACGCTTCTCAAGCGTAATACAACTAAGTAAATACGTCTTGGGAGAAACTTTATTGCGTCTCATCAATGTAATTCTATATCGTTTAAGACCCATAGATCAACCGAAAAATGTGCAATGACTTGTGGGGTCTAAACATCAACTTTCGCAGAGAGCCTCTTAGGTCCGACCTCGAGTGAATACCGAGTATGATTCAAATTTTTATTTAGAATAATTAACAATGCATTGAATCTGATTGGCTGGTTTGATTAGGGTTTTGCGCCTTGCTAATATTGCTGAAGTCAAATTGTGGCAGTCAGCATACATGTGCATAATACTTTCACTTGAAATTAGCTTAGAAACTTAAAAATATTTTGTCGGAGCAATTTATTGAGATTTTGATCTTTATTTTGGTCAGAGTACAATGAGGAATTATTTCCAGAGGTCGTTGTACAGTAAAAAGTAGTTCCTGAAAATTTAGAATGTTACTTTGAGTGTTACTGTTATGCTTTTAGGAAATAGGAGGGGGTGTCTTTGACTGTTTTTCCTAAGCATAAAAACATCATTGCTCAGCAACTGACTGCTTTCCCATATTCAACCAAGTGAACAGTGATTTGAGAAGAACACGCCATATTACTTTTACTTCTTTATACGATTGGGAGAATGTTAGCAAAGTCAAGTCTCGAACACTTACAACTATATTTCAAGTCTGACTCAAAAAAGAGAAACACATTATGATAACAACAAAATAAACAACAGTCGCCTTCAGTGGTACAGTTTGGTTAAATTTTGATTATGTTTATAAGAGGGAAAGATATCTTTTTTAAACGACAAACTGTTGTATGGTTACGTCAAAGACGCTCTGGAGAAACTCATTCTTCAGCCAGTTTGGCTAATAAGGAATTGATTTAAAAGTAGCTTATTAAATTAAACCTTGACCAGTTTCAAGAAAAGCTTAGTTTAACATTGGACATATACCGATCAGAGGTTTCTTGGATGTATTATCTTTATATGTTTCCTTCTTTTCACTCTCTGTTTTAGTAGCAATATTCTAAGGTTAAATACCATGTTATACCTATCACCGAAGATAAAAACAATCTAAAATAGATCATTTCAAATTTCACAAAAGGTTCTTTTAATACTTATTCAAATTGATAGATTCGGGTCCCATTGGTGTAGATATACGATAATGATTTCCTCTCGACTGAGTTTTATCTTATTATGAAATAGTCCCAAATAAATTTCGATGTTATGCGATCCTAATCTGCAAATGCGTTTATTTGAGTATAAATCATATTTATAATCCTCTTTAATGCTTCAATATACATAAATATAGTACCCGACGCTTTATCTCGTTTGCGGCATGAGGAATGGGGATCGTTTACATGTACCATAGAAAAGCTTACGGTTGGAACGAAAGCATTGTGAAATATATATTGTATGAAGGTCCACACAGCTTTGTATTCCTTCTCATTTTGATGGGCTAGTTATAACAGATTAAAGGTATATGATTGTAATTTAAAAGACACGTCTTTCATATGCTATAGGATGAAGCCATAGAAAAAAGTCCTTTACGAATAGACTATTGTTCAATCTGAACTAGATGTTGTATATATGTCTAAACGACTTTGTAGTACTCCCCAATTTGATGGGCATTGTATAGCATATTAAGAGTATATGCTTGTAGTATAAAAAGGTACATCTTTCATTTACTCTAAAAAGGAGCCATAGAAACAAGTGTATTACGATTAAACCATTGTTTAGTTAAAACTTAATTTTTTTACATCGATTGTCACGGAAGATTGAAGCTTATTCAATTCACTCTCATAATCATTGTTTGCCAGTAAATCCTAAGACGCAAAGGAAAGACCCTAACATAACTTAGCCAATGCATGATAAAGAATATGAGCGATCTCACCTTTTCAATAACCTTTTTATCCAACTCATTCGAGAAGGACATCTTTCTATTTGGAAATATTTTCCCTAGATCTAAAGCGCTGTTTCCAGGCTCCTTAAAGTATCGAGAACACAACTCCGATCCGATGTGGGAAAGGTTAATGCATCTTTTATCACACCTTAACGGCATCAATTAAAGGTGCGTCTTTGCATCACTAGTTTTCACTTTTATGAAACAAACCATGTATACATAGACAGGTATGCCCGCTTTAACAAGGTTTTGCATTGTGTTTGTTGATACCAGGCTTTGATGAATGGAAAATAAGTTCCAAAGGACATCTGGGAAAAGTGGTGTCCTACGCTCGGCTATGCTCATCATAACTAGCGATGTAAAAATATTTCTAGATCTTATATTTAGTCAAACTTGCCTTCTAAATAAGGCTGTGTATTTATAATAACACATAAGTGGAACTGTCGGTACTGTAGAAGCATCGTTTGGCCTACAGTATTCTGTCTATCAATAACATAAAATGGTGAAAATAAGGAGCAATGTGTAGAAAAGCATATTCTGTGGAAAATTTATATTTAAGTATTTTATCCGTTAGATGACATATTTGCTAAAATAGAGACATTTGTTTTCAAGCTTTTTAAAAACGTTTGACTATCCCCGGTATACAACAGGTTTGTTCGTTATAAGCTAGATAATTCAAACTGAAGACAAAAGGTTTCCCTTTTCTTTCGTTCTGTTAAGTTATAACGATATGTTCCATTACACCAAAACAAAAACCTATCGTTTCTTGAAAAACATGTGACTTGCTTCCAAGACATTTCGCAATCATCATTACCCAGCATATCACGTAGGAAGGCCACTTCTACCGTTTTATATAATTTAGTCTTCGGTATCAAACGATGCAGATTATGGCTGACACGAAATCTAAACTCAGGGAGGCTAAAACCTTCTTGCCACACGCAATGGTCAACACATCTGATTGTGTGGTTATGTAGGTGTGTGATCATCTTAAGTGAAGAGTCATAAAGGGGAAACGCAATAAATGCCCTTGATTGAATTTCAACATTAACTTGAAAAATAACTATTCATCGAAATCAGTTTAACGGAATCTTTTCTTCAAGAACTTGATACAGATTTTGTCAAAGACAGTAGGACCCTTTATTTTTGTTTGAAAAATAGACCGACAGAAAAAAATAAGTGAACTACTATCTTGCAGTGTATGTCAAATCTAAATACAACCTATTTTTGAAACTATATGGTACTAAACATAAACCGTATCAAATCATATGCTTTATGGATATTAAGGATATGAGCGTTTCTTTTTTCATGTTGTTGTTCTTGCTAAACATCTTACGTCAGAAAAAAAACTAATCCGTCAACCTTCTTTTATACAATCATGTTGGTTCATAGATATATTTTCAAATCTTAACCCTGAACATCATCTTTTTTCTTCCCTTTTGTTGCAAAGATAAGGAAAGAATGCCGGTGTACAGCTTTGACGTTCAGAAGATCATTCCAAAGAATGTGTCTAGACTGAATGTATTTATTACTACGTGCTATGATAACATGACGCACACTTTAGAAACAATGCTAGACCACTTGATATATTTCTTTGAAACAGCGTCATATTCTAAAGAAAATCTCAAAATACTTCCCTTTGTTTCTACTTGAGCGAACGTTTGTTTAATGAATACAACATATGATATTGATTGTTAGTAATAACTTTGAAAATTGAGTTTTTATGATTAACAAGCGAGACTTATTTCAATTTTTTTAGCACGACTTGTTGATTTCTTTTAAGTTATAGCTTGTTAGGTTTACGCCTATTTCTGGGGCAAGTTATTACAATTTAGATAATATACTCAGATTCAGCTTACTGGATAATAATCAATACTCCCGCCAAATGTGGCCAAGTAAACCCCACCATTTCAACAGCGCGGATGCCTTTGTCGGAGTTTCCTTTTGCAAAAAAAATCAGATCTATATATATACTAGTGTTGGTGGTTCCCAGAAAAGAGAACGTAATTCAACCGGCAAACTGAAAGTGCGGTGATATATCCTATACACAGACAAATGCACATGATACCGTTTTCACAAATGAATAAAAAGAAAAGAATTGTTGCCGAGATGTTAATCCACAGGAAAAGGGAATCAAATGAATAAATAACGCTTAGAACACGGAAGTCCCTGGTTCAATCCCAACCGATACCATTGGTCATCCAGAAGTGTCATTTGGCATGTCACTTCTGTGCCCTAGCTAAGAATTCATGAATCCAGGAAATCCGAAATACAACTGAAATATCGTTGGCATGACGTTATATCCCTTATACTTTTTAATAATATCACAGATAACCGTTTAGAGGAGTTCAGTGGAGGACAGTGGTCCATGGGTAAAGCGTTGGCCTCAGGAAGCGAATATCTTGGGTAGCAGGATCAGTCTTGCGTTCTTTCATTAATCTACATTTGGCGCGAGTACATGTTATGTATCAAGGAAGCAGAATCGAAAGCGATAGATATAAGTTTCAAGAACTTGTTTCACAAACGATGTGAAAGAAATAATAAGTTTAAACCTAAAACCGTTTATAGACGTTGGTTTCTTGACATGCAGTACTGCGAGACCGTGAATAAACCGCCGCCAAAATCGTGAGGAAACGCTCTAGCCATGGTATTTTATAGAAAACAAGAGGATTATCCATCCGGGAAACTTGTAATTCTCCCAAACATCGCAACAATGCCTCAACTACACATGGACATGTGTTGGACTTACATTGGTTCGACGACATGACGTGGTTTACATAGTATTCACTGTAATGAAATGTGTCCCTAATGCATTTGAACACACGCATTCTAATTAAGTTGAGGCCCCGAAATAGGTCGTGTCCAAAATTACTTTATCACCTTTTGGATACATTATTATATGAAATTAAGAATCAGTCCAAATGTATACTTTGTTTAATACATTCTGCATACACAAATAGACGTCATACAAAGTTAGAGGGTATTTATAAGTTTTAATTTAATTAAACTTACTCGGGGAATTTAAATTACACTAGACGCGGGGTCTATATACTGATAACCCCCTCACATATTTAAACCATGCTATCTAGTACAAGTGCTTGCTCTTAGCCAGAATATTTCATCTTTTTTATATTAAATAGAACAAGAAGACAATACGACTTATGTTTGGATCTAGGCATATTCCATGCCTGCTGATTTGCTTATTGAAGTAACCAAATGCCCTCTTGTTTAATAATTCAAGCGGTCCAGCTTAGAAGTTTTCACAGATTACATCTTTGATTGTGAAAACAATAGGCCATTTATGATATCATAAATGGTAATCTAAGAATCAGATATGATCTTGTCATTTCGTTTTCGAAATTGTACTAGGTGACCCAAACCTGTTAAGTATTACCTTCAATTCGTAATGTCCTGTTAGACTTAAAATCGTTTGTTTCAAACACCCATACTTTCACGACGAATTTCCAGTTATTTCAATTTTCAAATATTTCTTGCCCTCATTGGGTTTTGTGACAGCGCATGCGTACACGTCGTATTGTAAAAATTAATGAATACTAAGACAAGACAATGGCTTACTTTAAGGATGTAAACAAATAACAATGTTGGTTTGTAACACAGGTGTTTCATTCATTTGGAAAGCAGAAGACACAAAAATATATTTTTAAAAAATTATCCAGCATTCTACGGGTTAATTGAAGATAGCTTGATAAGGGCCTCTCCCTACTCCCAACAAGTGACTTGGATAAAAGATATGTACAAATTGAAAAAAACAACCTATCGTCCTTTACGACAATTACCTTTCAGATGAATACGTAACCATCTTCTTACGCTGATTTTGGTTAGCACATTCAATGTTCTTGGTGTTCGTAATAAGGATTCCTTTAATTAACCCTTTACCAAACGTCAAACTCTCGACTGTCCCAAATTCAAAGAGTTTGCAGACGACATTTCAAAATGTGATGAAATTGAAAAATTATCTTCTGGTAGGGCAGATAACATTGTGGGAAAAGGGGAAATTGCTCGTTAAGAGCAATTTCCCCTTCTCCAACAATGTTTTCCAGAGTCGTCTGCAACACACTGGTCAAATGTCGCTATTGTTTGGTAATGGGTTAATTGTGATACGTAAATCTCGACTTTTGCAACCTGTACAACTTGATCCGAAAACGAGGTTTCATGCGTCTGTCCTCGGGTACATTTTGGCGCGTCGTCGGCCATTAGATCTTTTATACCTCTCCCGAATAGGTACATCAAACGACCTATCAATAAAATAGTTTTCCCGCCTTCTTTATAACCTTAGGGCGAAATTTGTCGATTGCTTTTTTAAACGAATTGAACTCTTAGCTAAACGTCGTATGTGTTGATCGTCCCGAATCCAAAAGAAAAAGTTACATACAAGAATTTAGATTCTAACCTCACCAGAACCTTCAAAACTGTTACCCTTGTAAGGTTTTAGATGTTAATAAAAATGTTAATAAAATTGAAGAAATTACTCACAAATGAACGATATTACCAACTCCGCAAATGGTCTCCAAAGATGTTTATAGCTAACACGTTAGTTTATGGGTTGTTGGGTTAAGGGTTGTAGATGCAAGAAGCAGCAGACCGTAAAACACGAATGAATTGAACCGTGTCGCTGAAATACATTGATAAAATATCTTACCTGATCTAGAGAAGGGGAGGAAAATTGAAATCATCAACTGACGACAATTGACGCTAATCATTGTGAGCTGTTGGTATTATTGTGCAGTCTTAAAGTCCAATGGTACTTGGGTACGATATTTTTCATTGCCGGACTTCTATGATTATAAAAGTTCAAAATGCGGACGGGTTTTTGAAACCATAGAAGACAAAGGGGGTATGTTTATACACAATGAACTCAATGTTCTCAAGTCATCATGATTAACCCTTAGAATGATGGGTAATATTTTCGTGTCGTTTGCTTTCCAAAACCCTAAATATCAGCTATATCTTGATGAGGAAAGATATTCAGAATAGCAAATAGGTTATATCACAGGCCAGACGCAAACTTACTTGGTGGCTGGCCTGGATCTTACCTGTTTGCATAAGCATGAAGTCGGTTCCAGCACTCTAAGCGTTAAGGAAATTTTTGTCCCAAAGGAGCTATCTTAATGACTTCTGTCCTATGTAGACTGAATGAGTTGAAAACAATTTGATAACTTCTTCAGCGTATCGTACTTATGTGATTATGTGCCCGCAATACAGTATACTGTCGTTTATATAGCAGACATATTCGTATAAACAATTTACAGATCATTCACAAATTGAATTAGCTGTACTCCAAAATAGATGACTGAACATGGTCCATTCCATTTGCATGACTACGAATACAAACAAATACAATAGAAATGACGAAGAGCCAATTTGAGTCACTGATTTGAATAAGGCTAGGTTCGAATATGACAACAGTTTACCATCTTAGCCATTCTCACCATCTATTGAAATGTTTGAATTCAAGAATGTCGCACCTTTTATTTTATTTAAATAAGGCCATACAATATGTGATAGGTCCGCAGTATTCTGACTGATGATCGCTCATGAAGATCACAGATATGCCCAAGAGGTTTTTGTGCTAAACCGATTTGCGAACATTGTTCAAAAACGAGAATTTGTTAGATATGAGGGATTACAACTCTTGTAAATTTGTTTGGAATCAAATAATTTTAGCCTATTTAAAATTCATTATGCATTTATCCACATCATCATAACGTGCGATAAATGACCTTAGCTATTGATGCGCCTTAAACATCATTCATTCATTCGTGACTGATGAAGATTGTTGTATGTTGTCATAATTCTTTCATTCTTTATTTATCAATAAATTGTAAGTTGTTTCTTTTTATTTATCTTTTATTTTATATTTCTTTGTCACTTAAACAACCTGTTTGGTATAATATGACGTATATAGCTTAGTACGCACTTCATGCATTCAACACCACGATGAAAGCAGAAGAAATCATGTCTCCTGATAGGCAACGTCTTTTCGCCTTCTCGCATATAGTTTTATTTCTGGTGTTATAAAACTGCAATGAGTTTCATGTTACTTTAAGGTAAAATACCCATAATCCGCCACTTTGAATTTCTTTGTCGGATTGCTTCGGTCGTTCTCGGTATTCATCGGTCTTGGTCGGAACTATTTTTTTAACACTGTTTTAATGAACCTGTTCACCTCTGTGATGTTCATAACCTTGAAGAAACAACCAGATACCATCAGCGAGTGACTTTTCTAAAATCAGATAAAATACAAATGATTGTAAAAATTGAAACGAGAGAAAAAAAAACCACGCCATGAAAAATATTCTTTTTTCTCAACAGCTTCTTGTGTCGCCTTCTATTGCATATGAGAAAAGAAATGAAGAAAAAACCCAAACCATCAAACATCCAATATGTATTCATCACTTAGTAAAATATCAAAGAGGTTTGTCAACAAAAGCAAATGTTGATACCAATATATATGAGGAAAGTGGTAAAGTAGTGTTTAACAACATACCCAGTTGAAAAAAAAAAACAGTTTGATTTTTATATGTCTAAATGGGTTTGTATTAATGTACATAGGATATACGAACGCTTTAGTATAATTCGTTGAACATTTACTATAGATATCCGCAAAATTCGTACCTAAATGTGATTGGATATACATGTTTAACTGAATTGTGTTGGATTTGAATATGATATTTGCATTATCTGTGAGGTATTTTGAATTATTTATTCAACACTTTCATACGAATATATATATAACTGCATGTTAGGTCTTAGTATATTAATTCATTTTCTGAAAATCATTATGAGCCACAAAACAACTGAAAAGTGTTGATGTGAAGAAGAACAAAAGATAAAGATAAAAAGATTTAACGCATTTCTTCACATAAATAACAGATACTTACAGAATAAATGTATTTTTATAATTGTGTTTACTTTTAACTTAGATTACGACACACTTAGAAGTTACCAATATAACATCATGATACTCCATTAGGTCTAGCATCGATATGAACTATTGTTACGCTAAACCAATTGAAACTTCAAATATAACGGTAAGTCAGCTGAAAATAGATATGTAAAGATGTATACTCTAAACTTTTATAAACGAACGAACGAACGAACGAACGAACGAACGAACGAACGAACGAACGAACGAACGAACGAACGAACGAACGAACGAACGAACGAACGAACGAACGAACGAACGAACGAACGAACGAACGAACGAACGAACGAACGAACGAACGAACGAACGCGAACGAACGAACGAACGAACGAACGAACGAACGAACGAACGAACGAACGAACGAACGAACGAACGAACGAACGAACGAACGAACGAACGAACGAACGAACGAACGAACGAACGAACGAACGAACGAACGAATGGATGAATGGATGAATGAATGAATGTTTTTTTTAATAGGCGCATCGACAGCTAAGGTCATTTAGCACGCATTATGATGATTTTGATAAACGTACTTTGAATCACTTACAGGCTAAAATGAATTTTGAATTTTTGAAAAATAGATAGGAATTTGTAATGAATGACTGGTGGTAATATACCGTTTGTAATGAGTTAAAGCTAATATCAAAATACTTTGTAATGCATGTATGATATCAAAAAAGAAATACATCCGATGCATATTAAACCCATCAGTCTGATAATATTCGAGAAAGGGTGTCTAAACATGTGAATTAGGATTTTGTCACACGAGATAAAAAGTTGTACAAATGTTACAACTCCGGAATTTCAGCTTGAATGCGCTAAGTGAGCGCCGTTGGTCAAATGACGAATCAAACTATGATATAAACGGCGATAGCAAAGTTCATCGAGTGATATTCTTAGAAGTGAATAATATTGAATAAACATTAACCCTTTTGTAACACCGAAACGGGTCCCTGTGCTGGATTTATATTCGAGTTAGAATGTGAGTAAACACAATCATTTATTCCCTTTTGAAATTGTCAAATTTCACCGAAACAAAGTCGCCTCTTGAAAGAATATCGCAGTGGTGGTTCCTACAAGGTATAACTCAATTACTTCTATGAATGATATTTTGGGTCTATTACCATGTCATGTGTTATAACTTCAGATAACGCACGGTAGTTATGTCCTTTTTTCAAATTGTCAGATTTCTCGATACAAAGGTCGACTCTTGCAAGAGGATCGTTGTTATGGTTCTCACAGGCTGTAGCTCAATAATTTCTATGAATTATGTAGGATCTTTTGGGTCGACTACAATGTCATATGTTATAAGTTTTGGATGAAATTAAGTTTTATTGGTTGAAACATTGACAACAATATACGTTCATAAATGATATACTAAGCGTGGACATAAAGATTTCTTTTATTCAGTTCTAAAACCTGAACAATCATGTTTGATTTGCTTATATATAAGAGTTTGTCCCCACATAAACATGGGTGTAAGTCCAACAAGAAATCTCAGTTGAAACAAAGATAAATAAGATTAGTTTCAATAAAGCTTATACAACGTTTTGGTATCAAACGTATCGATGATGGTTTAATATGCAGATTCTTTCATCTTTTTGTTCATTATCCGTACCTGTATGCGTCTGTTTCCTTTTCACTTTTGTTGACAAATGTAACATCATTTATCAATTTCAAACAGGAGGAAATAGAATAAGGTGAAAATTATATCAATAGTAGCAATATTAACAGGAATTAAAATCATATGATAATACATGTAAAATGATGATGATGATGATGATGATGATATTGATGATGATGGTAATGATAATGATAAGAAAAACAAATCAAGCAATGATAATAATTATGCTATAATAATAATAATAATAATAATAATAATAATAATAATAATAATAATAATAATAATAATAATAATAATAATAATAATAATAATAATAATAATAATAATAATAATAATAATGATAATAATAATAATAATAATAATAATAATAATAATAATAATAATAATAATAATAATAATAATAATTTATTTTTCTATTAGATCTATTATTATTTCAAATATTACTATCATTGCTTTTGTTATCATTATTATCATCATTATAATGACTAATATTATTATAAAAATGATAATAATGATAACAAAAGTAATGATAGTAATATTTGAAATAATAAAAATAGAAAAAATAAAATCACAATAATAATCTATCAAAGAAATGATAATAATGATTATCATGGTGATGATAAAAATCACAAGAAGAAGAACGATAATGATGACAGTCATAAAAATCATGATAATCAAAATCGTAATTAAACTGATAAGGTTACAGTTATACCGATAGCACTTACATAATCATGATAATCATAAAGTTTAAGATATCAATTGTGATAATGATACTCATCATAATGAAAATGCAAACAATGATTATATGAATAATAAAACTAGTTATCAACACTGATATTGAATATTAATTATGATTTTGATAACACATTAAATATGTTTTATCACACCATGTCGATAGGTAAACTATGTTATTCCTTCGGGACATCTTGAAACCCAACCGACAAAATATATCTATACTGCCTAGTTAAATACCTGTTTCATATTAAATGACATTTTGTTTTATGTAAAAGGAACTGAGAGAAATAAAGAAGATTGAAAATTGAAAAAATGTTACTCCGGATTCTCCCCTGTAAGACACATTTCGTCCCGGTGCGATTCTCTCGACTCATGCATTGTCAATCATTGTTAGTTGACGCCGCATACATCAAGCATTCCCATCCATCTACCTAATAAGACAAATCGAGGTTCTCGAATGCTTTAGGTGAACATTAAACATGCACTAGTTTGTCAGGCGATAAAGCAGTGTTTATGTTGGTAATACAATATAAAAGTTCATCCCAGTGCTGTAATATTTAACTGTTTTTACCCATGAACAAGGCAACTTCATGGCCAAATGTAACAAGAATGTTAAATGATTGTCACGTATCATGTATGTATATGACCAGAATCTTTACACGCTTTCGTTAACAAAATAGTCATATACTTCTTCTGTAACACCAAACGGACCTAGAAACAATAAGCTCGCCTTTACTCTTCACTATACGGTGATATTGATATACCATTATAAACTAAGATGACCTCCAATATTTTTCTAAACCTTAAAGTCGACGTATTCTTATGCTTGAGATTGTTTTTGAATCTGGATTCATGCTGTCTTTTGTTCACAAACCATGTTCGAATTCGTTTTAAAAATAATAGTTAAATCGAAAAAAAAACCACTTTTTTTCAATCACCTCTTGCTTATACTCAACATCAAACTTATCCTTCTATGCAGTCTTGCTTCATCAACGTTCCTCAACATGTTTTAAAATATGTTGAAACTCTTTAGAAACAAACACGTTTATAACTACCTCTTTTACGAAAAATATGATACGATCTAACAATTTCAAAGGAAAGAATAATGTTCTTATACCGATTTAATTTTTCCTTTTGTTTCAATGATTTCATAATGACACCTGTTGCATACAGAGATACCGAAAGCCAGTCTTCAGTACAATGGAATTCTGACTTCAAAATACAGATTGATGAAGTTCTGTATCCTTGCATTCGTGGTGAATCTTCCTTATCTTAATTCTGTTATAGCATACATTCCAGTCCGACATCCGGTTTTGGACACATTATGAAGCAAACTATACGTTCATTTTGTTTTAAGGGACCAATCTTAAACAGTGCTTGATTAGGTATTTAGTTTCAGGATACCTTAAAGGCACATACAAGGAGATGAATACAAATAAATTACTGAAGAAATTAATGGTGTTCTTTTATTATGTTCATAAAAGTCATGAGAATTAATGTACGAATGCATTGATACCCTATTGAATAGACTTCTTTAACACAAGTTATTTTGTGCTTGAAATAAAGTTGTCTCCAATTCAATCATGTTTATCAACAACCTGTTTGTTTACATATTCAAAATAACTAATTCTGATTGGTCGGTTCAAACATTTATGTATCAACTGCCAAGGTCAGGGGTGAAGAATCACACTATCTGAATTATTAAACTGGTTAATCTGGGTTATTTCTTGTTGGCTTTTACATTTAAATTAGCCTGAGGGTTTTTTTTTGGTGATAACTATTTGAATCTGACTAAAAGTTTACCAAATTATATAGTTTGATATAGCATTAATCTCGTTTTATGTGCCTTTAATACAGGACGCCAGTCATTTAGAAAGCTCCGTCTTTAGCTTTTTAAATGACTGGCGTCTGTATTAAGGTAGAATACCCACAGACCGCCATTTTGAAACAAATTCTTTCTTCGGATTACTTCGGTCGTTCCCGCTATACATCGGTCGGGACCGAAACCATTCAAATTAAACCGAATAGTTCCGTCCCCGAACGATGGATGCCGAGAACGACCAGAGCAATTCTACGAAAGAAGATGCTCTAAAATGGTGAATTATGGATGTTCTACCATAATGCGTTGTCTTATCAACATCGATTCTAACTCCTTTTGTTATGGTAACTCAAACAAGATTGCCTGTTTCTGTACATGTACCTAGAAATTGTCCTGGCAATGTAACACTGCAATGACGTATTGTCAGGTGATAAAACAACGATTCTGAAATGCATTCATGTGATCGTTCGTATCAATACACATTATCATCACTATTAATGTGCTGGTTTCAATTTTCATAAATTATCATTATCATTAATGCTATTATTTCCATTTTTATAAATTATCATTACCATTTTTGCTTTTCTCGTAGGTTTATTATCATTATCATTATTACTTTTCTCGTATTTTCTTTATCATTTTTGCTTTTCTCGTAGCTTCATTATAATTATCAGTTTTTGCTTTTCTTGTAGGTTCATTATCATTGTCATTTTTGCTTTTCTCGTAGTTTCATTATCATTATTGCTTTTCTCGTAGTTTCATAATTATTATCATTATTGCTTTTCTCGTAGGTTCATTATCATTATCATTTTTGCTTTTCTCGTAGGTTCATTATCATTATCATTATTGCTTTTCTCGTAGGTTCATTATCATTATAATTTTTGCTTTTCTCCTAGGTTCATTATCATAATCATTATTGCTTTTCTCGTAGGTTCATTATTATTATCATTATTGCTTTTCTCGTAGGTTCATTATTATTATCATTATTGCTTTTCTCGTAGGTTCATTATCATTATCATTATTGCTTTACTCGTAGGTTCATTATCATTATCATTATTGCTTTTCTCGTAGGTTCATTATCATTATCATTTTTGCTTTTCTCCTAGGTTCATTATCAATATCATTATTGCTTTTCTCGTAGGTTCATTATCATTATCATTTTTGCTTTTCTCGTAGGTTCATTATCATTATCACTATTGCTTTTCTCGTATGTTCATTATCATTATCATTTTTGCTTTTCTTGTAGGTTCATTATCATAATCATTATTGATTTTCTCGTAGTTTCATTATCATTATCACTATTGCTTTTCTCATAGGTTCATTATTATTATTATTGCTTTTCTCGTAGGTTCAACGTCAACCCACGACGTGATTTTCCCCACCAACGAACGATCGAGACGTTTGTTTGACTAGACGTCTATCCGGGCACGGTCTATTACCTATACACCGCCATCAATGACAGGACGTAACGAATTGCAGCGAAAGGAAGATTACAAATCGGGAATAGATGTCTCGTAATGGATGTAAATAAAACACGTGGTTAAAGCCGATTGGAAATTACATCAATTCAAGGGGAAACGGGCCAATCCTAAATTGAGAGTGATTTTTTTAAATTTTTAGTGAGAGTGAAATAGTGAGACCTTTTATGCATACATTCGAAGGACTATCGACCGTTAAGTGTTTTATGATAAATATTTTGAGAAAAACATAATAATGAAGAATGGAAATATATAGTGTTATAACAAAATATTGACATCGGAAGTGATTTGAAGTGAATGTTCTAGACTTGTCGGGATTACCGAGGAGCGTTTGCCGTAAGACTTGGCATGGTACCGACTTAACGTTGTCTGCAGAAAGCAGATCACAGTATGGAACATTGATGCTTTTATAACGTTCGCCGCCACAGGAAAAGATAACGGATAAGCGGTGTCCTACGTTTTTATATTCGATATTTTTGGAATATTAATTAAGACAAGGTGGTTTTCAACAGTGGATGTATTAAAAAGTCTTAGTGAACTGTCTAGGGGCAAGAGCGTTTACTTGTGAATTGTGTGTGAATCGGGTAACGTTCTCGTTTCTGTGTTTTAAATGTGCTTGTGAATTCTTTACGCCGGATCTCAACTCGGATGGCGGTGCATCGGAGTGTACTCGTTTGAATTCCACCCTTTTCAATGTGCATGTGTGATTAGAAGAAAGGAAAACGGGGATTCAGGAATCCAATATATTTAATAGAGTGTAATTAGAAGAAAAGAGTGCAATAAGAAAAGAAAATAGTGGATTCTAGAAATTCAAGCTTTGTAATAGAGTGTAATTAGAAGAAAAGGAAAAAGAGGTTTCACGAATTCGACATTTATTAAAGAACATAATTAGAAGAAAAGAAAAAAGGGGATATACGAAACCAAACTTTAGAATAGACGGATTTATATTTACAAATCTATATCACGTTCTCTTTTATGCTTTGTTGTATGCATGCCCACACGTTGACAACGGAAAATGGCTGATCGACAGTGAAAATGCTGTTGATTCGAGATTCGGATTGCCTCGGACTAGATCAATCAGTGATCACGTGATACTCACCAATAATGCGAGTGCGAGGGATATATGTGGGCCTGTACTTCTATTTGTTGTTTCCCGCTAATATCATAGGACTGTGGTGGTAAGTAGTAAAACACACTTCCCTCTTTATGGGAATTTGTAACTGGTACATATTGTGAGCAAAGACAATGAATGGAAAATGATATAACACCCCCACCCCCCTCATTGTCTTGCAGAGATTTTGGTATGGACCATTGTGATGCAATTTATTTTCCCTCGAGCCATTGCGACACAGGATGAAGTGGTCACCATAATGATGGCATCCTTTTTTAAGATATTTGGTATGAACCATTATATCAACGGCTAAATTGCTCATCATGGTAAATTCACCCTTTTGATACAATATCTTTTTTTCGTTTAGCATTGTGAAAAATGATATCCTGCTCAATGTGATATTTCAACCTTTTGATACAATAGTTTTTCTGAACCATTGTGACAAAGGATAGAATAGGATCTGCTCATCGTGATTAATTTATCCTTTTGAAACAATTATTTTTTCTAGTTCTTAGCAGATGCGTTAAAGAGGGGTGTTATAGAGTATAGGTTTTCACCCGTTCTCTCATGAACAGCATCACGAGTTGCAATTCAAAGATATCAATGAATTCGGTTATAGGTTGAATGTTCTAGAGAGTACAAAGTTATTACGCAATAACCTGAAAATAATCAGTAGGACATCAAAAGAGAATTCATTTTTAACTTGTTCTTACTCAATAACAGTTGGCTCTTATTAGTTACACTCATGTCTAGGATTATTCACAGATACCAACTTTGAAGTATTCAAGCAAAAGTTTAATACAACGCATTTAGAAGAATTTGGATTAGACTTATTAAAAATCAAATCAGATTTAAACAACGATTAGCTACATACCGACCACTCATGCATTCCTATTGAACGATTAATTCTGAAAACAACACATTCTGAACGACTTCCAGTACTTTTCAAATTACAAGGTCTTCCAATTTCTAGACCCAATGGAAATTATCAATAACTTCCAACTTATTATCATTATAATTGACGACAAACTACTCGGACATTTGTCGATTCGGACTCAATGGTAAAGCCACATATTAAAACACAAATTTAAAATAATTTTTCTCAAACTATCATAAACAAGCCCAAATTATATAGGCCTGTATACCATTGTAGCATAAAAATGTATTAGTCAATGATAATGAAAAGTCCATTGGGATGAAATGAAAATTTGCTTGTGCTGTGTCAATATTTCATTATCATTTTCTCGTCTGCTATATGTACATATAAAACATGTCTTTTTCTCATTATAATGCGTATTCACATGATTTAATACAATTTGACAAATGGAAACACCATCCTCTTCATAAGCGAATCAATGTGCCATCAACATTATGCCTTTGTTCTTTAATTGATAAAGCATATTCATGCAATTGTTTTGTATGTAAGCTTGTCACCAATAACATGTTTACGTTTGAAATACAGATTTTCATAGTAAAGTTCAAATTTAGATATTTCGTTTTAATTTCGACTATTGTGCAGCCCTTTTATTAGTCTCCGTAATAGGTTTATTAGGGTCAAATTTAGATATTAAGATGAAAACATATAAGTCATTCCCCCACAGAAAAGTAAATGCAACGAAAAGAAAGATTACTCCAAAAAATACAATACTTGTTAGCAATGCCATGAAAGAATGAGCAAATAATTCCTTCACATCCCAAAACTGAAATGAATTAGTCATTCTCAAATTATTTTTTTTTTATCATCAAACGATGTCGTTCGGAGCAGACTTTAAATACCATGGGGGTAATTGTTTGGATGAAACCTTCCTCAACATCTGGCCTATGTGATGGCAATATTGCAATATCCCCCCTCCATTCCGATGAAGAAATTACAACCGTTTTGCATTACATAGACGATTGGAATCCCATAAACGAAATTGATGTACGCTTTTAGAAATTGAATCTATCACTTTTAAGTTTAACCCTTTACCAAACGCCAAATTTTCGACTGTCCCAAATCGAAAGAGTATGCATAAGACATTTCAAAATGTGATGAAATTGAAGAATGATCCTCTGATAGGGGAGGAAACATTGTTGGAAAAGGAGAAATTGCTCGTTAAGAGCAATTTCTCCTTTTCCAACAATATTTTCTAGGGTCGTCTGCAACACACTGGTCAAATGTCGTTATTGTTTGGTAATGGGTTAAATGAAGCCTCTACATTGTGAAGACGGAGGGGATGTGAGCTTTCGGTCCGACTGTAAGGATATTGCACGGAGGTTATCACCTGATTTCGGGGCGTTTAATATAAAGATACATATAAGATCAAAGAGCAGATTGTATAAGTGTACGGCCCATAGAACCTTAATCACCCAGACAGGTTATCTCTTTTCCTCCATACATACATGTTAAATGGACCGACAGTGGTACTGAGGTACGGCGTGAGCCTCTAGTACCGTTGGTTCCCGGGTTCGATTCCCGTTTGGCGAGGTGAAAATTGTCGGGAATAACCAAAGAATTAGCACGAGTACTGGTGTAGCTTCCAGGAATCAGTCATCGACAGTGAATTTTATAACATTCAAGCTTCCGTCACAATCGATGTAAAATATGAGTTTGAACTTAAAAACTTTAATGGGTCCATTTCTTTATATCTTATATAAAGTGTTTTTCTTTTATCTTGAATCGTGTAAGATTTAGATTCATCTCTAATAACTCCGCAATGGAGTTGAATTTAATTTTTTTTTTTAATGAAACTTTATGATTTAGATGGGTTGAATGATTGTACAAATGATGCGATGAAAATAACGATTACTACATTTGTACTATCATTCTGACATGAAAATATCTAAGAAACACGTTTCAGACCAATATACATATCCAAAAGTTATAATTTTCTGATTTTCAAAAAGAGAAAGCACCAGCCTACAGACAATCTAAAAAAGTATAACAAAAATTCTCATTCATAGAGATTTTCATCAATGAAATGATTATTTTATGTGAAGAGAATCAGCTCGAACCATCTATATTAGAATGGCTTTACTAATCACGTGAAAAGGATGGAAAATATTTAAAACTTGAAGTAATCTTTAGCTCTTTTTTGTATAAGGAAAATTCACTTTGTGCTGGACACAATATATGCAATCATTTAGAGTGTAGCTTCAAATTATTTGTTTAATATTAAGAGCTGTTTTGGAGCAATATACTAAACGCTGAATTTATATTATAATAAACTATTTAAATATATTTTCCCCAAAATGCATTAGTATTATTTAAAAAGAAATACAGTTTAAGAATCTTTGGAACCATTTCTTATTCAAAATAATCAAGTTGAAACCATTTTTATTTTATAATTTTCCCATTTTTGTTTTGGTTTTGTTAAAACAAACATGAACATTATTTGCATACAAATCATTAAATGTACATAACTTTTTGTCAGTTGATCTGTCACCAAACAGTTTTAAGAACATGTCTATCAACAACAAACCATTTAATATATATGTCCATACTAATGACTAAATCATAAAATATAGTATCAATTATAATTTGATCATTATTGCATATTATTCTGCACATTGAAATATGACTATTTTAAAGGAATTCGATTTGAAATAGAGATTTTCACTATATTTTAGGAATATTATAATATAATTTCTTTAACTTGTCTTCAGACACCCTTTCACTTCGTTTCATTTTGAAAACCAATTCGATAAGATTGTGCGATCTTGTAATATGATTCTCAATGTATCGATTACAGACTTACATGCTTCTAAACAAAGAATATGACATCTATATTACAAACCAACATTGTTACATGTTTTATCCTTTAGACCGTAAATACCGGATTTCTTACACTCAATTTCAAACAATGGAGTGTTTAAAAGTCATCAGAGCATTTAACCCTTAGAATGCTGGGTAATTTTCTAAATATAGTTATTTGTGTCGTCTGCTTTCCAAAACCTTAAATATTTCCCTTATTTTGATGATTTACTTGGCGGCTGGCCTGAATCTAACCTTTTTGCATAAGCCTTTGGTTGGTTCCAGAACTATAAGGGTTAATGCAGTACTAATACAGACTATTTTATCAGCAACACACGCAGACAACAATGCTTAACACCTTTAGCCGTGCCCCATTAGTAACTAATGATAAGAACAGAAGCGGGGAGCCAAATGAGCCTTTTTATGTCTTCAATTGGCCCGATTCATATTCTACACGGCATTAATCCTGATGCTTGATTTGAACATTACAATAGAGCGTATACAGGCTGCCAATCGAGCACACGATTTCTTGTAGTTAATGCTGATTTCTTGTAGTTACTGCTGATATAAACAAACTCAAAAAAAAAAAATATATAGGAAAACGGCTTGTAATACAAGCCGATTTCCTATAAATTTCTTTTTCTGGGTGATTTATGAAACGGAATGAGGAAGTCGAAAAATTTGCGAGATAGTTCGGTATGTTGCATTTGAAGAAAAGAACATGTTAGCATTCAATTATTCATTGTGCTATCAACAGCTTTTCAAAAATGTATATTCTCAAAAGAAATGTTGTAGACATATAAATCCAACTTGCGGTCAAATGTAAATAATGTGTATATCATCACTCATAGAGATATAAAAGACAAAAATACATGCAAGCAATGATACATAAAAGAATGTGATAACTGTATTAACACTGCGCTTTTAGTAGCGAATTGACAAAAGCATAAGTCAAATATGGACAAAGGAAATTACCGTTATTACACATGATATCATAACGACTACAGACACAACAAAACTTTTGATACTACAATGTCGTTTGTTGTTCTAGTTTTGGAGGTGATGGGGTTACCACCATTTTTATTAATTTGATTTAAATGATCACGAGGCCTAGATCTAAATCAAGAGTTTATTTGTATGTGAACATGACGATGTACCATGTACTCGTCAAATGCAATGTTCGTTCTGTTTTAAACGAGAACTTCAGTTTTTCGCAATAAAATACCTGTCCAGTTTTAATCTACTTTAGTTACAACATGACTCAATTTTTAAAACAATACATAAATCTTCCCAATAATAAGCAATATTGCCAAATTTTACCAAACCGAAGGTTTGTTTCGTGAGTTATTTCTGTAGTGATGCATTATCTTCTAATTTACTTTGTTGCAAACAATTCAGGAAAGTGAAAGGGTAAAAACTAATACAGACTTCTTTCAACACGTCAATTACTAGTACTTCTGAGATGCTTCATCCAACATTCCTTCAGAGGCTTAGAGTAGTACTTGTGGAATTTCCCGCAACTTTTCAGACGATTGGTTGCTCAAGATGTTTACAGAGGTGTCCGAATGCAATTTCACACATTTGTTTCCTTCAAGAGCGAGTATCGGCTCAAAATAATGGGAGACCATAAAATATTGGTCACTCTGAGTATACAGGGACGAACTTTTTTTGCAAGGAATTTCTTATGATTTATCCCGATTTATACATCTTCATAGTTTACAAACAATTACGAATCATTCAGCATACATGAACACACAGCTAGACGTTATATTCCTCTCGGTTAATCAGAGAATTGAATTAAAGTGATTTAAAAAGGTAAGATATAAATTTTCAGTCATTTTTAGATTACAGTTTCGTAATCTGTTCGATAGATCTATCACATGTTGTTATGTGGAAGATAATGTTTTGGTACGTTTTTACGTAGCGTTATACACTCTCTGACCACCTTAATGTACTAAAGAAAACGACAAAGCCTTCCAATCCATCTAACCTAGTTGTCTATTCTTGTATCTCTATGTTGAAAAGGTTGTTAATTTACAAAAGTGTATGTAGATGAGGGTTTGTTCGCATTGACAAATTACTTTATGTTAATAACCGATTAAAACACACACGATTGAATTAAAAAAACAAACTCATGATAAAAAAACATTCAAGTTCAACATTTAAGTTAGAAAATTGTTAAAAATGGGAAATGCATGTCACTCTTCAAAGTTACAGTCATTCCTTCATAAGTATCATAATAAAAATGAAACTACAAGGTCATTTAGGCCAATGAACGTTCCCTTAGTTTGGGAATTTCTATAGGAAATGTTTTCTACGGCCAACCAAAGCGTCTTCACAACTCCTACATGCTTTGTTTTAGAGTTTTCAAGTTTATTCAGTTTAACACCGGAAGGTCATAGACCAACGTGGCAATATATACAAGCAACAACAGTACATCACATGGTATTTGAAAATAACAATAAGTCATTCGGTTTCATTGGCAAACTCACGTTTGTAGAATAATAGAAAAACCCATACGTTGTGTATGGGGTGAAGAAGCTAAGCGATGGAAAGGTAAATATATTAATGACGAACAAATTGATGGATGTATTCGTCGGTGGCATCATTTCCCTTAACCCTCTCATAAATAACAAAGGGTGTGTCTAAAGGGTCCAATCACATACATCCTTTCACGAGTGGAGATTGCTATAAGGAACTGGGCTTTGTTGCAATGCATTAAGGCAGAATACCCTTAATCCACCATTTTGTAACTTGTTCTTTCGTCGGATTACTTCGCTCGTTCTCGGTACACATCGTTCGGTTTCGGAACTATTCGCTTTCCACCGAATAGTTCCAGCCACGACGGTTGTATGTATATACAGAGAACGATCGAAGTTATCCGACGAAAACAAAAGTTTAAAAATGGCGAATTATGGGTATTCTACATTATTGGCAAAGATACGAGAAAGTTAAAAGTTAAAAGTTCAAACTTATTTACTTTACATCGATTGTGACGGAAGCTTGAAACTTATGAAAATCATTCTGGATGACTGTTGTCTGGGGAACAAACCCGCTCTTGTGCTGATTTGTGTGCTAGGCGCGGCAATCTCACAGCGCCGCCAAAGGGACTAGAATCTGGGACCGTCGGTTTCAAAGGCCGACGATATACCTCTACAACATTGTCGTAAAGGCTTTATTCATAACGGCTTTTAATAGATCAACCTTATATTTTGCTGTTTATCAAAAATTCAGAAGCATTAAACAGCACCATCAGTAAAGATAACAAAAAGGATTAGTATATCCGATACAATCCAACAACAATAGGCTTTGAGAGAATATTAAATATCTCTTTCTCATAAACTAGGAAATGAATTCCATTAGAATTGGATGCATTTATGAATAAACATAATTTATAATTATATTGATATGAATAATTAATAAGGTTTAACTTGGAACGTCTTAAAGAAGGAGTTATCAAAAGAGTTTGTTCAAAGCATTAGTAAGGTCCTTGTTGAATCACATGAGTCCCCTGGACGAAATAGATGCCGTCTTATCCAAATAACAGCTAGACTTATCAGCGCTTTTCTTTCTTAAACTGGGAGAAGGCCTAGGCCTGCATATTTTGGGAAATTGTATAGATGATATTACTCAATTGGGAAACCAAAAAGATGGTATCACATTCAAATTTTGGGAAAACTGCATGTTTTTAAAGAAAGATTCAATAAGGAAGGTGCCTTAAATAACAAGCACCAGTATATGTGTATTGTGTTGTATAGAACAATACACATTCTGTTTTGTTGCTGCTACCTGTGCCTTTAATGGGACCCTGTTATATAACCCGCGGACAGTTGAGGACAGTGATCAGAGGTAGAGTGTCGGCTTTTGGACACCAGGATCGTGGGTTCGAATCCCTTGAGCAGCGGGATCTGCCTTGCGAATTTGCATTAATCCACATTCGGCGCGAGTACTGGTTATGTATCCAGGAATTGAAATCGGGAGTGATTAATCTAAGATGTAATAACTTGTTTCACAATCGATGTAAAATAAACAAGTTAAACTTGAATTAAATATTAGGCAAAAAAACTCTACCTATGCAAATATGAACTAGAACACTCTTTCGACTTGAACCTTGCGCCCGATGTGCAATTTGTTACAAATAGGCCACATTATCATTCATAACAGGTTTGACTGATTGTCACAAATTCATCATTCGGTTATTTATATGCGACGCAAGGATTTATGACTTTTCACACACCATTTATAATTAGACTTCTCCTCTGCCAATGGAATGCTATATGATATTTGAGAGTTGTCAGCGTGTGGAAAAGCATACTGTTTTTAAAGAAATATTATTTCTTAGTAAAAAATGATTACTTAGTCTATCAATCGAACTGAAATCATGTGGTCGGATAAAGGACTCAAAGTGATTGATTAAAATGAAAAGCAACAGCAAGCAGCAAACAATAGCCTGGTGCAAATTCCCGTCCTGCAACCCTTTACCAAACACCAAATTTTCGACTGTCCCAAATTGAAAGAGTTTTCAGACAACATTTCAAAACGTGATGAAATTGAAACATAATCCTCTGATATGGCAGAAAACATCGGACAAGGGAGAAATTGCTCGTCACGAGCAATTCTCCTGTTCCCACAATGTTTTCCAGAGCCGTCTGCAGCAAACTTGTCAAATAGCGTTATTTTCTGGTAAAATGTTAAGATATCTGGTACAAATGCATTAATAACTCACTCGGAACAATTCCTCTGTTTGTCACAGTGGTTTTTATCATGTCTTTTACAGCATATACGTTAACGTAAGGAATTGAGAAAAGGGGAGTTAAGAAAGGTGTACAATCAGTAAACCATAAGTTCTTACGATTCAGTTTATGCGTAAGGCTCGATTGTGTCACTCTCCCGTATCTTACGCATAAACAGAAGAACACTCGATCATTTTTTTTCTTTAATTTTTAAGTTCAATGCTCTCATGTCGACAAATGCTGAAGCTTTGTTAATTAGTTTGGCAGAATAAATAAAATATGTACTTGAGGTTCCAACGGTTTTAAGTGTACATACACAACAATCTTTAGTTTGTCTTTTGAATACTTTCTTAACTCTAAAGTATCAAATATTATGATTCTCTTATTTAGTTTAACCTTCCTTAGAAATTACATGCTATTATGTTTGGTGCACACTTTATAAAATACGACTATGTAATATGTTATTGTTAAATAAACTATGTTCTGATGAATATTAAACGATCTTTACAGAACAGAACAGAACATGATTTTATTCAACGACTACATAGTACATCATCGCACATCCATTACATGAAAATCAAATATATCTTACGGCTGTACGATAAAAATATCCACTATATCATAACGTTACCTTGACTAGCCGTATCTGTCGTATTATTTACTATGCAATTTCAGTGCAATCAACGAGGTGTCAAACCTGTGATGGAGTGGGGCTCGAAGTGAAGGGCGAATGAGGTGACATAAGATTGTCGAGTACAATGTACTCTCAATGAATAACTCCACTATGTTAAGCCTTAGAATGCTTGGTATATTTTTATAAATATATTTTTTGTGTCGACTGCTTTCCAAAACCTTAAATATCTGCTGAATGATTTAGAGGAAATATGCTCAGGGTACCAAACAGGTTAGATCTCAGGCCGAGGAAATAATAAAATAATATTACTTGAGTCACATTAATTATTTTCTGAAACGCTTGAACAAAAGCTATGTGAAAAATAAACTTGGTTTTACATTTCCTAATCAAACCAATTCATTTCTAATTCGCACAATAGTAACTAAAGTATTTGCGCTTGAAGAATTTTTATCGATTTATTGCAACTTAAAACGAAGAAGAGTGGTCCAGTGGTAGAGTGTCTTCCTCGGCACACGAGGGTCGCGGCTTCGAATCCTGTTAGTAGCAGGATCTGCCTTGCGACCCTTCAATAATCCATACTCGGTGCGAGTACTAGTAATCCATCCAGGAACCAGAATCGAGAATGATTCATCTAGGTTGTAAGAACTAGTTTCACAATCCGTGTAAATTAAATAAGTTTAAACCAAACAGAGGTTTAATGGACTTACACGTTAAAGAGTAAACGGAATCACTACAGGAAAAAACTTCGAATAGATATAGAAATCAGCAATGCCATTTACCGTAAAAGGAACGGTTTGTTTGTTCGAAGCATAGGCTATCAGGGAATCTCTTGTTATTCAAAACAGTACACCACGATCTTTTAGTTCCAGTTGAAACTCTGCAACTTCACATTGAAGTTTTAAAATTTTAGATTCGTACATAATAAAAATAGCACTTTACTCTCGATTCTATATGTACTACTACTGGAATATAATTCATAATTCATGATTCATATATTTACAATAATTCCACTAATGATTCAAATGGTCCTAGGACTCGAGCGTACGACCAATGTATCGCAAAACATCTCCTCTAACACTACAAGATCACTTCTTCTACGACAGGGTTGATTTTCCCCTGATGCGACTCAAATTTTCATAAAACCATGCAAGGGACGTGTTCAAGCTGTGAACATCTGCTCATTGGAATGTTTTGTGTTGACCCCGACCTTGTTACAGGAACAATCATGATGAGCCTTGTTCAAGTAGAAATCCGTTAACACCATTGTCGGGAGAAAAAAATATACATGCGATGAAGCAATGGGCGGCTTGATCATTATATCTTGTAGTATCGTCAAGGAAACACCAGCCTGGGGCCCGTTTTTGAAACAACTTACGGAAAATGTTTGCGTAAGTCATAATTGATAAACATGAATAGTATCTTCAATGAAAATACAATTGTGCAATGTGGCACGTCATTGGAAGCGTCTCGGAGAGACGATTCCAATGATGTGTCACTTTGCAATATTGCTTCGTCCAATATTGAAATATGAGGAATTGTTGTTTTAGACTTACGCAAATCTTAAGCGTAAACTGTTTAGTAAAACGGTACCCAGGATCATTGATAGGTGCAATGTCCGCTTCAGTATGAAAGAAATAGTTCACACTAACAGTAATGCTGATTGATTCGTAATAAAAAAGAAAACATATATTTTAGTTGGATCACAAAAAAAAATTGCCGAGCAAACTTACAATAAAACAAAAATAAGGCATACATGAGATATTTAATGCTTCGTTTAGCTCCATTGCAGACTTAACGTTGAAATACCCATACTCTGCCAACTTCAAAGCTTCTATTGTAAAACACGCCCCGACAAACATTTAAAGCGGATGTTTGTCGAAAGGACACGCTGGACAAATAACAAATTACCGTATGAAGTAAAAGGTTAAAGAGGAATGATTCAGATATGGTGGGAAAGGCCATCATCTCAAACCATCTATCTATTAACAATCGTTCATTCACCAAGCGTCTCTGTAAGACAGATTACTCAGGGTCTTCTCGGTGCAAGACGACGTTAACCCCTTCAATTAAGGGAATGGTTAATTGGCTTTATTTCAGTAAGTCTCCGATTTGATGTATGGCTCGTAATAAAACGTACCGATGTTCACTGTTTGGTGTGAATACATGTAGAGAGGAAGCGCCATTGCAAAGCTACGGTATAATGTATGTAGACTATAGACATGTGCCGTTTTATATTTGGATTCATAATTTAACCCTTAGAATGCTGGGTAATTTTATGAAAAAATAGATTTTTGTGTCGTCTGCTTTCCAAAACCTTACATATCTGTTTGATTTTGATGAGTAAAGATGCTCAGAGTTGCAAACAGGTTGGATCACAGGACGGCCGCCAATGACTTGGCGGCTGGCCTGGATCTAACCTGTTTGCATAAGCATGAAGTCGGTTCCAGCACTATAAACGTTCACCTTGTAATCAGTTATTATAGTCATATCGCCTTGATGCCGACAAATATATATGCATTTTGTCTATAGTTTACCAAAATATCTACCTTATATAACAGATTAATGCAGTTTTACTATGATAAGTGGGAAGCATGTCTAGTAATATTTAAAAAGAATTCAGTTGTCTATTATACAAAATACAGAAAAAAAAAATCACTCAGCATGGTTTGAATGCACTTCAACCTCTCGCCTTCCGAGTTGTCAATGATTTTTTGGAACATACGATGAATCCAGTATGTACGAATTAGAAATAACAGAGTTAACTACTAGTAACATTTACAGTTACCAACCTCTATCAACTGTGACAATATCTTTCATATCACCTTTACAAAACAATTACGCTCGTGAAGACAAGTTGTGATATTATTGTGAGAAAACAATAAAAAAAGAAATGTGCCTTATTTTTGGATAGGCGGTAAATTCAGAAAGTATTTGAACGTCGGTACTCATTTGTTTTTAATAGGCATACACAGAACGGTGTCAACATCATAGCAAAAGTATATAAGGATTTCAAAACAGTATTATTGTGCATTTGTATGTAAGAAAAACCTAATTTTGAAACAATCAGTTGCAAAATATATGGGGAAACGTCTTTAGCATTTTCCCATATATATAAAGTCCAAGCACAAAAACCAAAGCAAATTGCCAATTGAAATTAATTCATGTCTAAAACATTTTTGTGAAAACAAACGCTTCGGCTAAAACTTTAGGCACATAAGCAATGTTCGTATAATATGACTTTATTTAATTCTATTTTTAACAAAAACATTATGTTTTAACATTTCAATCTAAACCAAATGTCAGCATGTGAAAGAAGTATTTTCTGACGAAAAAAGATTCTCAAAATATGCCCTCTGAAAACTAGTATTTAAACCACGGAAATATATTTTTTACCAACATGTTTTTGATTCACACAATTAAACGTATATCAAAAGTTTCCTGAAATATTTTTGAAACTAGTAAAATGTATCTTGGTCGAGTTCCTTAATGCCGTTCTTGTAGTTTACGTAGGCTGTATTCGGACCTCACGCAGTGTTTTCATGATATTTTCTACTTTATAAGCTATTTAACAAGACACATCTATCTTTCGGGGGTTGGTGTGTGCGTCGCAGACAAGATAGCACAATCTGATCTCTGGCAAAGCTATACACGTATTGCATGTTGTTCGATTGGTTGGCTATCCATGGAAAACTATTCAAATGCATGAGTAAACAAATGGGGAGTTTGACTGATTTATCGTTTGCATTTCTCTAAATACATTTCTGATTTATCGCTGTGAATGTGATATTTTATTTTGATATATTTTGACATATGTGTCTTATAAACAGCTCTGTCTGCGAGGATGGAGTAAGAACAGGTTCTAATGTTCACAATTACATAGCGAAGCTGTATTTCACAGTATTATTCACGGATAGCCATAAACGTACTAATTTTCATGTATAAGGAAGCATCGATGCAATGATTTCACAATAATTTTGGACATTGTCATATCAACTTTAAAAAAAGAAATAAAAAACGGTAATCGGACAACTCACTAAACTTTACAACATAAGATGAAAGTGACCAATGAAGTGCAAAATCGCCTTATTTTTTAGTTTTTTTCCCGAATACCTTTATTAGCCTAAGGCCAACGTAACTCTAAGGATTTGACTATGGCCTTAGTTATTCACCAACGTCCGCTTAAAGTTATGATATGTTTTTGATCGACCATAATTGAAATAGAACTGAACGAACGCAAGAAATCGGATTTAAACGGATAGGTATCCGCTCGTGGACAAGAATTCAGTTCAAAAGCAATTTCTCCGTTTTCAACATGAATTCTAAACCTCACCCACCACAGACTGGGTGAATTCAAATATAAAACGTAAACCCCGGGAGTTATCGGCGATAGAGCAAAGGTTAACCCGAATACCTCCACCAATACTGTAACTGCATTCCCCAGACACAACAGTCGCTAACCCAGACAGCTATATTATTTGGAGGCAGGTAAAAATCCTGAAAAATAGCAAATCAGAATTCTTAATTTCCTATCTACACGGGTGCAACCACGATCCGCTGCACCACGTGATACCACTTGTAGCCGTCACGTGACGTACCACGTGACCTGTTTGATAAACATTACGAGCCGTGGTGTGGTGAAAAGGGCCTCACTGACTTTTCTACCGTTGCAAGTGAGATTCTTTTTTCATTTTGTTGGGGAGGTCTAGGATGCTAGTAAGCGGTAGCCGGTATTGTTTCGTTAATGTGCAAGTTATGGAATAGTACCTTGTTAAATATCGATGGTTTTCATTGAGGTTAAACATCCATTTCAACAGTTTATAACCTTTAATGCTGCAGTCGGCGCACCAGCCAATTAAACAGTTTGGATCTAGACTGCTTATAAGTGGTGGCCGGTATTGCTTTGTGTTAAAAAAAAATAAGGCTATGAAAAAGTGATTTGGCAACTGTCTTTGGATAGATTTAGATTTAACACCATTTTAACAGTCTTTCAAACATATAGCGTTGTTCAGGGATTCCACCAATGTTATTTGAATTTGTTAACCATGCTGCACAACATCATTTCAAGCTACTGATTTTCTCTATGAACATAACTGGTCAACAGTGTGATGAATGAATAGGTCATGGCGTTTTGACTTCCACAAACGAAAAAGAGAATACTGACCGACTCTAAGTGTTTAATTTTATGAAACCCTTATATGGTTAAATACTTCATACTTTAAGCTCGTTATCATGCCTCGACAATTGTATGTATTTAGATTTACCATGGTGGTAAATAGATGTATCTGTTATAGAGACATTATTTTCTTAACCAAAGGAAACTGAACAGTCTTCAAAACAATCAAGGATATTCTTTATTCGACAATCACAGTTTCAGCATAATCTAAAGATGTTTCTCTGTAATGATCGGATTTGTTTGCTAGAAAGGATAGACCATGCTAAATGTCTCCCGTTCTAACCGCAATATTCATATGCGAATTTTCGATTTCCTTGACATAAATAATATGGAATTGTTTTTATGAGATATTTGTTTTCAAACGTCTTCTTCGGCAGATGCTAGAGAGAAAGATATAATTGAGTAAAGGGTTAGAATATTTCCCCAACTACAGTTTTTTACATTGACTCCCTCATGTATCCTTGTAGCTTAAAGACTGAAAAATATTGAGATAAAAGAAGGAACGTACATGCAGGTCGTACATGCTAGAGCTTACTTTTGCCCCCAATCGTCTCCACCAAACTTTAAAAGGTAAAAGTCTCTTCTGATAATACCTGAATTATGTCTGTTGTTTTTGTAAAATTGGAGACGTCTTAACAAATAAATGCAGAAGTTCTAAGTATCCGCTATTGTAAGATTTCCACAAATCAAACAGTTTTCGTACAGCCTATTCAAAGGGAGGTCAACCCAACAAAACTTTATGTCAATGAAACAGCACATGATAAACATTTATTTGATCAGAACTGCGCATTTAGAAGTTGAACAGATATCAGATGAACACTAATCTCAAAGGTTTTCATTGTGTCGTACACTTATTAAATTCGTTTGTTCACATATGAGAGGATTTCAAAGAGACAAAATAAAATGGTATTAAAACGATACAGATTTCGTATTGTTACATAAAATGCATTCTGAAAGGCTTCAATATATCTAGGTGTGTACAGCCGATATTCAGTAGATCTTAAAACTGTTGTAACGCTTTTAGACTCAAGGTTGTACCAATGGACTTTAATAATTGTCTATACTTTTAAATATATGCTGAATTGGCTTTGAAATTGCTATTCTCCGTGGTAAACTTCTCTACAATACAGCTGTTGTAAATCTTTAAAGAATTTTAAGTTTATCCTCAAATTTTCTCACATCTGTGAACAAAGGGCTTAGACATTGTTATTACGCCATTACACAGCAAACACATGGTTTGGATTTTACTTACTACGTCGTTTCCTTTGATTGTACTTTTTCGATCGACTCTCAACACACATAAGTTTCAATTCGCCACGAGTGCACAAGATGTTTATTATTACTCGGTGCAGACAGCTTATGATATTGAGCAATAAACTATATCGCATTTATTGCATTTCATTGCCAATTTATGCGAATATTTGTTAAGGTGCAACAGGTAGTGTGTTCCAGATTTATAGGACAATTAACCCTAAAAATGCTGGGTATTTTTCCCAGCATATATTTTTGTGTCGTCTGCTTTCCAAAATTTTAGATATCCGCTTGATTTTGATGAGGAATGGTAATCAAATGTTTGCCACAAGAGTCAACCTTTTGAATAGTCATTTTCATGGTCACAAGCAGCAATCCATACAACACAGTTATTCATCACACGTTCATGTTTATATCTTACTATAACAGACGTATCAAAGGTTTTCTATCCTAGTGACTTATAGGCCTGCTGGGCCGGGTGCTTTATTTATTTACAATGTATATACAGTGAAGCCTCGTTTATCCGGACCCCGATTGTCCGAATCTCTCGCAATCCGAACGAAATTGTAAGGTAAAGAAATTATTTGACCAGTTTGTTGCAGACAACTTTTGAAAACATTGTGGGAAAAGTAGAAATTGCTCGTGACGAGCAATTTCTCCTTTTCCCACAATTTTTTCTGCCATATCAGAAGATCATTTTTCGGACGGTCGACAATTTGGCGTTTGCTAAAGTGTTATAAGTATACACGTGCATACAGACCGTTTATGTCTTAATGCGTATAAGAACATGCGCTACTTCACTAGTCCGGATTATGCGGTAATCCGGACATTTTGTTGGGAACGGACGTGTTCGGATTAACAAGAAATCACTGTATATGTTTATTGTGTTATGCACATGTCACAATAATAAACAGTTTACTTACATTCGCATTCAAGTCTACACCTACACCAAATTACATTTAAGGTATTTCAACCCTGACCGAGAATAACCAGAAAAGTAAGAATAACAAAGTCAGAGATTTAAAAACCCAAATGCCGTTATAAAATCAATTTTTATATTATAATGTTGTGTTTTTTTAATGCATTTTGTATGCACCTTTCATTCACGTCGTCTGCAAACTCTTTTAATTTGGTACAGTCGGAAATTAGACGTTTGGTAAAGGGTTAAGACGGGGGAAATAAAATCGAACTATAATCAACGTCGGGCCTCGCCTGCGACAGGTGTGCAATGCTCAATGTTTGTTAAATGAAGAGGAATACATGACGAAATGACGAATAGCGCATTAGGAAAACATCTATCCCCTTATGTCTGCTAGACTAACCCCGCGGTATGCTTTTCATGGGCCCAGCCGGATGGGTATTTAGCGATTGATACATGTAATTTGAAGACGAATTGGTGGGTTCGTGGGTGGATTATAAGCTACCTTAGCAGACATGCGGGTTGTTGGGTTAATGAGATAACCTCGAACGATGTAGACATACCGAAAAGAGAAAACAAGGGCATGTAGCTATGAAGGGGGGGGGGTTTAGTTTGCCAAAAGTATTACAAGGAGGGTAAGGCTGAATGAGAAAAATGGGAGAAAAAAAGGAATGAAGAGATAGAGATAGATAGAAAGAGAAAGGGGAAGAGACGCTAAAAGAGAAAGAGATTGACAAAGAGAAAAGGAGAAAGAGAGAGGTGGGGAGCACGATATATAGCGATTGAGAGAGAGGAATAGATAGAGGGAGAAAGAGAAATTTAGAGGGAGAGCCAGAGAATGAGATAGAAGAAGAGATAGAAAAGTAGAGTTAGTTAGAAGGAGCTGTGGGGAGTAGCAATAACGTTTGAGGGAGGGAGGGCCAGAAAAAGACTGAATGGGTGAGTGGATGAGGGAGGGAGGGAGATAAATGGAGCAGGAGAAGGGGGTGAGAAGAGAGTGAGAGAGAAATTCGAATAACAAGGAAGAGAGAGTGTGTTTGTGATGTTGACAGAGCACAGAGAAAGCTATCATGAGTCGCTTGTATGGGAGGGAATGACTCAAGATTCTCCCCGGTCATATCTACAAAAAGCGCAAGTCACATTCGAAATCCGACCAATTACATCGTAATTACATTTCGAAGTTCAAAGCGAATTGAATTTTTTCTCTTGATTGAACATTATTTTGGAATGCCATGCATTGCATACCAATTGATGCGGTATGCTTTAAATTATGTAAGTCGAGCGAAAGGCATTCAAACTTGTCTTTATTAGACAATTTCCTCATACACCATGACTATTTTTGTAGATCTACCAGAGTTAAATACATGTAAAATATTTGTCTTTGCATTTAACAATGCGTTTCCTATTTATAAGTTTTAAGTGAAAAAAATATGCAAAATCCAAAATGTTGTAAGTATATCAATGGAGTCGCAATACGAAAAAAGTTAATGATCATCGGAATCATTTTGGAAAAATCGCCTGTCTTTGCTCTTAATCGTTTTCGGATATTTGTTACAAAGCCATAGAATCTATAACCTCTTTATACACTGCCTGTTATGCTTTCATATTGCACTACAGTCAAACTTGTTTAAGCGTTCATTTTTTATCAAATGCGTGAAATGTTAGTTAGTCTGTGATTATGTTAGTACAAAACGCAAGTCATTTAGAAAACGCAAAGCGGAGACAAACATTCACACGGATATACAGAATATGTGTTTTCTTTACAAAACAAACGTGCATAAAGACATTCATATATAGATACACCACGATCCTGTCTCCTTCGTATATGTTTCATTTGAACAGTTTCTATTGTATATGTAATGTTTGTTACCCATATTTTTGACACATTTTCTCTATTTTCAGGGCAGTTGGTAGCCCACTAGTGATGGAGCCCAATAAGATTTGTCGAAAAACAGGAAAGTTGTCGGGAAGGCAAAGGTATACAACCCGTTTAATCCATTCCATAAGGTAGATCTTAAATCAACATCTCTACAGAAAAAATGTTGCGCCATGACCATTTTGTGACTGCGGCTTAGTAGAATCAAATGAGCACTTTTTCCTCGAATGTCCTAAGTATGCCGATGCAAGAAATGTTTTGTTTAATGGTTTACCTAATATAGCGTTGAACCTACGGGTCTTATTATTTGGCGACGATAACTTAGGTCATATTGAAAATGAAACTAGATTTGCCGCTGTACATTCTTACATCCATAATAGTAAAAGATTTAACTAAATACTTACAATTCAATTTCTAATTATGACATTCTCTGTCCATAATTAAGTATGTGGCTTTTTGGTTGCCTAAGGCAAGTCGATTTTTCGCATTTTTTCGCATTTTTTCAATTAATGTGTATTCTCCTTATATTCTTGTTGTAGATCTGGATTTTTCAACTTTTAACATGGTTCATATTCATGCCGAGCCTTAAACAGTCCACGCCAACACTCCAACATTCCATCATTCAAAACGAAATGTCTTACTTCTTTTTTCTTATCTAATCAATGTGTAATTTTTGATATTTTCTTCATAGTATTTTCCTTTCATCATAAATACATGCAACGTCGCGTATCCGCTAAGGGTACTGGAAAAGAACCTAATAAGCGTTTGCTTTCGTTCTTATCCATTTCAAATGTGTTGTATTTTGTTAAACTAAGAACGTTCGTAGTAGTATTGCACATTTTGGTCGTACTCGTGTTCAAAATATGTAAGAAAAGGATTGAAACAGCCATCATAAAAATCCTTCTTATGAAAATTATGTTGCCATGGAAACTGTTGTGGGTACATTCAGGCAAACATATTTGGTTTTAGCTAATTAGTTATTTTTTTCTTATAGTAGTTTTTTTTTTCAATGACCAAAAGTCATGAACTTATTTTTCATCTAATAATACAATCAAACCATACACAAACAACTCTGTTATAAGTATTTGCTTTGCATGGAAATTGTTGGTGTTATATTCATGAATAGTTTGTATATTTTTCTAGTCGGTATTTTGCGGAAAATTATTTTTTTGAAAATTAAAATAAAATGCTTACAATTAAA
The DNA here is from genome assembly GCA_947846245.1 of Cerastoderma edule. NCBI lineage: Eukaryota > Metazoa > Mollusca > Bivalvia > Cardiida > Cardiidae > Cerastoderma > Cerastoderma edule. The sequence goes on along the minus strand of OX401422.1, from coordinate 15,312,554 downwards.
CAATCTAAAAGCGTTTTCTTTTTTGTTGGGTGAATTCAAAAATGTTTGTCTCGTACGTGTGATCTTAAAACCAAATTACCGGTTAATAGGAATAAATAAGATCGCAATATGCGTTTCATCCACAATTTTGTACAAACGGGAATACTTGCAAATCTGAAGTGAATAAAGGGAGATAACCTCGATGGATTTAACGTTTTCCAGTTATCCAAACAGTATCTTTTATTACATTGTGAAATAAAAACAGCATGGATCACGATTCAGAAATATCTTTAATTTTGCTCGAACAGTTGTTGATATATAGGGTGAATGTTAAAGACAGTCACTGCCACACTAAAATCAAAATTACCATTCATTTAATGAAGCAGATGCGCACCTTAACCCTTTACCAAACGCCAAAATTTTGACTGTCCCAAATTGAAACAGTTTGCAGACGACATTTAAAAATATGATAAAAATTGGAAAGTAATCTTCTGATATAATAAGAAACTCATTACGAGCAATTTCTCTTTTCCGACAGTGTTTTCTAGAGTTGTCTTCAACAAACTGGTCAAATGTCGATATTTTTCGGTAATGGGTTAAGTTCGCCAAACACGATTCACAAAGCTGGGCCACGAACCCAGCCACATTACTCAAACATCTTTTCTATTTTTTTTCTAGAACAATCTGTGATCGAGAGAGAGAAATTGTAGACGAAGTTGTACACGGTGCGAAGCTCGCCATTGCGGAGTGCCAGTACCAGTTTAGAGATAGGCGCTGGAATTGTACAACGGCACGCAAATCCTTCAATAGGATACTCAGGCGGGGTAAGAATGTAGATTTATCTATCCTTTCTTTTAATTTAGAGTCAACGTTGTTATAAGCGACCTTTATAATACAGTGTGTAAAAATGATTTAGTCTAAGGACATCTTAACACAGGATGCTAGTCAGTTAGTAAAGCTCCTAATGGAGCTTTCGAAATGACTGTCTCCGTTTGCTTTGGTAACTTAATAAAAGACTGACTTAAGCTTTTGTTTAAAGCTTTCTCATTTCATTGATACCTGTTGCTAACCAATGTGGTCCTTCTCCATAATACATTGCATCTACTGGCAGAATGATTATAAGGAAACACTTCGAAAACAAGAAATTTCGCACATGCTAGTATAAGTCGGTCCCAATTTCAGCACTCTCTTATTCAAGTTCTTCACATTTTCAATTGCAATCTGCAAAAGTGTGCGACATTAAGTTACGACAATTCATTTGATGAATCACCTGCTACAAGCATAGGTTGGACACACTTTCTAGTCTTTTCCAAAGTATGTGACCAGGGGCTATTCAATTCAATAAAATATATTTTCTTTTTAACAAATTAAGACATCTAACCCGATAAACACCTAATCTTAACTATAAATCATTAAGTTGGTTTGAAAAAAAATATATTGAGAGTATACATGTACATGTTTCTTACGTGCCGTATCAATATGATTCTAAGATACCACTATATAATCTTACCACTTTATGATATCAAAATGCTATGAAAAAATGCAACCCAATTGCACTGTGGCAAGGCTATGGTTTGTTTTTCCCCATTGATAAGTATAAACACATGGCTCGAAATGAAACAGAGCGAAACACTAAACGGCGTGTTAAACACTTTGATAAGCATAATTAGACGAGCTCCATCGCAAAATGTACTTTAAACAGTTGGTTTAGGAAGGTTATCTTAAAGGGAGAACACCCATAATCCGCCATTTTGAAGCCCTCCCTTTTATTGGAATACTTCGGTCCAGAAATATTGAGGTAATCCGAAAACGACCGAAGTAATCCGACGAGAGATGAGATTCAAAATGGCCGATTATGAATAGTCTTACCTTAAAGGGAGAATCTCACAGAATGTGTTGTGGGAGTTACATTTGTATAAAGATAATTTAATCAATACTCATCACTAAATGAATGACAATTTTCATTGTCAAAATGTAAAAAATTCTGAAAAAACTATTATTTTGAATTAACCTTTGGATCGATGTTAAACTAGCATAAGAGGCTTCAGTGCTTTGTTTAGAAGACTTGGTTTATAAACAAAACAAATGGTTGCTCTCGGACGCACCGTGTTAGCGTTACATGTTAAGACTGTGAACCCATTTCTTAAAAGGTTTCCGGTCGCTCTTAACCCATTTCAATTACTAAGCAGGACTAAATACATTGTTTTTAAACTAAGCCCAACGTGCTTCTATGGGAAAACCGGTTAATAAATTAATGCATGAATTCCTTCTAGCGCACCTTGCTAACGTCACGTGACAAGAGCGGTCAAACGTTTCCGACGGCCTATTTGACTCATTCTAAGTCTAACAACTCATTCTTTACGAAATAAACCGTTCAAACGGTTTTGCAATATCTGCAATACAAATGATCAACAAATTTACTGTACGGTGAAAAACGGTGTTGGGAAGCTGTCAATACTCTAGTCTTATGTTACTTTTATCGATCAAAGACAATTCATTTCAAAATGTAATAATTCCAATCTGCGAGATAGTCCTTTTAAGGTCTATAACCCTGAAATTATCCTCCACATCATCAGAGTGATAATGAAACCACCGATTCCCATTACATTGCTCGTGTAAACTATTGACCAATCAGAAGTCTCCGTTTTGTTTTTTTTCTAAAGTTCTGGTACCCAGTTGTGTACCCAGTACATAACCTCTATGACCAGCATTACGCATATTATACTCGAAAACGATGGGCGTTCTCTAAGGTTTTCTACAGAAAAAATTTGCATTCACAGCTTTCAAACATTGTATTTCCAAATGACTCATGGTTCTGATCTCGATCAGATTGATAGGATTAAGTTGTGTTGATAATGTTGCCTTTCTTTTGTTTTAATATCGTAACGTAGCCAGAAGACTCTTTCTTATCATTTTAGTGAACCATGTTTATTTCGTTTGATGAGTTTTAGAAAGGTATTTTTTGGAAACCGTTTTATGTGAACATTATTCATTCATTTAAGGATGTTATACAGTGTGGCGTAGGAGTAAACAGAACACACCATTTCTAGTAAAGCAGTTTGCACAATTTTCTTCAAAATATGCCAAAGGATTAGGGAATAATCCAATATAAGACTTTAAAAAACATGTTGATTGATTGACATTTATCTATTTAATGTGTTAGTAAACATTTCCAATTAAAGAAATAAACTTGATAAGTAGAACAAAAACATGAAACTGGGATTATGTAATGACAATAAACAGAACACTTAGTATGAAGTTGAATAAAAAATATTGCAATGTCTTACCATTAAATTACATTGTTTAAATCCATACGCGATTTTAAATCCATGACAAAGAACAAGTTAAAATATGTATGCCTCCTTGATAAAACGAAACATTACGAATGCATGAAGCAAACGTTTATAAATCCTGTGAACTTGGGAAAGTCAAAGGGAATGAATAAGATAGATCTGGGAAAGTCTTCATATGCCTGCCTTCAAGACAAGATGAGGAAAAAAACTCATATAAAGAGATCAAAGTATTCTAGAAAAAAAGTAATCAAGGGGACCTAATGCGCTACAGTCTAAGAACTCTAAGACCAAATAAAAAAGATAAGAAATTAGATAAATTTACACATCAAAGGCGCTCAGATCCTGTTTTTCTGTTTCTCATTTTAGAGCTAGCCGTGTTTATTACATAAATACCCCCACTAATAGAAACATCAAAGACAGTTGGTACTTAAAATTGAATTACGGCGCTAGCATCAAAGAGCATCTGGAGAGATTAAGTCAGCCGGTATATGAAAACACTGCTGCGCACGGGCCTTGCAAAGATATATAAACTTGCAACAAAAATATTCTAGGAAATTGAATTTCGGATAGCAGGCAATTTAAGCCAAGTGCTTTCCCCGTGCAGGTGATTACGCCTAGAAGTGCCTCGAGAGGCCCTACACAACTGATTTCTAAGAAAGTCACATCACTTCCGGTTATGGAACTGAAATGTGACGTCATAAACACTTCCGGTACAATTTGTTTCGTTGCCACTGGGCTCCATAATATATTTTACAAGCAACAGGTGCAAAACACTTTAAAACGAACTGTTACAAAAAGTTATAGTGCTCAAGAATGATTAGTAGTTTATCCGGTTTTTGTCAGTATGATTTCTTTCTCATGCATGATAGAAATCGCTTGTGGTTTCTTTATCAATTCGCTACATATGTTATATATGAAACAAAACCATTTTAAATCTTAAGAACTTCAGAAAGTTGAATTACGCTGCTGCATAGTGGTGTGTGCACTTCATCATAACTATGGAATTTTCTCATCAGTACCAGTGATAATTTTGCCTCTGCGTCCCGCGTCATATACACATAAAAATGGCTGGGGACACATCATTTCAAAAGATATGTGTCCAGCCGGAAGCATTCTCATCAGCACAAGTTATGTTTACAATGTAGTAAACATCATAAAGCATGCTGTCTCATGCTTTCTTTCTATCAAATCTGCATTGTTTTGAGTCATTTATGCTAAGATTATCATTGATAATAAGTGTTATACTATTTGACATGATCTTATAGCTTGGATCATTGGTACTCGGACGCATAGTTTTACCCTTGGACACATAGTTTCAACAGATGTGTGTCAAAAAAGACACGATAACTTTCATTTCTAAGATTAACACTGCAGTACAGCATACTTTCTTTTGTAGGCCACTAACTGATTTCTTATAGTGGTCGACAAGACGAATTTACCTATTTTTTCTTCGATTTCTTTATTTATCAATTCACTTCGTTGGCAAAAACATAACATACGAAATCATGTATGAAAACATTCGAAATTGATATAAAGAAGAAAATAAAATAAAATGAAAATTGTGCATTTTCACACCAATCATATGGTTTATCTTAATTTTGAGATCTTTCTTACATTACCTCACTGAGGTACCAGTTCTATGATTGAGAGTGAAAAGAATAAACACATCGACATGTTTTATTTGGTCTACTGAAGACACTCTTATCATCCCTCTCATTATGTCCCCCAACCCTCTGCACTTAGCAGAAGGTACAAATATTAACACACTATGCGTTGAATGATTTTAAAGCCAGGAATTTACTTCATCTTGAAAATAAACAAGTGCATTATATATACTGACAGATAACAAATGTTTCCATTTATAACTAATCAAAATCAAAATAATATAACAAACGAAGTATCTTAATAGTGTGTAGCACTATTTACAAAGCAACATTTAGCTGAATGATGTCGACAGTGCATTTTTTTGTTCCTGTTTCTCATAAGGAAAGAACAAATTAGGACGAGTTTGTAGTTTTCTCAAAATCTAAAGCAATGCACACATAAAAGGATAACGACAAAATTGACGATTGATTGTCCACAAACTAAAGGAAATTTTGTAAGTTAGGTATAAGAATAAAAATAATATCGCTACGACTACTTCTACAAAGAATGACCTGCATCAAGATGATACTTGTCATATTAGTTTTGGTCATATTAATCATTCTAAATTACCTGACATTGTTCATTGTTTTGTGTTATATTTTGGTTAATGCATTATGCAACCGATTTACGAGACACACCGTTTTTTCATCAGTGACTCAGGCAATAATAGTGGAAAATCATCTTACAAAATGATGTGTTTTACTAACGTGGATAAATACCCTTCATAACTGTGTCTTCATATTAGTTATATCGGATTTATTCTTGAAAGCGCCATTAAACACAAACGATCCAATAAGTTCGTGTCTAGTTGTGTAACACGTGTCAGCGTTTATAAGATGTTTTCCGTCATATTGCGTACTGTTGATAAAGGCACCACCACGCAGATGTATGCAATATAAAACACGTAAAACGGGGTTTAATATGGTTGAAGCTTTATTAAACAGGTGGTGCGGGTTTGATAGAAGTTAAAATTCCTTCGTTTTCGTCATAGTCTATTTGGGCTTTGAATAAGGCTAGCTATTTCGCCTTCCACATACAGATTAATATATATACCTCGAAATTTAAGCGGGCCGCATACAAAAGTTCGACACAGAGAGGGTTCGACGTATAGATGTCTGGAATGTAAAGACATATAAATAAGGAACACCTAATTTGGGACCAAGTATTTACTTTGACGTAAGAAAAGGATTTCGACAATCAGAAGATCGAGGCATAGATGATCTACCGTACTTAGTCTTTTGCTTGTCTCTTAGTTTGTTCCCCCTAGGACCAAAAGCTTCCCCATCTTAAGGTGACGTTGTTCCCTACGATGAATAAAGGATTGACGCCTCCTCAAGTTTTCGGAATTATTTCCCATTTTCCATCGAAAATAACATCATATAAACAAGTTGATTGTACCATTTCATCCATTTGTAGATCTTGCATCAATCGTGCTGTCTCCATTTTTGTATGAGTTTCATTTTAATGATTGTATGTATAGTTTGTTACTGTACGTTGTACTATGGGCCTATGGCCTCTTTACTTAGATAAACATGTCTATGTCTATGCCTTATTTTGAGCACCAAATTTATGGTCGAATTGCGGCCAGAACAAACAAACTTTATATATATTTCTTCCATGAATAAAAACACAAAATGGTTCCCTCTTTTTCAGATACGCGGGAGACGGCGTTTGTGTATGCGATAACTGCAGCAGGCGTGGTCTACACGATTACCAAGGCGTGCAGTAAAGGTGCGCTTCTCCAGTGCGCATGTGACAACAATATCCTTGACAACGCCTCCGACGGCGAGTGGGAGTGGGGTGGTTGTCATGACGACGTCCAGTTTGGATACACGAAAACAAAACAGTTCGTGGACGACAGACGGAAGAGGAGAAGAGGGGATCTAACCACGAAAATACAACTGCATAATAATGACGCCGGTAGATTGGTAAGGCACAATAACGTTAACTCATCCCACTACATTGTACTTTTAATTATTTGTGTGCATGACGTGATTTCTGGGAAATAAAGAGTGTCTCAAATGTTTAATTCCCATACCAAAATACTTTTGTTACTAATGTAGCATTTGAACTGTATTGTTTAAATAAAAATACTACTTAATGTCAAATATCCCTTTGTATAATGTAAACATTACTGGGTGATTTAAGTGAATGTCATGTTTTGTTATTATGGTGTGTTATAAATGCTTATTTGCTACAATCTTAAGAAAATTGTTCAAGTTCATAGAACCACAATAAATAGATAATAAATTGCGCATTTCCTGAATTAAGTTATCGTCCTACCTGTTCAGCATCACAATGGAAATTGTAGGTCATACATGTATCTACATACTGCGCATTGGTCTTCATTGCCCCATGCTATTTCGATCTTTATTAGTTTAACCCTTTACCAAACGCCAACTATTTGGCTGTCCTAAATTGAAGGAGTCTGCAGAGGACAATCCAAAATGTGATGAAATTGGAAAAATAATCTTCTGGCAGGGTAGACAACATTGTACGAAAAGGAAATATTGCTCGTTACGAGCAATTCCTCCTTTTTCCACAATGTTATTCAGAGTCGTCTGCAACAAAGTGGTTAAATGACGTTATTGTTTGGTAATGGGTTAAAGACACAGATGAAATATAAATATAGTTGCCGTAGCCCATGTTCCGTTGTGGTCATTAATCTTTGAGAAAGTTCACCAGTCCATTGAAATATAAATATATGTCTCAGTTTTCTTGAAGGAAGAAGCCATTGTAATGCTTTTGTCTACGAAAGAATATTGTACATTGCAATACTAGTGAAGCAAAACCGATTGCCTGTTATTCTCACCAATACTGCATTATAGCACAGTTGCTACTGAAAATAGAACCTTTGTAACCAAATGAATTGAGAATAATAGTAAGTGACGTTAATGGGTTAAATTTTTCGGGCAAGGCATAGGAATTAGTATCGGGTGAGTCGAAGGCTCATTTAGTTTTCACGGCACCCCTTTTCACGTCACCTTTTGCACTATGTAATGGGATAAATTGCAATTCCACATCTCTGACTCACTATCCCCATTTTCGATTTCAGGCAATCAAGAATCACATGAAGATAGATTGTAAATGCCACGGGCTCTCTGCAACGTGCGCCTTACGTACATGCTGGCGTCGAATGCCTCTGTTTAAAGAGACAGGTACCCGGTTAAAAGACAAATTTGACGGCGCCGTGAAGGTCGCCATATCGAACAACGGGGACAAATTGGTTCCCGAAGACAATACGATTAAACCACATTCAAGGGAGGATCTTCTCTATTCGGAAAAGTCGACAAATTTCTGCAATCCGCGACGGAAGTACGGGTCTTTAGGAACCCAGGGACGGGTGTGCAATCCAGACTCGATGGGTACTGAGGGGTGTGCTTTGCTGTGTTGTAACCGGGGATATAATCAGACAAGGGTCACTGTCGAGGAGAATTGTAAATGCCAGTTCATCTGGTGTTGTAAGATCATATGCAAGACTTGTACCTCGATTAAAACTATCAGCACTTGTCTCTAAGTGCAACGGTTTGTTAAGAACATAGGGAAGTAGATGTGATTACAGATTGCTGCGACGCAAAAAAAACTCTTCGTGGTTATGTGGGTAACGCAAAGGAGTTTTATCTTTGAAAACATGTTCGGAAAGACGTAGTATTTGGGTCTATTCGGACAAAACGATAAACTGTTCATGCAATGGCGAAGCTGTTCATTGGATGTGAACTGTTCATGGGAATGTGAATCTGTTTATGGAAACCTGAAGCTACTAATGGTGTGTCCGCTATTCATGAAAACGTTAAGCTGTTCATGGAAGGTAAAAACTATGCATAGAAGTGCAAAACAATTTATGGAAGTGAAAAACTGTTCATGGAAGTGCAAGACTGTTCATGGAAACGCAAAACTGTCCATGGGAAAGGAAAACTGTTCATGGAAACGGGGATCCCTTCATTGAAACCTGAAGCCCTTCATGAAAACTATTTATGTGTACGTAAAGCTATTCGTTCATGCGTTAGCCTTTTGAATTATACACGAGAATGTCTATGTTAACGTTTAGTTATATTCGTGAACTATGCATCCAACAGTTGTTTATAGCAAATGTACATTGTCGAATGAAGAGTACAACGGGTTGTATTTCGTTGGTGTTGGATGTATATTATACAGTATTTGCTTATCGTGACTGGTACACTGAATAGTTCCTAACTTCTTCACCAGGAGAAAGGAGACACGAACTATTTGCTGTACAGTATAGTAATAGCTGACACGTAAAAAAAATGATTCGAACATTTGCGGCACTTTTCCGCGTAATTAAAGGTAGAATGCCCATACTCCGCCATTTTGAAAAAAATTATTTCGTCAAATTATTTTTCTCGGTTTATATCGGTTGTGGCTTGAACTATTCGTTGTAAAGCGAATAGTTCCGGTACCTATCGATGTATAGCGAGGACTACCGAAGTAATCCAACGAAAGAACAATTTCCGAAATGGCGGTTTTCAGGTCTACCTTAATATACATATTATGGTATTTATGCTTAATTCCAAGCCGCCAGATTCTTTCTGTTATGTTAGTGACTTTGACATAGGAACCGTTTTCGCTAAAAGTTAAAGCCTATACTTGCTGGTCTGATCTTTAATACGAATACATCCAAAGCTGCCATCTATTAGCATGTGCAGCAGATATCGTTGCTTTCAAATGGAGATACCGTATCCTAAGCATTTCAATCTAAGAGAAGAGGTAAATTAGTTTAGAAGAGAATTCATGTTCCGTAAAGAAAGGATACATGAGATGAAATACATGTTACATGCATAGTTTTACTCGCTTCAAAATCGGTGTAAAACATTTAGTTAAAGAAATTTCGTTATTTTGCACTTTCATTAAAAATACATATTTATATACACATGCACGTGCCATTTATAGAACTGCTTGTTCAAAACAGTAACATTTCTTTTTTACGTTAAAGTGTTCTTCATGAAGATGCTGCGAAAAGTAGAAATCGTTCGACTTGGTACATGTTGGATAACCTAGCCAATGCTAATTTGATATCATGCAAGGGATAATAGGAAACTACAACAAAAATATCCGATTTTAAGCAAGCGACCACATTAAATGGTCGTGGTGTACAACTCAAAGATTGCCATTCAGAAAGTGTTTACGGGAACTCTCTAAAAAACATGCATCCGTATTAAGCTGTTGTTGTCTAATACACCTCAATTCTGTTTACTTTTGCGGTGATCCCTTGAAACAAAATTGACTCCATCGTATTCTCTTTAATGAACGTCTTTATGTTGTAAGTTTTAAAAGAAGTAATCAAAGGAAAATAAAATGGTCCAGCTTCATTTGTCTGACATAATAGTATAAGCATGTTTCAACTTTTTGACTACATGTCACGTTTACATACAACAGTGCCTTATAAAGTGATACATGTAGTGTAAATTCATTAAAGCTGCTTTTGTGTTTTGTTGTTCCTTGAAGTTATACTGCGTTTGAGTTCTTGTTTGTTATTTGAAATACTTACAAATGATGTGTTCTGTAATAACATTCACATCACATCACCTACAGTTTCGTATATTGTGATTCAAGACCATTAGCGGTGGGATAAATATCCCATATGCTGAATCGCCTATCAGGTCTTGATTGGCATCCTTGGAATCAACAACAACTACCAAAAATGGCAACAGCAACGCTCCAATCACCAACAAAAACCGCAACACAACATCGCTCCCCCTGAAAACGGGCAGCATACTTCAAATTCCAAGCCTTGACTCGAGTTTAAGCTTACAGGAGCCCTGCGATTCCTATAGTTTTGATTTGAGAAAACTAACACCAGATCAACATATTTCAGTTATTATTTGATGCCCTGCTCATTTGTGATAAAAGATGACCTAAATAACTTACCTGCCAAGATTTTTACCAGTAAAACACCAGCACCCTTTCTTTAATCCCGTCATTTCCGGTTGTATACCTTTCCAGTTCCATAACCCCCTTAATGATGCTCTAAGAGTAGGGGGAATGTGAACATGTGGTCAAAGTAAGTTTGAAAGTGAGAGAAGTAAAATTGGGTTATTCAATTAGATACCAGTTTCGATTAATACGTCATTATTTATTACCACATTACCCAATGTAAGAATATGACAATGAGCCCAACCTGCCATGACAGAACAGGTATTCTTTGCTTTTTCTGCCCACCTTTGCCAATAATAGTCACATTGTGTATCCTGCATGAGTTGACCATCAACCTTTTGGTTCCTGTGGTATATAATAACCCATGCTTATAACGACGTTACGTCGAGCATTTTGCAGAATAATTGCAGTCGAATACCGACTGTTTTTGACATGCGCACCGCGCCCATCGACTGCAATTTTTACTTTCGTGACAACAGTGCCTGCTACTTCTTTACGATTTTTACGTCTTCAAACTGTTTGTGGTGTATGCATAAAAATTCACCTGGGATAAATTTGGATGTACTATATTCTTTATATATTTGATGTCCAACTATCTAAATCTTTGGTGGTGTCATCTACCAAACCGACGCCTTACCTTGCTACCTTTTTCTTGAAATATTCTATCAGACTTTTGTTTCTATGCTTCCTTTGCCTTTGAATGATACCGACTTCTTGTTCTCCGGTTGTCGACATTACTATGCGTAAGTCAATCAAGTAAGGGTTCCAATGCGTACATGTACATAAATATACTTAAGTCCAAGGGAGATAACCGTAATAATGATCATTATGACCACTTACGCTTTGCTTGAAAAAAAATAATTTCTAGGAAAAGAATCAAGAAATGATAAGATACAATAAAATATCTCTATTGCCTCTTCTGAAGGAGATATTATACATATTGCATTGATATGTTTTGTTTGAAACAAGATAGGTATGAAGTGTAAAACATCAAAATGTGGAAAATATTGTCTACACAAAGCATTGGTGTTGCATCGTGAAAAACTAAAGCAATATCAAGGATTTTGGAACGGATCGTACAACTTTCGCTGTTTAACCATTTACCAAACGCCAAATTTTCGACTGCCTTAAATTGAAAGAGTTTGCAGGCGGCATTTCAAAATGTGATCATATTGAGAAACAGTCTTTTGATGGGGCAAAAATCATTGCGGGAGAAGGAGAAATTGTTCGTTAGGAGCAATTTCTCCTTTTTCCCATAATGTTGTCCAGATTCGTCTGCACCACACTGGTCAAATGTCGTTATCGTTTGGTAATGGGTTAAGCTCTACTTAAGGATGTGCGTGCGTATTTTATATCGGACGACTAAAATCGATGTTTCTGAACTTATAAGTTGTGTGTTTTCAATTTCTCCTATCAAAATATTCTTAACTAGTCTGGTCGGAAAGACATTCCAATGCCACACAACATTTATACAGTCTTGTTCAAGGAATAAGGGACATATGAATTGTGACTTTGATCTAACTGGCAATATACTGGGAAATATGCTTACATGTACAAGCAACATTAAAAATATGACAAAGGTTCCTTTGGTGGACAAATACATTTTAAAAGACTTGTTTTTGATACTCTTTTCTGTTGTATGGTGATAAACGCCGTGTCAACAATTTTTCAGTTTTATAACGGCTTTCCTGGTTCGACAAGAACAAGGTTAAGGCTCGAAAGTGACTTGTCAATGGTCACTCCCACGAAACCAATATTAAGTATACAATGTATTGGGGAGCGTTACACATTTCAATGTACATTTGATTCTGTATCGAGTTTGCTTAAGGTTAATCAATGAAAATCTGACACATAGGGATTTCGGAACAATCGAAAAACGAATGTACGCAAAAGTAGATAGGAAAACATTTTATTTGCATAGAACAGTATCACTTTGTAGTACAAAACATGAAACAAGATACGTTGAGAAATATATAAATTTCTACAATATGACGGGACTGTAATAACTGGATTTCAAAAGAGTGTTTTATCTCCCAAATTTGATTCAGATTAAATATAGAATTAAAGATTATTTTATATTCCTGAAAAAAGAAGAGTTTGGTTTTACTTAAAGCGATTTGTTTTAATAAAACGATGTAATAAACTGTTTTTATCTTTGATCAAAATTACAAAGGTACTGTTTAGCTGAACCAAAGCCGTAGTTTTCATGTCCTTGATAGAGTAAATATTTAGACGAAACGATTAGTCACGTGGAAATCTCCTGTATGACTTTTCGAAATACGAAATCCCTAAAAACTATTCAATTCATTGATGAGATGTTATAAAAAATTCTAATCCGTAAAATTTATGACTGAAGGTCTTTCTAGAATAGCTTTCGGGGAATGAAGAACAAGTCAAATTGGAAAATACCCGATGTTTACATAATTATGTGAGAGGAAAATATCCTAATTAGATCGAAGACTGATCTTAAAAATGGCGTTCCTATATAGATAACCTGAATCGAGGTTTTAACTCTTACTCATTTCAAACTATGCTCTATTAGATTTTAATATGGCAATGTTGGCTTTCTGTTGATCTATCCGACTGTTTCTTTGTCAGCATTCGAAAAGGAAGGTATTCTGGCTAATGAAAGGCCGGATTTGGTGTATGAAAGCATGTCTTACTTATTTGTTAAGTTGATCGTCTTTGTTAAGTTGATCGTCTTTGTTAAGTTGATCGTCCTCTGGTGACATTTTAATCGTATGAAACTCTTATACAAGCAACGTATTTCATCCGCCTTCACACTGTTGCTTCAAATGCTATTCTTAAAGCTAATATATCCTGTTTAAAAAGGATGCAAGTTACACAAACCTGTTCGGCTTTGGAGACAATTTTCGAAAGGTTTGGTCGTCATTACACTAAAACCTTTACAATTTTGGTAAAAAAGATGGCAAAGAAATCTACACTTTACTTCACGTCTTCATATTTTCTTATCTTTAACAATTGATCACGACATAAAATTGTTTTCAAAACGGAACTATCCACTATGCCGTCACGAAAATATGGGTTCTGCTTAACCCAGAAAAAGAAACGTTGATATTTGGAAATAGATATTCAAAAAGTGTTAACAGGTAGGCAAACGTTGTGCAGAGCTAGAGCGCGAGCCTCTTGTACCGAGGGTCCCGCGTTCGATCCCCGTTGAAAATACCGGGACTAGCCCACAAAACGGTACTGATTTAGTACCCAGGAAGCGGTTATCAGTGAATCTAGTACACCTCAAACTTCCTCCACAAACGATTAAGAACAAATAAAATATAAGTAATAGGTAAGGTGTTCGATTTGTTCAAAGCCGCAGAAATTTCCTACTGGCTCTTGGTCGAAGTGTCTTGCATAGAATATGAACACATGGAAACAGTAGAACAAAGAATAGGTACATCGATAATGACAATGAACATATAAATAGCGTATTAACAGTTCTATATACATAACAAACAACTAAATAACGTATTGTAAAATTCAACCTTGTCTTAACCCTTCACCAACGCCAAATCTTCGGCTTTCCCAAATTGAAAGAGTTTGAAGACTATTTCAAAATGTATTGAAATTGAATAAATAATCTTCTGATAGTGTGGAAAATATTGTGGGAATAGGAGGAATTGCTCGTTAAGAGCAATTTCGCCTTTTCCCACAATGTTTTCCAGAGTCGTCTTCAACGAACTGATGAAATGTCGTTATTGTTTGGTAATGGGTTAAGCGAATTAACAGCTTGTTAAGATATAACACATAAAAGAACCAAGACCTTTGCTATAAACGGAGCTTAAAGGTTTTGGTAATGTTATTGCTTATTTCAAGAAGAATTTGTAGATGCATGTATGTTGCGTATTTCAAATTAACTGTATTCAATAAATTGTTCAATAACAGGGCCCATCTAGTAACTAATTATGTTGAACTGAGTTTTACTGTTTGCATACCACATTGGGGCACATTCATTGATATGGTTCGGTGTTAATTATGATTTAGAAATACATTGTACAGGAAATCTCTATGTACTCAAACAAAGAGAGGCTACTCTGTTTTAAGTTGGATTCACAAGCGCTAATTTAACAAAGTAAAAGGGAAATAACTCTTAGTTGTGCTATTCGATTGTGCTCGTTATTGCCACCAAATGGATTAAAGCACGAAAGAGAAAATCAAATAGATAAATACCAAATGATTTCATTTCTATGATAGTCTATGAAAGTGGTTCACTTTTTCGTATAAAAATGATACCTTAATGGTCCCCAGTTTTCTTAAGAATTTGAAAATAGTCAATGATTCTCCAGGGACAACTTCAAAGTATTTTTTTCTCCGATTTTTATAACGTTCTATACACTATTCTACTATTTAAATGCAAATACGTTTTGTGACATTATACTGACCCTAACTGATAAAAAAAATTGCACCCAAGCTAATCAATTTCCTGTTTCAATTTTCAAACGTTTTGCGCCAATGAGTAGCGCCAATGGATAGTCTGAACATAGATTTAGCACTTGTCAAAAAAAAGTCCTCGTTTGCCTCGATGGGTAAATCAAGTTTTGCAAAAAGATCTTTGTATAGACAAATATCCCACAATAATGTTCGAACGAGTCTACCAAAACATTCTGAAATACAATACGTTACAAATCAGCAGTTCTTCTATACATATGGCACATATGGTAAAAAGGCTGTACAATTACAAATAATATGATCAACAACACTTTGATGGCTTTTCAAACAAAAACAGAAAAAGCCATTTTTCCTTATTCCAAATAAAGGTGAAACGCAATATTTTAGTCACAGCGTCCAGGATTCTGTTCGAGTATCTAACTTAGGCTCTCCGATGCTTAAATTGATGTCTATTTGGATGATTATTCTTTGCACGGTCTTTCTTCTCAAGTTGATTTTCTTTAAAGATGAATCCATCGAAGCTCATTTTGATTCATGTGACATCCGTCGATGGTTTCGAAACACCATTATACAATATTTTAACAGAACAAAATGGCTGAGGTTATTATTAGAGATAAACATTTAGAGGAATCAGTTTTTGAGACAGGTATGCTATGTATCAACAACGGAGGACAGACAAAGAAGCTTTCCAAAGTATTCTGGCCTGCGATATACCCAAATTACTGAACCAGTTTTTTTAAGTGTTGTATTTTAAAAAAAGAAAAAATACATTGAAAAGCATAACTGTATCGTATAAATTATTCGCATTGCAATAATTGCGTATATGTACTGGCTATAAAAAGGGATGCTACATCAAAATGACACTAACATGCGCCAATTTCAATCAACTTGTCAATCCCTTCAGTATTGACATTTTATATCAACGGCTGCATATACTACATAAGAACATCTTTCACCTCTGTAAAGTCTTACTGCGCTATATTATCACTAAGTTCAAAATAGTTCAATGTACATCAAGAGTACGACCCGCTTCTTACAATATATTCAAATTGTCCAAGCACATTTATCAAGCCTATCATATGGTGCCAGTACCCAACCTCAAAACGTGGTACCTGTGTCCATCTTGAAAACATGCTTGTACAGAACAGCAGGGCGGCATACTAAGTCCGATATTTGACACGTTAAAATATTGATTATAACCATCAACTACTTCATGCGATGTTTTGACATACTAGTCAACTACTTGTCTTTTTATAAATATATATGTGTGTGTATCAATATTCAATGTTCACAGTTTCAGACAACATCGTAATCGTATACCGACATCATTATTCGAAAAACCACCAGTACCAATTTGGTCATTGCAGTCAATTGGGGGTTTGTCTATTTACACGTATGGCGCACTTTGGTAACAGTACACGTTTTACACTTCACTTCACAGCACCAGTGAAAGGTACAGCTGCACCGCTCCTTTTTCATATAGGTCTCTGACACGAATCCCCGGCCGCAGCACATGAGGTCGCAGCCCTCGATCCCGATGGACGTGGCGTTGCACTCCCTACCAACCGTACCCTCTACACCGATCACTTCATCTTTGTCGCAAAACGTCGGCGACTCTTCGAAATAAACCAAGTCTACTTTATCCGGGCGTTTATGATTCGGGTCTGCTGGTTCCAACTGGAACTTCTTTTTGTTTCGTTTCCCGCCGCCTCGTCTTCCACCGTTATTGTTACCTAGAAATAGACAAAGCACAGCGGGTTGTTTTCTTGACCATTGTTTAAACACTTATCAGACGTATTCGTACAGATAAGGTTATAGGTATTTTATTTTTCATATTATCTTTATCTTGTCGAAATCATATACTTTGATTTGCAATAAGAATCGTCTCATGTAACCATAGTATATGATACAGCGCATTTGGCGTAGAACACTTTAAGCCAAAGACTGTGGTGTGACCTTTGTCTTAACTATTTGTTTACAAGGTCAAATACATAGGCATCCAATCGTCATTTACATCGTTCGAAAAACATATCCATCTATGCCAAAATTTCAACTTTAACTTGGTTAAAAAATGGGTACCGCTATATTATATAATAGAATAAAATCTTTCTTTTTTTCACATAAATATTTGACTGTAGATTCCATAACATTTATCTGGCGTAAAGCGATATTTCTGGTTGTGTTTGTTATGCTACCAACGTGACTATTGACTGAGAATACGAAATCAACACATCAACGATAAGCAATGACCTCCATCTCCATTTTGAGGTGGGACAAAACAACCATTTATATCATACTTAACACCAACTCTACCATGTCATTGTATTTCGAATCTAGTCATACCATTGTGAGGTTTCACTTGAAATTGGAAATGTCTATTACAAACAACTTCTTCCAGACAAGTTTCCATTTATTAGAAGGCTTTGTACTTATGCGTTAACGTACAAAGCAAGCCAAACATTAATGCAATCGACGATACAAAAGCAGACCAGAGAGAAACGTACACAAAACATATACTTCTTATGAGTTTACAAAAACCAATCATATAAGATAGGCATGCTTACATGTATATTAGATTACAGTTTCTTTACTTATACCTATGAATGTATCAATTTCTACTTATGCATTCATCAATTTGATGAAAAGTTTTCAGCAAGAGAACACCAAGACACCGTTCCTCACAAATAGCTCTTCTCTCACTTCAAACACAAGCAACACGTTTACATCGTTTACATGTATCGGTTAACAGAACGTGCAATTAGTATAGCATTTGTACATATGGTTCAACGATCAGAAGAAAGCCACCATTTAAAAAAAGGTTTGATATATTAGCCCTTTCCTATGTATTTTAAAGGTGTCGGATATTCTTATTTGTTACAACCATTTCGATGTATTAAAACTGAGATTGGCTTTTCATAAGACACACTATTTAATAAAACAATGTAAATAAGTGGGCTGAAACCATATAGTCCTAAGTTCTCCATAGCACCTTTATCATAACACCTATATTACATCGAAAGGGGGTATGCTAACTTTCCTAAATACGACGGAAGGAGTATGGTTAGACAATAGCCGTGACTGGCATACTTTTTTATGTTTCAAACAAGCATGGATCAACATATATATACGTGTACATGAATTCCTTTTTAATTCAACCGCAGCTTATCGCCAACCGAATGCTGACTTTAAATTGAAACCTAGCTATTCAAAATCGATTGCAAAAGCGTCTTTTAAATTATAAAAATCAACCAATCAAATCAACCATTCGCGATTCTACGTCCTGGATGCATAACCGATTCTCACGCCGCATTTTTATTCATGAAAAGACGCAGAGTGGACTTTGTTGTGGCTTATATTAAATATTTCTTTTTGACATTGCATTTGATGTATATTGTTTTAATCGACAGATGAATGAAAAGTCCGTGTAATCATCATGTGCTTTCTACAGAAGCATCGTCTACATAAAATACATAACTAACTTATATTAGCTAAATGAATAACAGAAACAAAACAGTTATTAATGCGGAAAATCCGCGATGGTTTGATTTCGTTATCTGGTAAACATATTAGTGTGCAAATGATTCTTTCTTAAATTGCCTGAAAAGCAATCCCTATAGCTGTTATCAGCATTGTCTTTCATTGAAGGATTCAAAAAGAGAGGAAAAGCGCATTTACTTTGAAGTGGTTTCTTGTGCGATGCCCATATACAATGATCCCAAAGAATAACAGATAATGGTACACATACAGTTCAATATCACTTGTTTGGCACCCATTGATATTAAGCATAAGATATAAAAAGCGAAGTAATTCAGATCACGTATGAGAAGAAAATACCACTATTTCAAAGGTTGGTCAATCGATATTTTAGAACCAAGAATTTAAAATGACTAGAAGGTAGTTCCGATGAATTAAATATATACCATGTTTGTTACTGTCAAATATTTTATATATGCAGATTTTCTAAAGAAAGAAAAACATTGCACTGTCTCTTGTTACTTCCAAATTCCCAATTCTCTATTTCTAAATAATTCGTGTTAGCGTGTTTTTCTTTGATACATTTTACATCACACGGTCGCTAGGTCATGTATTGCAGATTGTTGATACTTTAACCAAGACCAGAAAGCCGCATGGGTACGGATTCATCATCGCATCAAAGTGTTAGCGTTAGACGTAAAGCAGAAGCACGAGTAAACATGAACATACAAACATTAAGCGTAATAGTAGACAAATAGACATGGACAGCTCGTTTGATGTACATGTACTGATAAGCCCAAACATTGGCGTGCACGACAGGAGATAGCTGTGTGATAGTACAATATCCACTAACCTTGGGGCTCATTCCGGCCTTCGTTACCTAAAATGTGAAAATAATACGTGAAAATAAACCGGAATTTGATTGGTTAACATCTTAAAATGAACTATAAGTGTGAACAAATAGTTTTAGATTGTAACGTAAAACATTCATGTTGATTTATACAGTATTTAGTTTTGCTCGTAGTTTTATCTGTCATATCTCAAGTTGACATTGGCATTTCCTTTGATTACGCAATGGAATCTCGTCTTTATAATATGCTATTTGTAATTGTTGCGTTGAATAAACTATATAGAAACGGTCGCCTAGAAAACTTTATTTTAATATTATAGTTTTACTCAAGTTTGGTACATGTATTGAACAAAATTTAAAAAAAAGATGTTTCAAGTTAGCCTTTACCCGAGGTCGTCAAAATTTAAGATTCTGGAGTCAGATGCAAAACTATAGAGGTATCGTTATTGGTTGAAATCCCATTTCATCAATGAATATAGATTCCGATACAAAATCGAATTTTGAAAAGTATACCAGCTCCTTCACTCTGAAATCATAAACACGTGTCCACAGGTAATGTGCAAAATTGGTTACTTAGAGCTTATACGACGATCATTATTTGAAATGTGATGAATTTAAATAAATATCAATGGTCAAGAAAAGGAATGAATGAATGACTTGTACTTTATCGTACATCGATGGCGTTGGTCATTTAGCGCACATAGAAAGTAGACACAGACCTAAAAGATTGATAAAAGCAATGTGAAAAATACAAAGTTACATCAATGTTAATAGAAACACATTGTAATAAAGATTGACTCTTCAGCAATTTCTTGATTAAGACTGTAAGACTTGATCAGTATTGTGGGTTCAATAAAACAATTTCATTCAAGTTAACAATATCACACGTATATACGTCAAAGAAAGAAAAATCATTGACAACCTTGACGACTTTGTATATTGGACAAATGTTAATGGCTTCGTACCTATAAAATCTGATTTATAATAGATACGCCCTCATTCTTCAAAAAGATCAGACAAACTTGTAAGAATGTGCAGCTGTCTAATTTCTATAATCCGTACACACGTTATCGATAGATCGTGATAGATTTATCAGTTAATCTTAAAAAACCTAATCAATCATGATATGATCGTATAATCTTCAATTCATAATAAAAGTGCACGCTTTTCTATCCTGTGGTGATATTATTTTTTACAAATGACGGACCTTTGACAACCCCCATATTTTAGCGGTGTTGACAACACATATGCACATTGGCAGATTCATATTGTTAAACGTAGAAATTAACATTTCTGTATATTTCTTTCATTTAATATATCCAGTGTTGAACGAAAGACTGTACATTTGCCAGTATGCTCTGCTCCTTGGCATCCACAAGCATTGTCGTGTATTGGGATGCAAAGGAACGTAAGCCTTAATATGGACCAAACGTAAGAATTGCCACGAACAGAATTCCTGGCATCTCATGTAGTAGGTAATTTCAATAGCAATGCCTTTGCTTCAAATTATAAACGATACCAATTTGATCATGCCAGTCGCCTTATCAAACTAAGTATCAAAGGGGCGTTTTTAAAAGGACCCATGTCAGAACATGCTTTAGTCATACCCAGCATACAACATTTATCATCAATATATGATTATATCAGAAAATATTTATCTAAAAGGTATCTAAATTAGTATGTTGATATTGTAAATAACCACTGGCCTTCTTGTAACAAAAAAGGATTTTACGAACCGCCAACATCATCAAAATGCGTATAAGATCATTTTGTTGGCTTGTGTTTAGTATAAAGATTTGGACGCTTTTGGATATGTCCGTTTCGTTGTCCTTCGATAATATGTTACTTGATAATTCTTAAATCATTTAATTTTAAAGACCCCTTTTGAAAGACACCGTCGTTAATTGTCGTATCTCTCAAACAAAACAGTGGTACACCTGTTCGAATCAATGAGCATATATATTCTGCTTCTTTAAAAGAGAATTACAACCTACATGGACTATTTTTCATTGAAAAGAATAAAGAATGACATTGATCTATTTAATAATGAAAGGTCCAGAATTTACGAAGCCGCAATAGAAATAGTATGAGAACGGAGATGACAGATAATAATATATAAAGAAAGAACAGCCTGTATGATTCATCTTAGAGTGCAAGCCTATAATCCTTGTTAAATCAAACATTGACATATAATACCATTGAACCTTTTCAACAACAGCTGTATTTCCCCCCAAATAACCCTTATCAATGACCTATTGCACTAGATGACATAACACGTCTTCTATGGTTGTAAAACAAAACAACATGCCTCTTTTATAAACGTAAAGGACATACGATTGTTTTGCATTTCATCGACAGTTGATTTTACCATCATATTGTTTTGGGACCTCCCAAATCGTATTGAATTAATGCAATTAAAGAACGTTTGATGGTAAACTGCGTATATGTATACTATTTGCATACTACTGTACCATGACTTTGGACCACCCAATCTGAATTTGTTTCCGGAATGAAGTTGTTTCTTGTGGATCTTCAGGCGGCGAAATGAATGAAAGGGTTACTTATTATTCAAATATTGTTAAAGATAATGTATTTCAAAAGGTTTGTTACATCTCTAAATTGTTCAAACGCAATTATCTGATAGGGAAGAATATTTGAAATATGACACAATCGTGTAGCTACCAGGTGTGTTTAAAGTTATTGTTAAGTGTGTTTTTACTAACCATGCAGACTTTTTTGGTCATGTCCTTAACTTTTTATTTACGTTTATCATAAGGCCATTATGAACTATGATATAAATGACTACTACAAACTCGTTCCAGATTCCAATAGAGCATACATGTACAACCATCCTTAATGTTTTCAAGGGCCATGAATGGTCTAACGACAGAAAATATATCGCTGAATAACAATACCCAATCGCCATATTTACCCCAATTGTATATTTAAAGTGAATTTTCCATGGTACAAAGGTTCCTCAGGAGGCAACATTTAACGACTATTTTTGTTGAAAAGAATAATGAAATGTAGTTATCAATGCGGTAGTGTTCCTTGTGATGTTGTTTTGATTCAGCTTTGGGACTAATAAAATGAAGCATCACAGCAATGTGTCTAATAGCACAATAGAAAAGAGCTGTTTTGTGAGGTAGCTAAATACATCATGACTGCATTTGTCGGCTAGCCCGGGTTTGGCTTCACGACTTGAGGTTCGCTTTTGTTTCACTTATCAATAGGTCCCTGGTTTATCATCAATATAACGGATATGGCTTGCTAAATGTCCTTTCGCCAATTGTGAAACTTATAAAGACAGAAAGTCCTGATAACTACAGAATCGAATAGCATTACAAATACGAATGCACCCAGTTAAATAGTACCAGTTACCAATTTTTCTTCACATACATTACCAAATACTAGGGGTTTTAAAGAATGAGGAAGTTGTAGACTAAAAAGATCATTTTAAGAGTGACAATTCCCTGCCTAATGTACATTGGTATACTATATAGCACCAACATAACCTTTGCATATGGGTAGTCCAACGAAATCGAACACGTTTATAAAGTGAATTGTGTTGAAGCGATGGGATGGAGTTGTAAATGGTAGAGTTA
Organism: Cerastoderma edule; assembly: GCA_947846245.1. NCBI lineage: Eukaryota > Metazoa > Mollusca > Bivalvia > Cardiida > Cardiidae > Cerastoderma > Cerastoderma edule. Next base: position 15,289,413 of record OX401422.1, on the reverse strand, counting down.
TCTCTCTTCCTTTATATACTGATATGACTGCATGCGTCCTTCAAATTTAATTGTTTCGTGGCGTAATGTGTACAAATAACAATTTTCCACATAATCGCTATTATAGATATTCACCAACATATGCTATAGTATTGACTCAATATCGTTACAATAACTATTTATTTTTAAACCCATAAAGATATAAGCAGAGGTTAGTTCGTCATAGACACCGAGTTATAGCTTATTGTCTTTTGATGCCTGACATTATCAACATAGCTATTCTAGAACCAAGACATTTTGGCAGCTTGCTTCCCCAAAGTTTTGGCATAACATGTGTTGGTGTTTGACGTAAAGAACAAAGCAGTTCCAAAATCTTTTTTGAGAAAAAGGTTCTAATCAATGTTATAGCAACAGACAGTTTCATTTCCGGATGATATCATAACCATTGGCTTGCGCAACCAACATTGACGAATTAATCGCAATCACTTCCTTTTTCAAAATGTATATTGTATGTCTAGAGAAACGAGGTCAGACTTAGTTGATTTAAAGACATATGTTGTATTTTAATTTGACTTTGCCAATAAATAATTGCAGACAAACAATAGGTTATCGTTTTATAGATATTCATAATTGATGCTCTTATCCATGTCACGTCTGATACTATAGTCATTAATTGTCGCTGACTGCATACTCAAGCATGCGTTTCTGGGTACCGTTTTACTAAGCAACATGAGGAAAATATTTGCTCAATTCAAAACTTATAAACATGGATAGTATACTTAATCAAAGTACAATATTGCGATGTGACACGCCATTGGAAGCGTCTCGGTGAGACGATTCCAATGGCGTGTTACTTTGCAATATTGGTTAGCATTCTGTTGAAATAAGAGAGAAGCTTGTTTTGAATTTACGCACAATTAAAGCAAAACATGTTTAGTAAAACGGTACCCTGGTACGTACGGCAAAGGAATACATAGGACAAAACTCAAGAGTGTTTGCAATGATTTGTGTCCGTAAAAACGGCTGCTTTTCATTTTAGATTCTGCAGTCATTATTTGTCTCTAACTTCAAACGAGCATATAAATGCGTTTCTGGATTCTACGGCCATAGCATCAACACGACAAAACTCAAGAGCGTTTGCAATGAATTTTCTCCGTATAAACGGCTGTTTTTCATTTTAGGTTCTATAGTCATTAATTGTCGTTAATTGCAAACGCATAAATAAATGCGTTTCTGGAATCTACGGTCATGACATAAACAGGACAAAACTCAAGGCATTTTTGCTATGAGTTCTGTCCGTAAAAACGGCTGTTTTTCATTTAGATATTTTAGATGGAAATATGATACCTACCTGGTAGCACCCTAGACGCCCCGTCAAATCTATCTTTTAGTATAGACCCGACTTTCCTGAATAAGGGAAGCCGCATCCAGCACGTCTTTATCGTACAGCTTCCCGACATGCCATGGCACTTACACTCTCGCGTCATCTCTCGCTTCACATGCTGAAATCAATTTAACAACCCATATAGGCCTACAGCGCATCATATCATGTAAAACTATGAAAATTTAATACACTTTTCTGCAAAATGAAAACAGATTTGTTATACGAAAGCTCTCAATTTATGTTACAAATCTTATAGAAAATGTATGAGATGCCCAGATGCACATCAATATTTCTTTTAGTCTTATGTTATAATGTTTGTATAATTGTATCATGGGCTTGAAGCCTATTTACTTCAAAAACGACTATGTATTGTTTATTGTATTGTAATCGGTTAGACTCCTTAATTTGGGTCGCCAATTCAAAAAACAAGACTGTAAATTTCAAATATATTGAATAATTGTTTATTATTAATAATTCGTTGACAAAGACAAAAGCTAACACAGTTTCATAGTTTGTTTTCCAAAGTTCAAGGATGCAGATTTCCTAGTGAAGAGCCAAGTCTTTATTAAAGCGTCTTACAAATGACAAAGGCTAGTAATAAAAACATTTAACACGATGATCGCATTTGTAGGAAGCAGTTGAAATATTTAATCTATTGTTAGAACGAAGCTTTTAATAGAATGAGTGTTTGTCAACAAGTCGTTGATAAATTCATCATGCTGCTATTGTATATTTTCCCAGGAAGGAATACGGTTGTTTTGCAGTAAACAAGTGTTTTAAACCTTTGAGTTATTTCTCAAATACTGCTTAGGAAGTTAAGACATCATAGAGGAAATCATGTAACACAACACCTATTTAAAGGCATGTTTGCTTTTCATGAATCACCAATGTAATATGTGTATTTCCCGCGCATTTTATTGCCTTTCTTGTGTCTTGTCATGCAAAAATGACGCCATATGTGCTTGTTCAAAATTGTGTGCCTCTTATAGAGATGCTCATTAAATGAAAATGATGCTATCTGTATCTGTGGTTTGCAGTGGTGTTTTAACTAACAGTTTGTGTTGCATTTAGAGCATACAATGCTTACCGACTAATATGGAATCATTTTCATAACTTGTCTAATAGTGAGTGTTATAAGTCAAATATAGACCAAAAGAAACTCCTGTTTATCAGTGTTGAATCAGTCCTTAAATTCAGTTAAGACCACACTGCCTGATATTACTTGCCACAGGGACAGACTGAAGCGTAGTCTTTAACAGATTGGGGAACGTCGATTCCAGTTAGGATATCATATCTGTACAAGATTATCTAAAACAACTTGTTCAAACTAGCGCAGATTGTACGAAAGATCGTCTTTACTTGACGCAGACAAATATCTTAGTTTATAAAAGAAAAAGGTATTATAACATGCCATCTTTGTGCTACATTAGTTTATAGCCTGATGTTATTTGAATCTGGTTATGACCCAGGGTCCGTCATTTTAACCTACTTCTTTTGAAGATGCTTCGTCATATAAGACATCTGTCAAATAGTTTTTTTTATGGGAAACTTCTTAAAGGCTTATGTCAACGGTTCATCCAGAATGCAAGATCAATGAATTGTTGAAAGTACTAATTCTAAGATATGCAAGATTTATTCTACTGTTTTGATGCGTGTTTAGCCAGCATGTAAGTGTGTTCTATGGGCACCAATGCATCACTTGTTTCGAGACACCGGTTTTGGGATTAACATCGCTTTAAGTTGTATAGTTGGCCAACATGTGGACATTTGATTTTTCTACATTATTTTCGGCTGTCATTTCTATTAACATGAACAATTGATAAAATATTTAAGGAATTGTTTTATAGGAGATGCGAGACACTCAATGAAACCTCATTTTGTCTTTGGTTCTGCAGAAATCATCAGCGACCAGTGTGGTGTAATGATTTATTCCTCCAAAAATGGCAATCTATCATTTTGACGAATAGGTTTCTAGCCAGCACGAAAAAAAATGTTTTACGATCCCCAAGTTCCCATACGTGGAAATGGAATGAAAACGGGCATGGAAGCCTATTTGGTCACCACTTACCCGTCGACCAGCCTCATTATTATGCAGATTCATCATATACCGGAAATCTCGCCCCTTTTCCGCGACGTCCACGAATCGGCGGGAGAACATTTTTCCAAAGTTTGCATTATCACTACAACCTCCCCACTCCCAATCCACACCTTCCGGTTGTTTGAGTCTATAATTACACGTACACGTGTATATTGATCCGTCTGCGCATGCTCGGGCGACTGCGTGCGCAACTGCGGCACTTGTGATGGCGTAGATAAAAGCGGTTTCCCGGAAACCTGAAATTTAGATAAAGAAATAGATTAGTCCAAAATTAGGAGATATCGACATCGAACTATTTTTTCTGGATGTCCACCTTTTTGCATTTATCTAACATATTTACATAAAATCAACAAATTTGAAAATAAAACATACCGTATTTTTGTTTGTTTGCTTTTTCTTAATTCATAAAGTTAATGAGGTTGCTGTTGATAAAAGATTTCTCAAGAACTCTGATTCCTAGATGCAATTAGGATTCTTTGATCTTTTTTTTCTTTTTATGATAGCCTGGAATCGAGAAATACGATTCTCATGTTTATGGCTTATGAATTTACAGCGGTTTTACTTACATTAAAGGTTCTTGTTCACAGAAGTGAAGAAAATTGATAATCAAAAATTAATTTTGAAGACTGCAAAACATTTTTACTGTTATTCGATACGCAATGAAGAAAGGACGATTGAAACAAAATTAGATAGTTTTTATTTTTTTGAAGATTATAGACATTATACTTTGAACAAACATGCATTTTACTCCAAACGCGACACATCGCTTTTATGATCTATGGAATATAAACACTAAATATTTAGATAGATTGACACTTTCTGAGTTCATTATACTTCCAATAGCTACGTTTGATTATATGGGCCACGTCACGGGAAAAGGGGCACTCGGACATAGCAAACAGTGTAGCCTCAGACCAGCCGCCACGTCACTGACGTGGCGTCTGGTCTGGGGCTACACTGTTTGCCATCTTAGAGGACATCACGTTCTACCTCTAAATAAATACAAATGATAACTGTCCTGACTAGATGCTGGAATAATAGCGCTAAGAAAGAGCTGAGTCAGCGGTTTTGATTTATGTCCGAGTGCCCCTTTTCGCGTGACGCGGCCCATATATCAAACAAACAATACGAAACCTGTATCGTTTCAACAACATGTTCTTTTACTTTTGAATTCTCTCTTCTGTGAACGAGAACCTTTAAACCTTAGAATGCTGGGAAATTTTTCTAAAAGTAGATTTTTGTGTCGTCTGCTTTCATAAACCTTAGATATCTGTTTAATTTTGTTGGGGAAAGAAACTCAGAGTAGCAACAAGTAAGATTACAGGCCAGCCGCCAATTTACTTGGCGGATGGCCTGGATCTTACCTGTTTGCAAATGCATGAAGTCGGTTCCAGTTCTGTAAGGGATAAACATGAATCCTCGAGAGATGTTAGCCAAAGGAACGCTAGTATAACGGCGGGGTAGCTCACCACAAAATGACATATCAATCGATGCTGGGTGACGATTTATATCTGGGTTGGTGTAAAACCCATCGAGTAAAACTATATTAAAACATCATTATCGTCATAAAAATAGGATATTTGTCACGCATTCCAATGACGGTACTTGGCTGTATAACGCACGAGCTCAAACCCACACATGGTGTTCGCGGTAAACCAATGACCACATGAAATACTTCAATTAACTGCGCCAAGTAAAATGATATTTCCCACCATATTTGCGTAAAATTCAATGCTAACAGGTTATCTTTGATTGAGAATCATTTTATTTAACTTTCAGGAATAATGTGATTTGATTGTGTCAATGTGAAATAGAATCAGCTAAAGCGATGCGCTTTCTGCTCTACTTCTACGTTGATACGTTGTTCTGCCATATTTGACCATTACACAACGGTGCGTTTAAGAAAAAGATTTAAGACAAAGTGAAACGATAGGAAAGTTAGAAGAATAGCGGACAGGATAATCTTGCCAATAGTAAAAGAAAAGAAAAATAGAAAAGTTTTCGAGGCTCCTTTCGCACCATCAGAAAAAGACCAATCCAGCTTCCGTGGCGGTACTAGGGTGTAAAACCCCTAATTATAAGAACTATAACGAGCAGATGATATGGACTGGTTTTGCGAGCCGAGGCTCTCTATCAATGATTTATATGGTTATCATAATTCAATCTATACTGTACCAGTCTTTAACGGTGATAGATGTGTCAACGTATTGTTTATGGTTTTTAACAGTTTTGCTTGATATCAATACGGTCGTTTGTGGTCAAAAGCGATGTTAGGAAAAAGCAACACTTATCACCAAGTTACAAGGTTAAAGATGTGTGTTGTTCTGGTAAACACTGCGGTTCTTTATGTTAAACTATGTCAACATTGCTTCGGTCACAAAACGATTGCAATTCACTGTTTAAAGCTACCTCGCTTATCTTAAAGTTCGAGGCTTTATCCGTTGTCATCGAATGTCACACAAAGATAAAACAACGGGACCATGCGTAGGTAGACCCAATGATGTGTGGTCCAAGCAAAGCGATTTTAATGAATTATTTTTTAGTAAAATTAAGAAGTTGTTTTTCAGCTTATATGTCATCATCTTAGACCCAATTAACATGGTACCGTTTCACTAAACAGTTTACGCTTAAGATTTCCGTAAGTCTAAAACAACAATTGCTCTTATTTCAATATTGGACGAAGCAATATTGCAAAGTGACACATCATTGGAATCGTCTCTCCGAGACGCTTCCAATGAAGTGCCACATTGCAGCATTGTACTTTCATTGAAGATACTATCCATGTTTACCAATTATGACTTACGCAAACATTTTCCGTAAGTTGTTTAGTAAAACGGGCCCCATATGTATAAATTCAGACATGGATAAACTATTCATATTATGGAGAAAGGATTACAGTTATGATCCGTAAAATACTACAGTGAACCCTCGTTTATCCGGACCCCGATTATCCGGATGTCTCGCAATCCGAACGAAATTGTAAGGGAACGGAATTATTGGACCAGTTTGTTGCAGACGACTTTTGAAAACATTGTGGGTAAAGGAGAAATTGCTCGTGACGAGCAATTTCTCCTTTTCCCACAATGTTTTCTGCCATATCAGAAGATTATCTTTGAAGTTCATTACGTTTTGATATGTCTTCTGCAAACTCTTTCAAGTTGGGACGGTCGACAATTTGGCGTTTGCTAAAGGGTTATAAGTATATACCGCTCATACAGACCGTTTATGTCTTAATGTGAATAAGAACATGCTCTGCTTCATTAGTCCGGATTATTCGGTAAACCGGACATTTTGTTGAGAACGGACATGTTCGGATAAACGAGGGTTCACTGTATATGATATATATGATGTATAGAGAGATACCTGGAAAATGTAGGCACATTGGTAGATACCATGCGGTTTATTATTTACAGACGGACAAAGGGACATAACCATGTTTTGAAAGCAAGTCAGACTTTTCACAGGATATCCACTATCAGATGATAAAGGTGTGTTTACATACAACAGAATGATGTTACTGCGCATGTTTCGCAATGAGAATTACGTTGGTGCATGAACATGCCGGAGACATGAACATGCTGGAAAAGACAATTCGCAATTTTGGATTTTTCGAAATGTCTTATTACAAAATAACAGCCATACCTCAAGAGGTCGGTAGCATTATTGACCTAAGATAAAGAGGTCTTTAGTTCTGGACCCATATTGGCTTAATTTTTATCAAAAGGTTTAAAGACGGCAACCAGACATTATTTCTTCTCACCACTGGCCGTATAACTGTAATGTTCCAACGACATTTTAATTTGACTTCATGTGTGAACAGGTACATTAAGGCATATAAAGCCTCTTTATTTCTAAGTCCTGATATTCAAGATACCTATTCGACGAACCCTCTGTATATCGAACACTGTCATCATTATGTCCCTTCAACTTCGAGGTAAAGACTGCCCTGATATTCAAGATATCTTTACGTCGAACTCTCTCTCTATGCCAAACATTGTCATAATTAGGTCGCTTCAACTTCGAGACATAGAGGTTGTACTGTCCCAAAGTTTCAGACATCCATAAGTCGAAGTATCTGTATGTCAAACATTTAACACAGTTTTCTCGTATACCGTCCCATGCAAAGGATACGAGTCCACGGCCATTGGATACCGGATAGCGTTGTGAGGTGGGTTTAATAGGCAACTCTACCTCTCAGATTGGCCCGTGGAATGTAATACCACACATGTCAACATGTTTGCACCCGATACAGATCTTCGTTATCTGTTATACGATTGTCCAATAGTTGGAATTGGAATTTAAACCGTTTACTCCTTCCATTTGTTAAACAGGTTCAAGTAAAGGATTTAAGAAACAATTGTGATAAAAGGAAACGTTCATACTTGACAATCAACTTTTCCTTTAATGACAACTCTTTCAACGTAATATCGCAAAATTACTTATCGTTCATACTTGTTCATGCTTTGGACAAGCAATATTTCCTTTACTTATAATGGTTTCTATGTTTTATTGTAAAATTATGTATCGCTCATACTTGTCCATTCTTGGGACAGGCAAGTTTTACTTTAATTACAAAGGTTTCTAGGTAATATCGTTAAACTATTCATCGTTCACACGTGTTAAGCTTGTTTGGTCATCTGCTGGTGCTTTTGATAAAGACAAGCCCTAAGTTCTTTGATGAAGGTAATGTATTATAAGACGGTGACGAATAAATTCTGCTATCTTGTTGAATGACTAAGATTTACTTTTTACACTTTAAAACTTACCATGCTAATTTCCCGTTTCCCTACTTTTGCAGCCACAGATAAGAAGTTTCGAGGTACATGGTACACTCAGGGAAAAATGTCTTATAAATCTTACTGGCTGACCCTTTCAATAAAAGTGAAACTATAATAAACAAAACCTTAACATTTTCCTTTATTAGAAGGTATTTCAATATGAAAGCTGGCAATCTCTTTAATATGATGGAGAGGCGATCTTTTCTTTGAAAAGGGTCTAGATTTCAACACAAAAGACAGAAGTTGATGCGTATGTGCATCAAAGCATGATTCCAAGTCAGTATTGAATCTGTTGCTATTTTTGAAAACGCCAGAAACATCAAAAGGCCTATTAACTCTACTTTGCCGACTATCAGGTTACGTTGTGCGATCATTTCTTATTTATGAATGGAGACTTGTCGTTCCATACCAAGGCTAAACAAATATAGACTATTGGGTTAGTGTCTAAACGGTTCTTTCATTTTAACAGGGTGGAATGGGAGATTGGGGAATTAAATGTACGGATTAAGCATGTCTCTTTTAGACCATACGTAAGCATGTGTAATTGAAACTTAACGAGTTCATTTAATTTGATTTTGCAGAGAGAAATTAGTAGAAGAGGGCTCTGAAGAAAAGTAGTCAACGAGGCAAAAAAAAGACAGTGATGTAAAAAAGAAGACTATGAAGGGACAAAAGGGAAAAATATAAAGAAGAAAAACAGAAAAAGGAGAATGAGAAAAAGGATGAAGAAGAACAATAACAAAAACAAACGAAAAATATGAAAAGAAGAAGAGCTCAATTTGGTGTTGATAATGATAATTACTTAAGGAGTATACAATGTTTAGTAAAGAAACTTGATGGTCCTAAAATGTATTCAAATACTTACTCTCAGCACAGAATTGCATTTTTTCCATTTATATTCTTATATCTTTATCAATCTACTAAGCGAGCATATCAAGTGGTTTTTTTAATACATATAAGTGTTTCAAGCTGAAACTTTAGAGACATAAGTATATAGGACAAATTGAAAACACACATGCTAGTTCCAAAAGGGAGCGTACAAATAAAAATTTGACCATACTCAAAACAATATCGAGGAAAACGACCCAAAGCGAGTAATTTCGCTCAACAGTCCTGTCTTTGATATTTAGCTTTTAGATATATCAATACCATACAGCTATCACTGTTTGGTTTCAAATGAACATCTTAATTTACAAAAGTGTTGGTGTTGATACACACACCGACATCAGCTTCTTCATTGTGCACCACATATCATCATCTTACTAAATAACTGTCACATTACGTTATGATTTATGAATATCAATCAAGCGATTACCTTTCAAAGGCAACACCTGGCTGATGGAAGTTATTTACCTTTCTGTCTGGATTTAAATAGCGCCATGAGTAAATGTGCCATCTTTAACCATTATAGTGCTGGAACCGACTCCATGCTTATGCAAACAGGTAAGTAAATTGGTGGCTGGCCTGTAATCTAACCTGTTTGCTACTCTGTGCATGTTTCCCTAACAAAATTAAGCGGATATTTATGATTTTGAAAACAGACGGCACAAAAGTCTATTTTTTAAAAGATACCTAGCATTCCTTGGATTAATTGTATGATGAGAGACTAAAGCCTTCAAGTTTGTATCCAAAAACAAAATAATCATTTTAACGGCGTCGAAAACTATTGAGACATCTGTATGAAGACTATTGAATATGCTTCCACAGTTCCTCTAAAGTGGTTTTGTAACTTTATCAAATGAAAGCAACATCTGACGACAAATAAAGTTGATACAGTACATTCTGTCTGAGAATGGATGAAAAAAACTGTACCAAAAAGATCAATAGTTCATGAGGATAATTGCATTCGTTTATCACACTGTTTTCTCAAGTTCTGTCCAGGTTATACGATAAAATACATGTAAAATATACAGTAGAATATCGGTTTCTCGAACTTCTGACTGTCGAACTCTTTTATATGTGGCAGTAAAAACAGGTTCCTGAATTATCTGTTCTCTATGTTTTTCCCTAATTATCTATATGTCGAAACCTCTCGCTATGTCGAACTTTTCCATTAGCTCCCTTGAACTTCAAAGTAAAGATATTCTATTATAGTAAGTGTGACCATGTTGACCTTTTTCCTTGTTAATGTGGCGGTTTCAAAGATCCCAACTTTCCTTGATGCGGTTTATATCTTAATAAATGTTGAATGAATTTCAAAACGGCTTTGACAAAAAGGATGCTTTGAATGAAAGATTATGTATAGCGAAATGACTTCAAATACATTTTTGGTAACTTGTTTTTCTTTTAATGACATTTGATGACTTATATGTGAAAATGATTCGTCATTGTGCATAAACAACTCATTTGGATACACGTTTACTTTAGACGTGTCAATCTAACTTTGCAACAATTTTCGACGGTGGATATACTTTGTAGTAAATGAAATAAACATGTCTTTTTGATTGTATATGGATGGATGCAGTTATAAGCAAGATATAAATTTAAGGTAGAGTACCCATAATCCACCAATTTGAAAGTAATTATTTCGTCGGATTACTTTGATAGTACTCGGTATACATCGGTCGTCGCCGGAACTATTCGGTGTAAAGTGAATAGTTCCGGTAACGACCGACAGAGTATTCAGTGCCTTCGTCGTCCATTTGGCCAGCGAATTATAAACGTAGCCTCCCTCGGACACCAAAGTATTACGTAGGCAAACGACAACCTCATAACAACAAACACATGTTTTCTTGATAAATTTAGGAAAGAACTTGAAAATAAATAATATGTAAATTATATGTTTCCCTTCAAGAGTTCAACTTGAAAGACTGGACTCGCAACAAAGGTCAAAAGAGGTAGAAAAAACTCGTTTCCGACTGTAGGTACATAAGAACTACACTATGGGGGACTTAATAGTCATCCAAAGAGAAAGAAAACAAACCTCGTTTCCGACAGTACGCACATACTACATACACTACAGGGGGACTGGATAAGTCCAACTTTCCCACAAGGCGCTGTATCAATACCCCATCCGCCTAATCCTATTTTTCACCGCTGCGCTCCCATTCAGCGAGAGCATATGTTAAACACATTAAACATATTAACTCCACGTAAATTGACGGATTATGATTTTCGACATTTCAGGCTACATTAACTCGCGAATGGTAACGACGCTAGTCAAAGAATTTCGCCTCAGTGTAAAGGTACCCCGGGGGGTCGGGTACCCCGGGGGGTCGGGGGTGTGTAACGGCGGATACCCCCGGGCTTAGGGTATCGTTTTACTAAACATCTAAGAATTTGCGTAAATTCGAAACAACCTTCCTTCTCATTTAAATATTGAGATAAGCAATATTGTAAAGTAACACTTTGTATGCAATATTGTAACACATTGTAAGCAATATTGTATCACATTGTAAGCAATATTGTGAAGTAACACATCATTGGAAGCGTATCTCCGAGACGCTTCCACTGACGTTTTACATTACAATATTGTACATTTATTTCGGACGCTGTTCATGTTTATAAGTTTTGACTAACACACATATTTCCGTAAGTTGTTTAGTAAAATGGTACCCTGATCCCCGGGCTTACAATACGACCAGGGTATGGGTAAAACACACATGCGAGCGTCTGCTAAAAGAATCGATCTCCGATCAGCCTGCACCAAGGGCTTATCAGCAATATCATCTTCTGTCATTGAGGAATACGGCTCAGTGTTTGTTTTTCTCCACTTCTGTTGACAACATTGGTGCTTTGGTAGAGCGTTGGCTTCTTGAACCGTGGAACCCTTGTTCGATCTCCTTTAGGTGCAGTAACAATTGCAATGACTAACCAACAAACCGGCGCGAGTACTGGTTTAGTATCCAGGAAGTGGTCATCAAGAGTACTTTAAACAAGCATCAATCTTTCTTCATATTCCATGTAAAGCGTAATTCAATAAATGTAGTAAGGTTTATTAATACGTATTGATTCATCAACAACTGAACGCAGATCAGACGAGGTATAGACAAACCATTCATTTTCCCCTCTTCATCTCAAACGTATATCCAGATGTTTTTTGTGGCCGGTTTTCTTTTCACTCTCGGCTTTTTTATTCGTTTGCCAATTTGTTGATCGCCACATGAGGCATCTTTCATCCGCTTTGCATCGGACTAGGCAATGCATTTTTCTTTTTGATAAATATTGGAATTAATTTTTAATGGGACATAAGTATGCGTGAAACTTTCATTCCTGACAGTATTTGTCGATCAACCCCCAGAGTCCCGTGGCGAGCGACAAATTAGGCAGTTTTATTGGGTAGCGAGTGAATAAAGGAATCCAGTGAATACATGTGCGCCAAGGCAAAATGTGTCAAAAATGTGTATCTGTTTTATAAGCCTCTCTGATTGATGTCAAGGCAAAATGAGTAGAAAAAATGTCGCTTTATTAGAAGCCTCTCTGATTTACGTCGAGGCAAAATGTGTCAAAAATGTGTCGCTGTATCTGAAGTCTCTCTCATCTTTAAAACAAGAAACAAACACAATTTTAAAATAAAAAAAAATCAGATGGACCACTGCTGTAATTCGGTCAATTAGAGAGATTTCGATTGTGTTTATTGCCATATCGCCAAAGCTGTTGAGTTGATATACTCACAAATATCATTTAATTTGGAACTTAATGTGAGGAAACAAATGTTAAATTGTTTGTCCCGCTTTCATATTCAACCTGATGTACTAGCGTCTATGTATCTAGCACCAACCCTCTCCGATTGGCAATAATGTGTTTTAGAAATGATATTCGGATACGTCTGTTAGACTATTTCGTTAAAATACAGCAATTTAATCAATCACGTAATATAGATTTCAGTAAATAGAGTCAGGATGAGGCTGCATATACGAACAACAAATAAGATAGTCAAAGGATAGATGTACCATGTCGAAAAAACCCACACTGAGACAAGATAACGTCTTCGTTCAACAATAACATCACGTATTTCTCAATTAAAATGAATGAGATAGTCTATTATGGTCTGACATAGACACTCTTATCTGATATACAGGGTTATTATGCGGAACTATATACACCTATCAGATGTGAGGATGATCCCTATATGTGATAACTCTCGCTTTCTCTCGTTGACGCGAGATTTTACCGATGATGTCTTTATCATTGTGTCGTATTCATAAAGGACCGCCTTCTTGACAGCCCAAGAATGAGTTTATCCTGTAAAATATGAACGCGTCTGGTGGTACTTCCTCTGTGTCTCTGTGTGGTGGTTTAATGTGGTCTGGCTTTTGCTTCTCTTTCTGTGGTTGTCGATTGCTTCCCGTGTCTAGTTTCAATGTAATCGAGTATACCAATTTTGTGGATGTCTCGTTATCTTTTAACATATGTCTTTGTTTGTCTTTTTATATGTATGTTTCTCCTCCTCCCTTTTTATGCCTCTGACCGTGTCCCTAACCATTCCCCCCCCCCTTTCGCTCATTCCCTCTTTATTTTCGTTTCTCTCTGTTTCTATCTCTCTCTCACCTCTCTTTTTCTCTCCCCCCCCACTCTCTCTCTCTCTCTCTCTATTTCTCTCTCTCTATCTCTCTCTCGTTATCTATCCACCTCTCTTTATATTTCCCTCTCTCACTCTTTTTTCTCTTTCTCGCGTTTCGCTTGTTTCTTTCATTTTTCACGAGTTGTCTGTTAGACATCTTATGTACACTACAACGCACCGATACAGAACAAGAGCCCTTTATTTCATCTACACGATATCTATTTGATAAAATCAATACAACTTTTCAAACACTCTAACCAACACCTAGTTTACATTCAAAAACGAAAAAATACACGATGCCCATAACCGCGTACTTGATTTCGGGTACGATAGAAGTGTGGGACGAACGATTGCCCTCGAACCACGAGTCCTCGCATCGAAAAGGAACGAGAGAAACTAATTCATGTCAGTTCATCAGACGCAGACAGGTAATTTGAATGAGAAATATTGCAATAAAATATGGGTTAAATCGTGCGTGAACGCTCTTCCGATAATAAATGGAGATATGGGATGAATTTGCCGAAGATTTGAGACACTGTATGTAAAAAAGGGGTGGGGTAAAAGGTTTGTGCGACCGGTGTCGACTCTGGTCTGACTGCGTATTTACGCAGTCAGACCGGAGTCGACACTGTTCGCTACTCAATTGGAAAGGAGCTTCGAGAACTCGATAAGCTAAAATTTGGGTATCGAACTTTCGTAGTTCATAGTATACACATTTGTTAAATGGAATATGATACATGTATTATAAAGATACCTGTGAATTTGGACATTTCCGTATGGACTGGTGTTTCTTTAATTTCATTCTCGCCCGACTGTAATTGAAAGTATGTTCAAACTTGGTCTACTGTTAAGACGTCCTATTAACTTTTTCATTGATGCAGTCGCTATTTATTTGACACCTTAAAAGCTCAGACGATTTCGGGTAAAGATACACGTACGTTTGTGTATTCGGAGATATGTAAATGTAGAGACGAAATGTAATAGCATTATTTAAATATCGACATGTTTATTGTAAGACATTGGCGGACGCTCTAAGAAGAACAGAACAAATGTCAAATTACTTTTCCGCACCGTTTCCCAAGACGTCTTCAGTACATACTTTTTGCAAGATATTTGCAGATTTTATAAAGAAAGGAACTAAAAAGGTCCAGCATTTCACAATACTTTTCCGTACCGTTTCCCAAGAAGTCTTTAGCAATATATTTAACAAAACTCTAACAGAAAACCATTTGAATCAACGCCTCTATTGACAGAAAATAGGAGACTGCTCGTCTCAAGATTTTTAGTTTTAATTAAAAACGATATTTAAAAGTAGCAACTTGTATCCCTCAGCTGTCGGTACCATTCAGAATAACCGATTGGAGAAGACTCGTAAAATGACTAGTCTGTCCTCGATCAAATGTTTCAACTACAGTATTTCACTCCCTAAGTACCCGCTCCCGCATTATGTTTAAATCCTGTAACCGGAAAATTTGTATTTTATTAAGAAAAAGGCAATTTTGCAAATGCATTTTCTCTGTTGCGTATGCGTCTGGAATTACAATATTAATATTGACTTTGGAGTAGATACCCGGCAAGTGAAACCCCTAACCCCTAAACCAACATCGTTATTACTAGAACATGTTTCCATACACCATCAAACAAAGTATAAGAATGCCTCATTTCTAAAATGGGTTGTAGGAACTACACTTAAAATCAGTGCTATTGGGGTAAGAATGTACATAAAGAAGCAAGTCATACATGGATGTTGTGGTAAATATGTTTACATAAAACACACTCATACGGTTGATATATATGGAGTCGAGAGGGCTCGTTTTCTCGTGTACTCGGTTGAATTCGTCGGAGCTGCTGAAGCAAAACTGAGAGAAAAATCGACAGCTATTAAAGCGTTTAAAGAACTATTAACATAGTTTACGTCTTACTAACAAATCAAACTCTATTAAAGTTTTTTTTTATCGAGTATGGGATCGAATCCAAAGTCAGCAAATTGAAATCGGGTTGAAAGTCAATGTGTCTGTTTTTTGCTAATCATATTTATGAATACGTATTTTCAAGATTTGAATGTAACCAAGTCAGAGAGCAAAAAAGGAATCCAATTTCAAAATTGTAGGTTTTATGGGAGTTTGATTGCCTAATGATTTACAGTATAGCTATTTCTCTGAATATGGTCCTTGGAAAAAATCTTGCAAACCAGTGGGAAATAACCCAAAGCACAACTTTCATTTTTATTCCAGTAGAATACTTGCGTGCTATGAAATGAATTTGAAACTGTTATGCTAAAATAAGTAAAAGATTTCGCAAACGTGAATTGGAATGGTGTAATAACTGGGAAACCGTTTGCTGGTATGTCAGTAATGCAAATGATCCATACGTAGGTAGTTCATAACACAGTTAATCTTAGAACATTATAGTTAGTATATCAGATGAGAATTACATTATCAAAAGATTTTCCAGGGCCATCGTTATTCTGGACTTCCTATTAGGTGAAAGAACTTCTCACTGAGGTATTAATAAGAAACCATCATTACACAAGGATATATCGCTCGTTTTGAACAGACTTATTTCTAGTGTATTATATTCTGTTGTTGTGTGTGCTATGAAGTGAGTCAATGATAAAGAGGGTTAGTTGATAGTAACGTATGGTTTTGCACTGTCATCCATTCACCACAGCAATTTATTAAGATATGGGGATAAATAACCAACCATTCCAAACCCCTTACTTAATAATAATGTGGTTGACCTTATACTAAAAGATTACTGTGACAATAAGAGAAATTACTCTTTATCAGACATATATCCTTAACCCTTTCCCAAAACAACAACTTTTCGACTGTCACAAAAATTGAAAGAGTTTGCAGACGACATTTCAAATTGTGATGAAATTAGAAAATAATCTTCTGATAAGGCAGAAAACCTTGTGGGAAAAGGAGAAATTGCTCGTCACGAGCAATTTCTTCTTTTCCCACAATGTTTTCTTAAGTCGTCTGCAACAAAGGGGTCAAATGTCGTTATTGTTTGCAAAAGGGTTATGGCAGAATGGCGTCAACACAATTATATAGAATTGACAACTGCATCATATCATTTCCGTAGTCTGTTGCTACTTCCAATTTGGAGCAGTAACAAATTCCAACATGGGTAATGGGTTAAATCGTTTACCACAATTTTCTGATAGTATCATCGTACCAACAAACAGTCGCTTATCCTTCATTCAAATCAGGAAAGGGCGACTTTCGGGTCACACAGCAACGGTATGACCAATTCCGATCGCTTCGAGATGAATCAAAATGGGTATATATATGAGTCAATCGAAATGAAAGTGGGTGTGAGTTATATGTTAATCCACTCCCTCATAAGGGGTTTCGGGAAGGGTTTGGATCTAAAGCAGACGATACCCTTATAATATCAAAAATTCGTTTCGACGTACAATTTAGTTGACTATGCGTCATGAAAAAGAAAGAACCCTTATAGTGCTGGAGCCGACTGCACGATTATTGAAACAGTTTGAATCCTGGCCAGTCGCCCAGTACATTGGTGTCTGGCCTGTGATCTAACCTGTTTGCTACGCTGAGTATCTCTCCCCATCAGAATTAAGCAGTTATTTAAGGTTTTGGAAAGCAGACGACACGAAAATCTATTTTTAGGAAATTACCCAGCATTCTAAGGGTTAAAGGAACAGTTTGAACAAATTGTTTATAGAACAGTCATTATATTTCAAACGTCATGACGGCGCGTGATTTTACATATATAATTAATATTTGATATTTCATTGATACCATTCGATAGAGGGAATGAATCAATTTACTTGTCATAAATAAAATGGTGATATAAATCACCCAAAATATGTTTGGTTCAATGTCGTAACTCCGAAAGTCCCAAACTTAATTGAATATCATAAAATGTATATGTTAAGCGCGTATTGCTAAAAGGGGTGTGGTACTGTTGGTATTTTTTCTGATGTAAAATTAGAATTTCATTTCATTTATTGGTATACATTGTATTCGACAGACATTGTCGTTGGTCATTTAAAAAATAGAAAAACGTGATATGCCCTTAACAGTTACATGAATAATAAGACAACAAGTTTAACAAGTCAGAGCAACATTAGCATAACTACTGCAAACTGACTGCGAGATATGGCTAACGAAGCAACTATCAGTCAGTTTATATAGCAAAAAAACAAATATATACAGTCAACATATCAATCAGATTGCGGATTTAATGCTTTTTTCCAATTGATATTGCATTCTGAAATACACGAGTAGTTACATACATTTACGAAAACGTTTTTATTCGAAGTAGACATGAGATTTATGAATATAAGACCATCTGGTACTTCTAAGATAGCTCTTCCTTAATTCCTGATATTTCATATGACATGATAGAAGTGGTATTCATTTTCAATCATTTCCGCGCCCGTTCTTGAGTTATCCTATATAGTAATACGACTTTTATAGTAGATGGATAATTCGTTATCAATCTACATGAAATGAAAACAAATTAAGATCGTCGTATATAAAACGGAGGCTCTTGGGTTGATCTCTGACCAGTTCACTTGAGACAATCTTTACAAATAAAGCAAATAAAGTACAAATTGTTGATGTTTTGTATTTCGCCGCCATCTATAAAGCGCCATTTTCGTTTCAAAGCAGATGGTCATGTGACATTCGCGGTGACAGTGATCAATCCCATAAAGTGGAGATCACTGTGGGGCGTTTAGTTAAGAACGGACTTTGGTGCAGTTATTGCACGTCAAGCCTGGTTAACGCTGGAAATGCCCTGTTGGAGAGGAATTATACGCCAAGTTGGTTCTTAAAGTGTATTCATTCTTGGTAATTACCTTGCACCACACAGAATCATGCGTCATTGTCGAGTATGGTGCATATAAACGGACATCATTTTCGGTAAGTTCTACGGTTGGTGCTTATTTCATTCAAAGTTATTTGTACTTTGTTAATTTCATTGATGGACTGATGGTGAAATTCAATGGTTCAATACAAAGCCATATTTAGTGCTTCACAAACGTGAAGTACTTATTAAAGTATTGCATCGAATCCCCGAATTATTTAACAAAATGTATTACAAAAATGCCATTATAAAGTATGTATGATGTAAACTGATTGCGATGTTGACATAACTCATCTAACAGCGTGTAGCGAAATGGAACTGACATATTACTCAACCGAGTACGAAAAGCGTGCTTAAGTTTAAGTTAGTCTAGAAGTTGAGAACGAAGTCTAAGTACTTCGGGAACGCTAATGTCAATGTTTCTTTAGAAGGGGAAAACATTCTATATTTCCTCAAAATATACATTGGTCAGTCGGCATATTACATGCCAACGACACATTTTGCCTGCAAGTAAAATATAATGGTTCAAATACCGATAGAAAGTTGTGCATGCATAGTCTAATAAATCTCTAAATTCGCAATGGCCTTCATACTACACCATATACACCGCCTCAGAAATCACCCAGAATTCGGCATCGGGTCAAAAACGGAAGCAATTTAATAAATTAGCTCTCAATTAGACGTGACCGGATAAATAGCTTCACGTTGTCAAAATGAGTCAGGCGTTTTTGATTATGAAGGGGTATTTACGATATGTACGCGGTTCTTTAAAACAATAAGTATGCCCAATTAAGAATTAAAATCTGTATCAAATTGTCCCTACCAGTCAAAGCTCCATTAATAAATTTGCTGAAATTATTTTATCATGTTCTTATCTTTATTGCGTAAGGGTTATAAAATAAAAACATTACGTAACCTATTATAGAATAGCCTTGCATATTGTTTTCGTGGTTCTTTATACAGCGGACAAATGATGACAAATTGAAATTCATCTTCAATATTAACATGATTCTGATTCTGACACATTATCTGATTACGTTCTAACCTATAGGCCCTGTATTTGCCTGATTCAATATCTTAGTGAGAGGGATGACAACCCTTATTTTGATTAAGCAATTCTTTACTTTTAAAGACATCACGATGCGTTTCTTGGAATCTGACGCAATTGACTAGATGCGTCCTCTGATACCGTATAAGAACCATCATCCTTGACGAGGCTTTATAATGAATAAAGGTACAGACAGTATCATTCCGGAGATATTCCCACACGCATGAAACTGAATGTTAATTCACTTGAATTCAGAAATCTGCAATATTTTAATTCAATTGTAGTGCACCGTTTAAAATCGTTAAATCCACGCAGAATTTGGCGTATGAACAGAGAGGTGTCGTCATGGTTTTGAATGTGTAACAAGGCGGTGAATTCGTAGATTTTCTAAGACCACCGCGGGCAGTGCATAACTGGTACACTGGCTTTTGCAAAACATCGGGTACACTAGGAAAGTGACAGGAAAAAGGGAAAAAAAGAACCGCATAAATGTCATTAGCTCGTGTTACAAATTGGAAACAAGCAGGATACACTTTTGTATTTACAACTATTTTTTACATTTTCTCATCTCTAAGAGTCAAGCTCAACCAGCAACGACTTTGTGAAACGCAGCGGTTCTAGGGTAATCTTACGAACAATGTCCGCAACGAAGCATAGCTAGAAAAATCCACTTTGGATTTTAAGTCCCTTGTGGGGATTCGATCCCGGTTCTCCCGGGTGAGAGAACCGGGTGACAGTCAAAGACATAACCACTGACCTAAAGAGTCGGCTCAGTAACGCAGAGGTTACATCTTGTCCTGATTGATTGTTGCTATGCTGTAGAGAGTGAGGCAGCTACCTAACAGTAGAGAGTCGGCTTTGGGACACAAGTGCTGTGTCTTCGATTCATTGTAGCAACAGTTTCCATTTTTGCGAGTGTTTATTAATCCACATTTGGTGCAAGAATTGGTTGTGTATCAAGGAAGCAGTTTCGTTATAGATAAATCTTATTGTAAGACCAATCGATATTCGTATAATAGATTCGTTCATATTGCATCATGCTAACATAAGTACTAGCAGCTTTTAGTTGTAAGGCGGAATAACTTGAAAGAAATATATGCTTTCAATGGACCAGCCATAAATTGGTATATGGCGGAATGGTTGAAGTAACCACCCATTTGCCTCTACTCGTTGCATGTAACGTGTATGTAATTAAGTTTACGGCGGACGTACATACCCAGTGGGAAAACATAACGCCAGAGTTTCCGAATTTCAGATGAAAAGGACGTAATGTGAGCATAAAAGTCGAACAAACCCTTTGATAGTGTGGCCCCTGGTCCCATGCTCATAAAACGTTGAATATATTCTGCTCAAGCACTACTCTATGTTGCTGCCATACGAATGACTTGGTCTTTTTACAGTTAAATAATACATGTTAGTTTGGATTAAACATATTTATTTTATTTAGATAAACCGATCTCGGTTCTGCTTTCTGGATATATAGCCAGGATTCGTGTCAGATGTGGATCAATGAAAGGTCGTATGGTGGATCCCGCTATTCACAGAATTCGAACCCACGACCTTCAATACTAGAGGTCGACGCTCCAACCCTGGCCCACTGTTCTCGATGTTAGTTCTGAAGCGTTTAAAACTCCGCCACGTCAAACAATTTAACTTGTCTAAATCCATGATAATTGAAAGGAACATTAAACAGATATCCATTGAAGAAATACCATAGGGTACGGACAACAGCTATAAGACAATTTTAACGCCATAGATATATGAAGTGCTGTAGGCTGCGATGCATATCTCTCGAAGCTCATTCAAAAACAGTTCACGATTACAGCATGCTTGACTCACAACCATTGAGAAATTTTAAAATGTCGCTTTTAATTATTTGTGTCATAAAACAATATAGTTACTCAAACATACATCGCATACACACTTCCACAATGCATGAAAACATTGATTTCGGAATAACGGATTAAGTGAAAATCAAACGAGGACAAGCTTTATCTTTTTGACTCACATTTAAACGTAAGAAATAAAAAAAACATAATCAAAAAGTCAATGAACAAAACATTAAAACGAACATGTGTGCCCTTTACAATCGGACATGTTTGTCTCACGCCTTTCCCACCCGAATCTGTACTCATTGTGTGTGGTTATTGCGGGTGGTTGTGTCCGGATGTTTTTGCACCGTGTGTTGACAATGCACCATACTCCATTAGCAGTGAATTAGTTCCGCGGGCTTACTTCACCCCCGGGACACCCTTCACACAACCCTTAACACCCCCATTTTTCCATATTTAAACGGCGGGAAAATATAGTATTACTAGTTTGTGTAAATTGAAATCATCAGCAGAAAAAACAAGAAACACGACATTAAACACAGTTTCTTAAATGTATTAGCAGAAAGTCATTGAGAAACAGCGATGAATAGCTCATTATGAGCAATTAATCTTTGCCACAGTGGTCTTTAAGCTCATCGCACTAGTTGCTCCATATTGAGGTTATATGGAATAAGTGATGTGTTAATGTATCGTGAAAAATAGAGACTATAATATAAAAAAAACGCAATGTGTTGTGGTTAGAAAAAGTAGAAAATATGTTGGACACAGTGAGTGTGTCGAGCATTTCAACGGCCATATATATACAATAAATATAACGACATATTTCCTATCGTTCTCCTATTTTCATTTTTTCAATGTACGGTCTTTGATAGCTTTCACGGTAATACGGAAAAGTTATTTCTCGCAAGGGCTAAACAGACTCATTCTTTTTTGGAACAGCTCACGTTGTGAAAATTTACGAGTTTCGTTTATGAGATTTGTTTTCATTCTTCCAGTTTGCATGCCCGTCGTTTGTATTGTTGTTTACTAGTTATCCGTAGCAAGAACGCTATATTTTGTGTTTAACAACTACGTGGTATAGTTATTAATCGACTTTCTATTTTACCCCGCGCGTTTAAGTGGCAATAGAATAGGGTCATTTAAAGCATTTCGGTTGGCGCATGAAAAAACGTTCGAGTATGGTAGAGCATGCAGGAATCAATTTGAATGATTATGCTCTAAATCCCCATATGAAAGTGATGTATTGATTGAAATTATTTGCAACAATAGACAACAATTAAACATACTCATCATCTGTATTATGGTTAAACTTATTCATTTTACACCGATTGTGAAGGAAGCTTGAAGCTTATTAAAATCACCCTCGATGACTGGTTGCTGGATATAAAAACAGTACTCGCACCGTTTTGTGAATTTGTCTTGGAAGTATTTCTCCTCAATTAAATGTGATCGAACCCGGGATCATTGGTACAAGAGGCTGACGCTTTGACTTTCAACTTTCCTCACATCTGTGAACACGCACCATTTATCACAAAACGCTTATAAAGATACACCATCTTCCATGGTCTTCATAACGTTTCCAAGTCCCCAGTTCTATCTACCAATGCTACCAATTCTATTCATAAATAACATTAAGTATAGACCATTCGAATTGAAGGTGATGTTTACAATTTTGAAAAATGTATATTATCTTAATTGACCTGTCGATTAATCATCTCAAAATTAATATTCATAACAGTTTAACCAATGAAATCCTATAAAAACCTTCGACGAAAAAATGAACTTAGATATTGCTTATCATGGTTCTCAATCGGGACAGTTGCATTTTGTTAGAGTTATGTAACAAATATCGAGTAAAGGTTGACATCTTCAATGTCATTCCCCTCAAACAAGCGATATGTACACGCCATTTGGTAATATACCAGGACAAATCAATTATACATTACGAATGCCTTTCTTTTATAGAAATGAGACGTAGGCAATCAATCGTCTGTAGTGTGAAATATGTACAGGTAATGTTAAAATCAACTCAGATAACACCTCCCATTCATCAAAATGGTTAATTACGAACTTTACCCGGAGATTGCAATGTAATGAAACTCAGATATCAGCGAGATAACCTAAAAGAGACGTTTCGTTCACATGCTTTCTTTACAAGTGTTACCAAATACTTTGGTGTTACCGACTAGTTCGAGATTTCGTAACAAAAAAACAGGGATGCTCTATTTCAATTGAAGATATCTCACACAAAAGCAAGGTTAGGAATACATATATCACGATTAGGTATTTTTTCATGTTGGTATCGCCTCAAACTGCATATAACATCTTTATGACCATCGGATTATTTTGTTACAATATTTTCTACCCCATATAATGACGAAAATTAGTTTGTATTCTAATAAATCTGGTATGGTTGTAGCCGGCATAACACTCATTTTGGTCTGGTTTCTTCTATATGAATTTGTAGTTCTTTATCATTTACTTAATCATATGACCCCAATAGCAAATCAACTACAGCCACTCTTGTGTTAAACGGCCATGTGACTGAATCATTGTGTGGAAAGCAACTAACGGCTGTATGTGGTCGCAAGTCTTTAAGAGAGCTCCAAGATGTACATTCTTAAAGACTTACGCTCTGTATCAAGACAACTTTGAACTTAAAAAAAAATCAATTAACCGTTTAAGAATGGTTGCTTAAAACAAGGTTGACTTCATTTACTTGTATTTATTTCGACAGACAGTTGTTCCTTAAAATAGACTTTTCCTTCAAAAGTCGTCTTTTAGTCATATCTACCCCATATCCCAATTTCGCAACAAAAAATGAATGTGTATCCCTTAACGTGCTTGAACCGACTTCATGCTTGTGCAAACATGTTACATCCAGACCAGGCCCCAAGTAAATTGGCGGCTAGCCTCTGATCTAACCTGTTTGCTAATCTGAAAAATTCTCCTTAACAAAATTAAGCAGATATTTAAGGCTTTTGAAAGCTGACGACATAAAAATCTATTTTAAAAAAATTACCCAGCATTCTAAGGGTTAAAGAGATAGCTCTTTTGCTGCACAACTCCATCCATTTTGATAATGTAACTCATTCATCACAGACGGTTAGGCACGGCGTCGCCTCTACATTATTCCCCATTCACAAGGGGCAAAAGGGTGAATTCAATTATGAAGACACATCTGTCAAAAAGTTAAATATCAGATTTTCAACAAAACTTAAAAGCGCAATTCGATCCCCATCTAATGATACCGCTTTTAACACATTTAGTAACACTGTCACGCAAACCACCAATAAACATACCTTCACCAAAGCAAGATCGGTTCTTCATTTCTACACCCCTAACGCTTAACATCTTACAAAGAAACGTCCATTTTCTTGTCTTGAAATCGTCCCTTTATCGCTTAAAACAGGCTGTATTTTGATTTTGTGTTTTGCATTCATGTGGTCTACCACCTTGTTAACATTGTCTCAGGTATATCATGTGTTTTATGGATTCACCATGTACAAGGCTTGGGCTCTGAAGAGTCTTGCTAAACTACACGAGCACGGAAGCAGGGGTTCCAATGGGGTTCGTACCCGGGTCCTCTGGGTCTACAGACCATCACCTTGATGACAGGGCCTCGCAGATATCATTAAATGTTGATAACGTTATGAGATAACGCGAAGTTGCAAATTCGTTCACAGGTAAATTTTAACATTGGTAACCACCATGCAATTGGATCGTCTCCACACTCTTGTCGCCTGTTAACCACCTGAATAACGGTTGGAGGGGCTTGAACTAGAATGTATTTTCTTTTGTTAGTAAAATTGTGACAGAGTACAGATCTAGATACCTCTTCCACATTTATCTTAAACAGGTAAGTATAATTTTACCTGAAACGTTACATTCCATAAACAATTCTTCTGTTACATTGTGATTCCCGCTGCATCAGAGGTATGTGTTCAGCAGGACCATAACATAATAACCTTTCACTAGGACGAGTCCAACCGTCGTCATTCTAAATAAAAGTGAGCAAGGAGAGTATCTCTCATAAAAAGTAAACACCAATCGTTTTCGGGGACTCTAATTCGCACTGAATAGGGTTTTGTGAGTTGAAGCTCACTGCTCAAATCACTAGGCAACGAACGCCACGTGACCGTTGTAAACCGTTACTACCGAACTGAAATATCATATCTAGTTCATATGAAGGATTCTAGTTCTTTTTCCGATTCATCCTTTGGTCAAATGTTAAACGTCTCCATCAGAAAGGCAAGATTCGTTTCTTATTCTTTGTACTAACAACGTTGAATTCGTTAAAAAATGAACTTTCTTACGAGCAGACGAACTTTTTTGTCTTGAAGCAGGCGTTGTTTTATAAACTTGTTTCAGCCACCAATGGTACATTATATGTACGATATAGTGTTGCTACTTCGGAGTGTATTGTTTCAACAAGTGCTTTATCAATCCTATTTACTTTACTATGTTTAAAAGGTCGATCAAGAACATCATTTAGATTCATTGATTCTATAGCTTTCTAAATCTTGTGTTGGAGTTTTTAAGGTTCTATGCAGTTTTAAAAACATTTTTTTAAACAGTTGGCGGAAGGTATGAGGTTTTCCGAAGGGCCAAACAGGCTCATGCCGAAATTATGAAACATTTTATGTTTATCAACTATCTGAAGGTGCCTTCCGTTTTCGTGTTACCAAGAGTTACCGACGATGTGTTCCGGTTCAAACCTCCCATACAGTCCCAAATGAGACACCTTTTGGACGAAACATTCCCTAATGAGTCATTGGTCTATGTTGGGTGAGATCTTTTAGTTTTCTTCAAACGGATTTACCCCTTCATGATCCTTTCATTTGACACATATGGTGTGGAAACAAATAACATATAAGGCACCGAATATCTGCAGTACATATCTACATTGTCAAATAAACATCCAAATCACTCTGTCTTAGAACGTCTGTTCACTTTGACCAAATATTACATTGAGTATCAATTTGTTCACACTATCTTCAAATGCTATCTTTTAGCACTTCTCAGATTATCAGTAATAATCAAGTGTTAAGGAAAATACAATAAAACCACGATGATAAGCGAATGAAAGGAGAGCGACCTAAGGGTCCGTAACGGTTCATTCTGTTCGTTCGTAAGTAACCAAAATAAATTAAAACCGTTTTAAAGATTGCCGATTATCCGATCTGTTAAAGAGTTAAATGAATGGCTGGGTGTTTGATCAGCCAACAGTTAAACGGTTTAGGGATACAAGCGGGCGATTATCGTGAACAAAGTAATTGTTATCTTTCTCGACTCTTTCGTCAAGCGATCTTCTGATGTAACCCTTTACCAAACGGCAAATTTTCGACTGTCCCAATTGAAAGAGTTTGCAGATGAAATTTTTGAAACGTGGTGAAATTGAAAAAATGATTTTCTGATAGGGAAGAAAACATTGTGGGAAAAGGAGAAATTGCTCTTAACGAGCAATTCCTCCTTTTCCCACAAAGTTTTCCAGAGTCGTCTTCAACGAACTGGTCAAATGTCGTTTTTGTTTGGTATTGGGTTAACTCATTAAAACATATATGGATAGATATAGATTGAAGCTTTTTATGAATACGATATAGAATACTGAGATATGTTTGAAAAGGCTGGAGATGAGCGGTTTCTTTTAATTACCATAACGGCATGCTGCCGTTTATATATTGGAAATGTGACCTCTCATAAACCCTCATAACGATAAAAAACAACTGAATTATCTTCCATTTGAACTTATTGCTAAGCAAAGTTCTTTGAGCTTTATCTATAGATCAAAATATTGTTGGGAAAAGGATGAAATCAAACTTTTATTTTCGGTAAAAGGCTCATTTTCCGGCCAACATGTTTTTAACACGTCATTATATAATTGATATTGTTGCTAAAGGACAAAATGAGAATATATCCCAGAATAAGCATGTATTGGTGATCATAAGGAGCGATTCGACCGGTCGATGTCCAGTCGTAAAAGGGTTAAACGTTTGTTCACCTATTTTTGTGTTATTTGTTCTTGTTTTGTGTGTGTGTGAAAATCACAAGAAAGAAAAAAAGACTCGTAAATCTGTGAACGTCTATTTGCGTGTTAAATAACGTTTGATCATTTGTTACATTGGGGGGCCCGTGATCATTGAAAAATGTTTTTCAATTCGTTTGTAGTTAATTAGCCGGAATTAATTCGGGAATGAAAGTATAAGCGGTTTTAACTACCAGTAATTGCCTACTGTTATATTTTTAACGAAGCAAGTTTAGGGCTGTCGGTAAAGAAGGCTTAGATGCTTTCAAGAAAAGTGGCATTCAAGATCAGCATGTGAGTTAAACATAGCTTAATCTCGAAATTCACTTAATTTGCTACAGGTTTTCGGTATTTTGTGTGAAGCTTTTAATTCTAGATGTGAAACAATTGTTTGATCGCAAAGGCTTCCCTAGGGGTAGCACCTTTTATACATTGTCCCTAGGGTAGCACCTTTTATACGTTGTCCCTAGGGTAGCACCTTTTATACATTGGTAGATTGATATCATTCCAGGAGAAACTTAACCTCTTAGAAACATGTTGAATTATCAACATGTTTAATTAAGACACAAGACCAGCCGTTTTGGAAGAATGGCTATATTAGTTTAAGGCTATTATCGCAGACTATCTAACTTTACTTTATCATTCATCATGTACCGTTTGCTGCTGGGTACCGTTTTACTAAACAGTTTACGCTTAAGATTTGCGTAAGTCTAAAACAACAAGTCCTTTTATTTCAATATTTGGCAAAGCAATATTGCAAAGTAACACATCATTGGAATCGTCTCTCCGAGACGCTTCCAATGACGTGTCACATTGCAATATTGTACTTTCATTGAAGATATCATCTATGTTAATCAATTATGACTTACGCAAACATTTTCCGTAAGTTGTTTAGTAAAACGGGCCCCGGATGTCTATTATCTATTTGACAAAATATGCTTTATCACATTAATGTTAAAGAAAAGTGTCCGCACGCTCTTAACCCTTAGAATGCTAGATAAGTTTCTAAAAATATAATTTTGTGTCGTCTACTTTCCAAAACCGTCAATATCTGCTTAACTTTGAACGGGAGAGATACTCGGAGTAGCGCACCGGTTAGATCACAGGCCAGCCACCAATTTACTTGGCGGCTGGTCTGGATCTAACCCGTTTGCATAAGCGTGAAGTCGGTTCCATCACTGTAAGGGTTAGAATATCTAGATAAAAAAGACACCCCTTTAGTTGGACATCACTAACTTCAAGTGTGACATCATTGAAATACTTAAAAGGGTAATGCTATTGAAACATATACTTGTTTTCATTCGATTATGCATGGTTGTAGAATATCAATGGATTGCACAGCTTATGATAGAAAGGATACCATTTTAAGCTAGGTGGCCTTACACCAGAATAACCGCTCTTTAAATAGCGTTAATTACCCTTTGTAGTTTTCTGGGTCTGTAGTTTTTATCGATGCACAAGTACAAAACAATCCCGCTTGCGCTCAAAGGTCTGCTAGACCTACATGCATGTTCCTCCCGATTAGTGCAAAATGGAAATCAACACAATTAATCGTAAACGAATAATTTGATTACGTATGTAGTTGTATCGTAGTAAACGAAAAATGGTAAAAACTATAATCCTGTTTTTATTTGGAATGTTTTCTTAAAATTGTGCGACATCGGTGCAGTGGTAGAGCGTTGGCCTTTGGTGCCGGGAGCCTAAGGTTCCATCACTGCGTAGAGGTGAAAATTGCCTGGACCAGCCCACAAATTGGCACACGTACTGGTGAAGTATCAAAGAAGCAGTCATCAATAGTCAATTTAATAAGCTTCAGGCTTCCGTCACAATCGATGTAAAGTAGACATGTTTCTCCAATTTTGGAGCACACGCCTTTAAGAACCGATGACAATTCTAATTTCTGAAAAACAGCGTTATGGTCAGCCATTTGTACGAGTATGGCCCGCATTTTCACAAAACCTCTTTTATATCAAAAACCCTTGAAACTAAGTAGCATAAAACTTTCTGCAAGTCCGTGTTCATTCGATTTTCTTTTTGATTATTTCGATGTTTTTTTAAAGAAGTGTCGTATGTTACTTCGCGTTCTACTGACACAGGAAACAGCTTGTGATTCTTGTCAGTGCTTTGCAAAATTTGCTGATTCTTAGGAGTACCCCTTAACTATGGTAGGTTATAATGTTTCACTGGACACAACTGTTAAAGGGGGTAAAGGGCGTCACATATGGGACGACTCATATGCAACGGTACAAATTGCAATTTATAGAGAGATATAGACTTTACCACACCACCTGCCTCAAAATACAGACTTACCTTTTTCAATCGTCTTCCCGAATATAGAGCCCCCATGCCCGGTTTCTACAACAGGACAATTCCATCGTCTATCTTTAAACTGATACCGGCACTCCTCTACAGCTATCCGAGCTCCTTTCGCCACCGCAAGGATCGTACCTGTGTGCTTCGTCACCAGGCGGCGCTGTTTCTTTGTAAGCGGAAGTAGTGTGGGTGAATTGTACAAATGCGCCTGCGCGGTGGGTGAATTAAGGTCGTTCGATGGTTCTCCTGTCATTGCCAAAGACCTGCGATTAGAAATAGAATACGTGGTTAGGCAATGGAATAAATAGCTCGAGCTTTCATAAGTCTCTTTAGTTCTTCTACTACTTTAATCGAATGTGTCGATATTGCAGAGGTAGACAAAAACTAGCATCTTAAGAAGATTTTGATATCTTAAAGAAGTTAAATTGTTCGTAGAAGATAAAGCTACGAATCGATTCAGAAATCCACATAAACACTCCGAAATGACCGACTGTATTCCACAACTTACGATGATGCCCAAAAGAATGGCGACCTGCATAGTACATTCCATATGTCTTAAATAGTCGGGTGTGTGACGATGCTACGTTAGAGGTCACCACGCATGATTGTATTCAATAAATCGAACTAGTGATCTACTTATAAGTAAGGTGTATGTTTATCTTTTAATTCATCTGTCTGTAAAAATGTTATGTGAGATCTTACGTTGTTCAAATAGTTGCCTTTTGTTAACAAGAAAACGGTTCCAAATGGTAAAATGTTGGTTCCTCTGAAAATATGTGATGGAAACCTTTCCATCAAGGACACTAATTTCAAAAGGCATTTGCATTAAGTTACATGTTTTGAGGACTTAAGCTATTCGTCTTTGAAGCGACCTTACCAACGCCATCTATAAAACAGTACAATTTATCGCATTCACTTAAAACAGGACGTTGGACATCCAGAAAGTCAACATGACTTAAGTCTTAATTAGGATCCAGTTGTATTAGGACATCTTTCCTTCGTCATAGTGGCGATAATTATATTCAATGTAATTATTTTTTCGTTCAAAACACGTTTTGCCATTTCAAAGTCACCAGATCAAATACTCATTTCTGGCATGACGAAAAATACAATCGCAAGTCTAGCCTTATTCGGGGGGGGGGGGTTCTTAGATAGGGATTTTGGGGTATTTCATTTGAGGAGGAAACCAATTACATAGATCATTATTTGAAGTAGGATATTAAACCACAAAGACGATAAGCTTTGCATAAGTCTCGCGGTAAGGTCATCTTTCGATCTTTGATTTCTGAATCCGGGACGAAGGAAAATGGGTACGACCAAAGTTAGTTCGTTCACCAATGTTAGTGGTACATGTACATGATGCAGTATATTGAATGTTCTTGGGTGATATTGTCAGAACTAAGGCCCTTGTTCCATAATGAATTGAAACACTGTTTATTTTGAACTACATATGTCAATGCTTCTTTATTGTTTGGCATTTGCAGCATAAGTGCATTTTGTTACATTCAAATCAGAGTTACCTTATGGACAAATTAGCACAACAAATAACAGACAATTATTACACAAGTGTTGATGTGAAATACGCATGTTGATTGGTGAATATCTTAAGATCTCTAAAATACTTTCTAGATGTGATAAATTGCAATTCAATGGACACAAACAATCTGAGACGGTAGATCGTTATTAATGAAATCAATAGTATAAATACCGTTTCTCCATCACACATTAGGAAGAATGAATGTTACTTTAAACATATCTACATACTAACATCTATAAGGTAATATTTATACAGACACGGGTACCGATTTACAAAACGATTCAGGGAAAATACTCATGTAAGTCGAAACTGATAAATAAGTATAGCGTCTTAGATAAAAGCACACTATTCTAAGGTGACATATCATTGGAAGCGTCTCGGAGAGACGATTTTAATGATGTGTTACTTTGCAATGTTGCTTCGCCCGATATTGAAATTAGAGGGAATGTTGCTTTGAATGTACGTAGACTTTTAGCTTGAAATGTTTCGTAAAACGCATTTAAGGGCCATATCGTCATGTCACGGTGGGCTAGGGTCCGTATTTATTTAGCAGTGATGTATGTGGCACTATATCGCGTATTATCGGCGAATATTGCTGTTTGACGACTGGTGGATAACCCATATCTAAGCCAGTTCCATTTGAACCTAGTATGTCATTAACCCATTACCAAACAATAAAGACATTTAACTAGTTGGTCGCAGACGACTCTGGAAAATATTTTGGGAAAGGTGAAACTGCTCTTCACGAATTCGTTCCCAGAACTATTCGGTTAATGAGAATAGTTCCGCCCAAGATCGATATAAACCGAGAACTACCGAATTAGTCCGACGAATGAATAAGTTTCAAAATGGAGGACTATGGGTATTCTACTTTAAGGCCAATGTGTACAGGAAACCTTCATCTCTTCACGCCTACGCGCAACAACTTATAATCGTGATTATATGCTATACCAACATACTTTAGAAACCATCATGACAAAAGGATAAATTGCTCATGGTGAGCAATTTATCATTTTGTCATAATGGTTTCCACATACATGTAACCAAAATAAAATTACGTTATTGTCCATAGTAATTTATCGACGCTGCTTAAATTTGCTTTGAAATTGAACCAGACACAAATTCCCTAATGGGGAAAAAGAAGGATAAACAAGAATACGTGTGTACAGTATAACCACACGAACTTACAAACAGATTTTTTTTTCTCTCTCTTTTTATCGAAGATTTTGATAGCCCAGTATCAAAGAAGAACACAGGCAGCAAAGCGTGGGTATATGGTGCCTTTTTCATTAGGCAAAACGTTTTTGAAGTGAGCGTACGCTCGCTATGAACTCCCACTTTAAAGGAGAGATCTATCGAATTCTGGGTCCATATGCATCTCTTTGTAGGCTCTTTGAACGCTACTAAAACCCAGCATTGAGGCTGTATTGAGTGTTAAAACATGTGGAAAATCGGAGGGTATGCC
Organism: Cerastoderma edule; assembly: GCA_947846245.1. Classification (NCBI taxonomy): domain Eukaryota; kingdom Metazoa; phylum Mollusca; class Bivalvia; order Cardiida; family Cardiidae; genus Cerastoderma; species Cerastoderma edule. The sequence continues at coordinate 15,256,606 of OX401422.1, read as the reverse complement.
GGATTTTACCCAAATGCTTGCATCTCCCCGTTCCTTGCGTTCATCCCCCTTTGATATTTGAAAATCTATTTATTTACAAAGAGTTACAAACAATTATAAAAGATAATTAAAAGCCTTTGAAGGTGCCGGTCCTAAACGCAATGAGAAACTAAGTACCCAACGAATAAGATATTTACATTTCGGTAGTTGTGTTAAAAGGCCGCCAGTTGTTCTCTGCGATGAGAAAACGCTAATATTTTATTTTTTTGTTTAAGTTGTATTTCGCATTTTTTTTAATTAATTCAAAATCGGATTAATTTCAATTTGAATAAGGATTTAAGTGAAATATGACGAATACGTTTCCAGAACTAAAAACATGGTGCGTACACTTTTCAATTTTCAACAGAGCCCCGATTTTATCAGAAACAAACGCATACTCAAATATTCAACCACTTGTAATGATCATCATTTAAAAGAGAATATACGGCTAAGTAATATCTCCTTTTTCGAATATATAACCGTTCCAAATGAAAGCGACAGTCGAGGATAAAATTATAAGGTGTCATCAAAACAGCTTCTGTTTAATATTACATTAGAGTGGAACCTTTGTGACAAAAAGGATCATTCGGTTATGAAGCGCAATTAATCCTTTTGCCACATTGGTTTTCTAGAGTTCTCTGCACAACAAGTGCGCCAAAGTACAGTATAAATGGGTTAAGTATTGGATTATCACAGAATTTATAAGATTGTGAGAACTGACAATATTGCATAAACTCGGGGCTTACTAAGATAATTTGCTTAACTGTTGTCAATTTTACTTAATTAAATCCTATTTTGCATGAAAGGTCATCACACTCAAAGCATGCTAACCCGTAATATACACTTTCAAACAGTATTTGATGGCGAAACTGTCCCAAAACATTAACTAAGATGTCTTTTATATACTTTCAATCATTGATACTCAAAAATAAGTGAGTAATAGAAAGTAGTCAATGATGATACTGAAAGGAAAATATGGAGGAATAGAATCTCATCCATTGCATGAGTCGGGCATCCTGGATTTAAAATCGTCAGCATTTGTTTACCCTTTACTCGAACGTCGAAAATTTTACACTTTTGCTGCAGACGATCTTTAAAACCCAGAGAATTCAATTTTTTAAAAATAGATTTTTGTGTTGTCTGCTTTCCAAAACCTTAAATAGATGCTTAATTTTGGTGAGGAAAGATACTCAGAGTAGCAAACAGGTTAGATCACAGGCCAGCCGCTAATTTACTTGGCGGCTTACCTGGATAAAACCTGTTTGTATAAGCATGATGTTGGTTCCAGCACTATAAGGGTCAAAGTAATTTTTGGATGAATAAAGGTCGTCTATTCTATGAGCACTATATACTTGTTTCACAAGCAATTCTGTTCTTATCCGATGATTTGTAAACGTTTCGAATCATATGAAAATCCGAGATGCAATTCTTTGACGTATTAGTGTACACTATTTGAGCAAAATAGGCGGCCTAGTTGTTAATGGTGAGTTCAAGTTGTTAAGAAATAGAATAGTGAGCAACTTGTTTTAAAACCTTTGTTATCTTTCTGTCTTTGTTAAGACGGTTAAGGGTGGGTTTTTCCTGTCGCCCTATCTAACCTATTTATTCACAAATATTCTAAATATACAAATTAACATGGAAAAGGTAATAAAAGTTTCGAAAAACAATAATTGCAATATAAGTTTAACTTTAATTGCTGAATTAAATTTGAAATTACAAAACTTATTATAAGAGTAAGTCAGTTAGATAAACTCAAACTTCATTCATAACTATACTTAAAGCGACAGTTTACATAGCAATATCAACTGTTCACACATGTGAATCGACTAACACTTTTCTTTCATTTTTTGTGTGTGTAAAATGTCAATTTAGAGGAAACCGATTTCAATTCTGTAAACATGGTACAATTTATCTATCAAATAAAAACATGGCAAGTATTGCCACTTTTCAAACAGGATTACGCTGGTATCCATCCTTTTGAAAATACAAAGTCATAACGAGACTTGTAATGCGTTTTTTACTCTCCTTTTTTAAATACTAACATTTTTGACAATACTGTTTAAACCCATTTATAAATCTATTGCCAGATTCGATTCAATAGTTGTAAGTGTGGTGTAAAAGAAAGTGTTAATGTCTTTGTAAACTTAAAGGTGATGTGGCAATATAATGCCATATGGGTGAACCAAAGTCTGATTTGCCGATCTATACTTAATCGTAAATTTACGCAATTATCTGTCAATTGTCTACAAAAGTGTTAATTTAGCCATGCTCTGGTTTTGTTTCCATTTAATATAGTCATGCCGTATGTAGATTATCTTAAGACAAGATAGGGTTATGTGTGGGTTGTCAAAGATAATGAAAAACATTTAAATTAATTTTTTTTAAAGGCACATCAAAGGAGAGGAGTATAGATAAATTACTGAAAAAGTATGTGGAGTTCTTTTATTATATTCATAAAAGTCATGAGAATTAGTTTAGGAATGCTTTGAGACCCTATTAAATAGACTCATTGAAAAAAGGTTATTTTGTGCTTGAAATATAGTTGTCTCCAATTCAATCATGTTTATCAACAACCTGTTTGTTTACATATTCAAAATAAAAAATTCTGATTGGTCGGTTAAAAAATGTGTATATCAACTGTCAAGGTCAGAGGTGAAGAATCAGAAAATCCGAATTATAAAACTTGCTAATCTGGGTTATTTCTGGTTTATTTTCACATTTAAGTTGTGCTGATGGTGTTTTCTGGTGCAAACTATTTGAATCTGTCCAAAAGTTTACCAAATAATATAGTTTGATATATCATTAATCTCCTTTAATGGGCCTTTAATATGCACAAGGTCGAAGTTGATATTTAAAACTTACTCAACCAGGCCAACCAAAGAGTCCAGAGTTGCCTACACGACCGTATATGTTTCTTATACAATAAAGGAATGCCGCTTGGTCGTCAACAATTAATTCTTTTTATTTGATGAGTACATTTCTTAATATCCCCTTAAATATTCATTGCAAAGTAAAAAACCACATGAGCAAACCTAAATAGTCTATCCGGAAACCCCGACCTAACTACGTTGAAAGGATCCGAACAAGTGCGCGGCGGTATGTCTGGAACTACTTTTTCATAAATTACTACGCAAGAAACCGGATGTTATAAATTCGATTCTGCGCAACCGGAAATTGGCTTTTTGTGTGTGACATATCATTATTTTCTTATCGTTGTTATCGTACTATGAAGTATTTGGAAATCTATCCAAATTTCATGAGCGAGTTAATGTTGGATCGGCCAAGGAACAAAAATAACTTTGTTTTGTTGAATTTAAAGGGATAGGGACGAATTGTAATCAAACCGGATTTGAATGTTTTGAACAAATTGGGCTTTTCAATGAAACAATTTCAAGGCATTTTTAAAGACTATGTCCATCAACCCTGCATGGTGTAATATTATTCGTTCTTATTTTCTACACTCAAATCTAAAACTTTCAAGACAACTTGATGAGTTTGAAATTTATTATAGCAAGCAAATTACTTTTATAGCCATGTACTTTGCAATTGTTGATATGTGTTCGAATGTTTATGTGTTTGTCTTTTTTGTGTTTGCATGATTGAATGTGTTTGAAAGTTAAAAGTAGTACTATTTGATTAAAATACCCTTATTGTTTCATGAATGAATATGCCCATAACACCACTCAATATATTCGCAATTGTTTTTACCATTGTTTTAGTAGTCCTACATGTTCATTTTTTTTTCAAATAGCACCGGGACTTTCAAACAAGTGCAACATATTTGGTATTTCGTAAAAAAGACTTTTATGAGAAATTCTTATCTAATTACAACAGTAAGTTTTATTTCAATTAGAACAAACTAACAAATTAGGTCTTCTAAAAAGTAACACCTTTGTGAAAGAATAAATGTATTCTCGTTGAAGCAATGGGTTAACCCATTACCAAACAATAACGACATTTAACCACTTTGTTGGAGACGACTCCGGAAAACATTGTGAGAAATGGAGAAATTGCTCGTGACGAGTTATTATTCCTTTCCCAAAAACGTTTTCCGCCGTGTATGAAGATTATTTTCCAATTCCATCACATTTTGAAATGCCGTCTGCAAACTCTTTCAATTTGGGACAGTCGAACATTTGGCGTTTGGTAAAGGGTTAATACATCGATTGTGTAGAAGTAGCTTTTGACAACCTGGTGACCCGATTCGAACAATAAACTATCGTAAATTATAAATGAACTGAGATGGCCATAAAACTCCAAACTTCGGGTGTAATTTGATTGGTAAATCGAGCCCATCTCCGTAGCCGAGCCAATTACACCAAATTGGGAAGATTGATGGGAACGAAAAAGTGAGAAGAAATATCAATGTCAATATAAAGTCATTCACACAAAAAAGTTTTATTTTGCAACACAGCTTTTAAAAATGTTGATGTCAATATGAAGTCATTCACACAACAAACCATGCACTATACAAAAGTTTTATTTTGTAACACAACTTTAAAGCCTTTCTATATAACAATCATTCTCCCCTAAAAAACCGTAATCTAATATCGAATTCAATGGTATGCAAAGAAAAACTATGTTGAAACCGAGTACATTTAACGTATGTTCCGCTTACATTCTCTTATTTTTGTTTATACAAAGGAAAGGAAATGGAATATCTTATGCCTTACTCCCTTTTCCATGATGTTTTTCTTAATACTTAGTAAGTATACACGAACAAATAATGTTTAGTTAAGAATTTGTAAAAGCAACTGAGAAACTTTTGATTTCCCAATAATTCCAAACATAGGCCAAGGGAAGTAAACCGTATCGTAGTTCACCTCGAAAGCCCATCAGTGCTGATGAACCTTTTCAGGCTGTTACACATTTTACTATGGAACTCGATAAACATTTACGTGTTATGCTCATACATGCGTGTGGTTGATAGGAAGTTGTTTTCAAATTATTCTTGATGATGAATGCTGTTTCGTTATTTTGTTTGGTTTTACTTATATAATATTACCATAACTTTCAAGTTGTGCAATTTTCCCCAATTCTAAGTTATATTGGAATTCCTCAAAATCAACTGCATTTACATTGAGAAAAAGCAATAGTCTAGGATATCTTAATTAGAGGTCCAGAAATATATTGGTTCCATCGTGAGCAGCGTGGATACCTGACCCTTCCCATTATCGAACCTATTGATGCATCGATCCATTCATCTTTCAAATTAGCTCCATTTCCCATATTATCCGTTGCATATGTCTTAACCCTTCCCCAAACAATAACGACATTTGACCACTTTGTTGCAGACGACTTTAGAAATCATTGTGGAAAAAGGAGTGATTGCTCGTAACGAGCAATCATTCCTTTTCCCACAATGTCTTCTGCCCAATCAGAAGATTATTTTTCAATTGTATCACATTTTGAAATGTCGTCTGCAAACTCCTTTCAATTTGGTACAGTCGAAAATTTGTTGTTTGCGAAAGGGTTAAGAAACCACCTTGACAAACGTTAAATAGCCCCTAATAAGAAACTTGTTCCCATTTCACAGTTGTTGATACATGTATGACAGCTTCCTTAAACAAATTTAGATTTGACGTGCCATCTTTGCACATGGACCAGTCACACATTTCTTAATGGGACCATGGGTTTATATTTTTCTCTCCAATAAATTACGAAATTGCTAATAATCATGAAGGCAATATGGATATCATGTCGCTTAATTTCGGAAACCGAAACTTAAAAAAAAACGAGTCTCATCTGTTACAAAACTCACAATCGACACTTTTGAACAAAAGCGACGCTCGTTTTATTTTACATTACCACATAGTTGAATATCAAGTAATCCGTTTTAATCTCGATTTTGCCCCCTTTTCATTACAAAAAGGAAAGTTTTTGTTTTACGTCGTCTAGTTATAATATGAATTAAATCGTCATAACCATTAGTGGTAAAAAATATCTAAAATCATTAAATAACTTTATCGAGCCATTCGAAAATGCTCTCATAGTCGTCTGTATACAGTTATCCATTAACATGTATTAATCACATAAAATGACACTCTCTAATAGAACCGTTCTCCAAATGGATTTCATTCCTTGGATTGCGATTATTTAGTTAATCAGCAGAAGTTATTATTTTGGATGTTGCATCAGCGTTAAAGAAGTAACGGGGTTTATACATAAAACAATCATATTTCAGCACTCTTCCCTAGGGTGTATTGTCGCATACACAGACTTCTGTTACCCTCAAACGATGGGGGAAACGACCAATATCATTTTAAAGTAACTCCAAGTTTCATAACCAATCTATGTTCTCTGAGAATAATATCTTCCTTTTTAAATTCTCTTGTCGTCTGCCACCGATCTCAGAGAAGGGCGAAGGAAGTCACAAACCCATTCTCCGATTAGCGATTTTGGAAATGGTCAAAATTAAAAGCAACATCTAATAACATGAACTCGGTCCAGCTTGTGTTAAGCAACTATCCTTTTAAGCAGCCAACCTGTCTCAAACAACCACTTTAGAGAATCCCATTGTTGGGTTTATAGTGTACATCAATCTGTGTTAAGCAGCCAACCTATCTTAAACAGCCAATTTTCTCAGTTCCATAGGCTGGTCTCTAAACACAAGTTTGACTGTAGCATGGACGATAAAAACATTTTGCCATTTAAACCCTGTTGATCAGATCAGGAGCAAAATATCAGCATGTATTTATCCGATTGGTTTTTAAAGACTTCCTAATTTTGTACGTGAAAATAAGGTATCATGGGGTATTTAGGAGTAAATGGAGAGAATAGCAAACGCCACATGTTTACCACACTTTAGACCGACTGAATCATTATAACCCTTTCCCAAATAACAGATTTTCGGCCTGTCCAAAATTGAAAGAGTTTGCAGACGACATTTCAAAATGTAATGAAATTAGGAAAGACTCTTCTGATAGGACAGAAAACATTGTGAGAAAAGGGAAAATTGCTCGTTACGAGCAATTTCTCCTTTTCCCACAATGTTTTCTAAAGTCGTCTGCAACAAAGTGGTCATAATGTCGTTATTGTTTGGGAAAGGGATAAGGCGTTTTTATTACATGTATTACTTTACTATATCATTCCCGAGAAAATTGGGTGGGCATACAGGATATATATTAACTATAAAATACATCATACCAGACCCATTTCGTATTGTTCTAACACTAATTGATTAATTAAATAGTTCATCATTCCCTATTGGTTTCATTCTGCAGAGAGTTCGGGTATTACTTTATATGATTCAGGTCGTTTTCAATGGTTTGGTTATGTAATAGGAGTCGAAGGATCACAACGCATGGTATTGTACATGTATTCCATTTCTCAGAATTATGCTATTATTTTCAGACTTGGTGTTTTAGTCTGTCCTAAAGCGAATTCAGTGAAAGACATCTTAGTGAATTAAGAAACAGAGTTCATTATGTTGTAAAAGCTGAACTTATATCGATTTTAGTGCAACGTCTGGCATCGAAATTGGTGACATATTCAATATCGTATTCGGTTCTTTTACTTCTATCAAGTTAAGAAGCTACGACCATATCGAATTGAGATGCTGATCTTGTATTGAATCATTGAATGAATTCAAATCGAATTCTGTCGCTGACCTCATATAAAATTGAGTGACTGATCTCATATTGAATTGAATGATTGACCTTATTTGAATTCAGATACAAAGTTCATTCTGATATAGAAACTGAACTTATATCGATTGTACTGAAAGGTCTTGTATCGAAATTGGTGACGGATTCAATATCGCATTTGGTGTCTTTACTTGTATCAAGTTAAGCAGGTAACCAACCCTTTATCGAAATGTGTTGCTAATCTTGTATCGAATCAGGGAATGAACTCAAATCGAATTCTGTTACTGACCTTATATCAAATTCTGTGACTGATTTCATTTTGAATACAGTGACTGACCTTATTTCAAATTGATTTGCTGTCTTCATAACAAATTAAGTCACAGACTTTCCTTCGATTTCAAAGGCTGGTCCTAAATCGATTTAAGTCACTGACCTTATATCGAATTCAGTGGCTGGCCTCATATGGATTTTGTCCGCTGACCTTATATACAATTTCGAGACAGACCTCCATATCGACTCTTTATCGTTCTTTTTTAACCGACTCCATATCAAATTTGTGGCTACGATATGTTGATTTGAGATGCTGAGCTGATATCTAATTCAATGTAAAATCTAATATGAATTTCTTTTTTTGGCTTCCCTCAAATCAGAATTTTAGACTGACCTCGTGTCAAATGTATACAATTCTGGTTCTGATAGAAAAAAACAAGGATCGTGTAAAGCAACAATTCAAAACATGACGTTACTGGCAAAGTGTTGAAAACCATACTAACAACTGGATTCACAAATAAAATCATGTTACAAATTTGTACAAAGTTTTTGTTTATATGTAAAGGGGTGGTTTTAATTTGTTTTGTGTTCAACTTGGCTAGACTATAACGTAAGTTGCATTGATTTAATTAAAGGTTCGCAGTGGTGATACCAGACTGCGATAGCGTATAAATAACTTTACTACATTTTACTGTTTGTGTTTTACAAATCGATTTATCTAGAAGAGGCTGTCCGATTGTGCGAAGTCTAAGAGACTATTGTTTAAAAATAATGGGGAAAAAGCAAGTTTTCATAAAAATTGAAATCACTTTCAGTCGTTTTAAACAAATTGACTTTGAGTTGATAAAATGAATTTTGAAGCATAATGCGAATTTCCAATTTTAATTGGTTTATTGTTTTTATCAAATCGATGCAACTCGTTTAGCAAGTACAGTATTTCGTGTGTCAGGCACAAAATGCTCTTGTAAAACCACCTTGTCCCTTACTTCACAAAACAATAAACCCCAAATCCGAAGCATTAGCTGCAGACAGAATTAGCTTCTACTGTTTTCAAAAGACAGGTTGTCCCAAATGAGCAGTTTTTCCGTTTATTACTCGTGTTTCTACCCAATATCAAAAACGAAATGACCCTCGATCCTGTCAAAAAAGGCTTGCGGTAAAGAATAAGTTTTGAGATTTTTTATATGAATACAATATGTTACCAACGAAGAATCAGAAAGAACTTTACATGATGATTCAAATCAAAAATCAGTGCTGACCTACGATTATTCATGTTCGATAAAATATGAAAAACTTGTTCTATCATAACGTGGATTAATGAAAGATCCAAATACAATGCTGTTTTATCTACGTAACGCTTAGAATGCTGAGTAGTTCTCCAAAATTAGGTTTTTGTACCGTCTGCTTTCCAGAATTTTAAATATCTGCTCGATTTCGATGACTAAAGATACTCAACATAGTAAACAGGCTAGATCACAGACCAGCCGCCATTTTACTTGGCGGCTGGCCTGTATCGAACCTGTTTGCATTAGCATGAAGTCGGTTCCAGCACAATAAGGGTTTACAACATTCTACTGACTCTATCGCATTAATAAATGGTGTTACAATAGTATTTCAACATATTTCACACAACATTTTACTGACTCTATCCCTTAATAAATGGTGTTACAATAGCATTTCACTATATTTCACACAACATTTTACTGACTCTATCCATTAATAAATGGTGTTACAATATCATTTCACTATATTTCACACAACATTTTATCTAATCTTCATTTCTGCATTCCTATCGTATTTCACATGAATCTGGGTTCAATCAATAAAATATTAATACTGTTTTCATAGACGAATTCGTAGTCATTTTCCCATAATAACAATAATATACGTACTTATTACTTTGTCATAAATTATTCATAAATACGTCACATTTTCGTTCGCCCCTGCGTGAACATGTCGAATAAAATGAGTGTATTCTTTATTGGTATGTGTTTAGCAATACATTTATATTGTCATTATTTGTGGTGTAAATGTTTACTAAAACCCTTACTCCATACCACCCCACGTTGTCGCATCTGTAGCCGAATAAGAATAGAACATAATCCTATTTTACGAAATGATCACCGTACATCATCATACATACAAACATATATAGAATTGTTACGGAAACGCCTTACTCTCTCCAGAATAGCAACAAGGACAATATCTTACCTCTGCTCTACTGGGCCGACTCTTTTAGCTGAGTGGTTATCGTCTTGGACTCTCACCCCGGCGAACCGGAATCCAATCCCCACAGGGGACTAAAAATTCTGATTGGATTTTTTTAGCTATGCTTTGTTACGGCGTTGTTCATAAGAGAAGGAAAGACAAATATATATCATGGTATATGAAACAAGAATATATATTATGAGGATGAATGTATGAGTCAAAATGTGTGCGTAAAATTGAGTCAGGGGTTAACTTGGTTTTGAACGAGGGGTATGAACTCATAAAGGGCGTGTCTGCGAAGTTAAAAGGAACAGGATAAAACAGAAAAGTTAATTAATCCTTCACTCTATTTAAGTTTGTTTCTGTAGTTGTTATATTAGTCATTTATGCACTAACTGAAACAGTATGATAACACCAGAAATGGCTTCTCAAAATATAAAGTACTTGATTACGAAACTATGCAGAAGTACAAAAATTATTTCTCGCCATTGCTTTTTCTTCTTCTAATCTTAAATTTCAGCTTTTTAACATTCCGGAAATGGGTTATAGGCTATTCCGCTACCATATAGTCCCATAGATTAGACATACCTAATATGAACACTTTAAAACAGACTCAAGAAAAAACGTTTTTTTTAATGTACAATGTACTGTTTTTGTTACGATAGGTTTGATCCATTACCGTTAAGGAATCATTTTTTCATTTTTTAAGTCGTCTGTTGTTGCTTTCAGTAGGAACCAAACAGATGTTCATCATGAAATATAGAATAAAAGACGAGATACGTGGAGAATTAATTATTTGAATTTGGACATTAAGATCTTGCAAGTTCTGTTTTAGTCTTACAGTTCAAAAGATCATTAAATGAATATGGGCTAGGGTGGTCAAAGAAGTGTCGGGACATACAATTCGTTCTATTTACATCAAAATGGTCACAGTCGAATACGCAATGAATATAACCCTATGCAGGAAGTGGTAAAATGAATGGCGGACTGATCATAATAAAAGGACCGGAAGTTAACGTTATCTCGTAGGTTTTCCACAAAGTCTCGCCCTGTTCATTGTTGTCTCGCGAGATCGCGGTCACGTGATTACGGTGGTTTTTGTCTCGCGTTTGATCACGAGGCTAATCGCTTGATCCAGCTCTCCCTTTCATGTGGCTTGTATGCTAAAACCGCGGTGCGGAGAAATAGTCATTTAACCCTTTACCAAACGTTGAATTCTCGACTGTCCAAAATTGAAATAGTTAGCAGACGACATTTCAAAATGTAATGAAATTGGAAAAAAATCTTTTGGATGGGTAGAAAACATTTTGGGAAAAGGAGAAATTGCTCGTTCCGACAATTTTTTCTAAAGTCGTCTGCAACAAACTGGTCAAATGTCGTTATTGTTTGGTAATGGGTTATGGTAGAATACCCATGATCAGCCATTTTAGTAAAACTCTTTCTTTCGTCGGATTTCTTTGGTCTTTTCACCGAATAGTTACGTCAGCGACCGACGTATACCGAGGCTGATCGAAGATATCCTACGAAAGACTTAGTTTGAAAGATCGCTTATTATGGGCATTCTACCTTAATCGCTTGGGTGACAGTGATGCAGAGGTAGATCGTCAGGCTCTTGTACCGAAGGTCCTGGGTTCAAACCTCATTGTGGAAGATGTAAATTGCTCATTGTGGAAGATGTAAATTGCCGGGACAAGTCCTAAAAGACCGCGAATACTGATTTAGTATCCAAGAAACAGTCATCGAGAGAGATTTCAATAAGTTTAAAGTTTCCGTCAGGATTGATATTAAAAAGATATGTTTTAACTTATTTCTTGCTACATAAATCTGGATGAAGATTAGTACTGAGTATATTGAACAAATGAAGGTGCATGGGCTTGAATACGGATATAACGTGTTTCGACTGCTGATTTGGTAGTGTGATTTTTAAACGCTTTTTCACTTGACGCATAACATGGTATCAAATTACAGTGATCGGCTTGAGATATAGAAGAGACAAAAATCCTGTATAATTAATAGTTTTAGATCTTAACATGGCCACAATACTGTTCCGATTCATCCTGGTGAACTGTTTATCGATAGAAAAACAATATCCCAAAGTTTGAACCCCGGTTATGTAAATATATTTCTATCTTATAAAGGGACTATCTTAAATGTTGGTTCTATGATCAGCAATTGATTACAACGTGACTGAAACAATTCTCTTCATATAAAAAATGTTTATTTTCAATTGCTTAATTGTGAAAAAACAATTAACACACTAACACCAATCTAACGCCGATGACATTTCATGAGTTATTCCGTGTATCCAAAATCATGCGACCCATCTCTGAATGGGCTCTAACCACGAAATTACTATTGTTCCATCCGCCTTAACCGGCCGTTATGTACAGTTATGTAAGGGACAACCCTCCACCAATAATGAGCCGGGAATCAACCAATTAATTCATTCATTGTCTAATGGATCAATTAATACAAAAACGTCTTTGTAAATTGTTGATTCATTCAATAAGTATATCTTATTTTTGATTGGGTGACTTATAAGCCTTTGAGGACGGGTGTAACTACTATTATTTTGTTACAACTAAACATCACTTAAACACATGTCACTATAATGAACAACTCACTTATTTTCTTATACCTATCATGTTCTTTTAAGAACTCTACAATACATGTATATGGTTTGCCTTTTATCATAAAGCTAATTTTGTTTTGTCCTTTTTATTGTTATTTAGTCGGCAAATCTGTTGACCGTGAATTGGCCGGAGGGCTGACTCTAGTCCTTAGTGTCAAAGATGCGATTTGTGATAACCGAAAGTTGTCGGTCAAATACATATTAGGACCGCAACACGCCGATATGGCCATGAATATATCGCCTACGAGTCGACAGTATTAAAATTAAAAAACCTTTAAGATGCTTCATATAAAGGTGCTTGTTGACGGAAGAGAGGATTTGAAAGTCGAAAGAAATGTTTCTGCAACACTACAATGTTTGTAGTAATGTTTATTATACGATAAAAGTAGCTATTGAAAGCATTTTTAAGCCAGGAAGCGTCAAATTAAGAGCGAATTATCCTTTTGTCACTGTGCTTTTCTAGGTTTTCTGAAGCAAGCACATCAACGAAAGGCTTTATGGGGTTTGTGCAAGTACGTGTAGTTAATAATTGCTCCGAAATTGGTGGCTTAAATTATGAATATTACAGGGAAGCTGATTGTTAAATGACTCCATATATTCATCGACATTTGCAAAAGAATTCAATGAAGGAGAGAGACATGACCCCTCGGGGGGGGGGGAATCATCGTATCTATTGTAAACTGTTAAGGGAAATGGAAGATTCCGTCAAGATAGAGAGTTTACTGCGTGTGTCACTTTTGCTATACTAACACGGTTTACAATTGATTCGACCTCCATTTGTACGCATTTTAGTGCACCTATTGCAGACGACTTAAAAACAGTCCAATCCTTTGGTGACAAATGAAGTAATCATATTTTCATGTTTATATTTACTTCTCATTTATATTTATGTTTTGTAAAAGAAATCTTTATACTGTAAAGGAGGCAATAAAGAGATTGAATTGAATTGAATTGACCATTAACTAATTGACGTTAAGTATAAACTTGTCTATTTTACACCATTGGCAAAGCAAGTTTTTTAAACGTATGTTAGTCGTCGTCAGGTCTGCTTCCTGTAATTATAACACGTAGTCATGGTGAATGTTGATAAATGATATAAACTGTCGTAAAGTTGGCCCCGAATCTCAGGAGATTAAAACCAAGGACTCTCGTGTGGAGAGGCCGGAGCTCTACTTGACCACTGTCCACCACTACTTTTAGTGTCAGGTTGGGTCAAGTCACAAAATCCCAATTCATGTTATGGGTATGTCTTCAATCGATGCACATATTAGTAAATACAAATGTTGCTTGAATTGTACCTGATTCGCATAGTATGGATGCTGTTTCAACGACCTGGGTACCGTTTTACTAAGCAGTTTACGCTTAAGATTTGCTTAAGTCTAAATCAACAATTCCTCTTATACCGGTATTGGGCGAAGCAATATTACAAAGTAACACATCACTGGAATCGTCTCTCCGAGACACTTCCAATGACGTGTCACATTGCAATATTGTACTTTCAATGAAGATACTATCCATGTTTATCAGTTTTGACTTACGCAAATATTTTCCTTAAGTTGTTTAGTAAAACGGTACCCTGTTTGTTTTATCCTTCGCCCTCGAACTAAATTCAGTAACACCTCACTTTACCAAACAGTTGCGGGTGACTTTAGAAAGCACTATTACAAACACATACAGTGAAATCTCGTTAATCCGAACACGTCCATGCCCAACAAAATATCCGGATTACCGAATGTTCCGGACTAATGAAGGAGAGCATGTTCTTCTACACATTAAGTCATAAACGGTCTGTATGCACGAGTATACTTATAACCCTTTAGCAAACGCCAAATTGTCGACCGTCCTAAATTGAAAGAGTTTGCAGACGACATTTCAAAACGTGATGAAATTCAAAAATAATCTTCTGATATGGCAGAAAACATTGTGGGAAAAGGAGAAATTGCTCGTCACGAGCAATTTTTCCTTTACCCACAATGTTTTCAAAAGTCGTCTGCAACAAACTGGTCGAATAATTCCGGTCCCTTACAATTTCGTTCGGATTGCAAGACTTCCGGATAACCGGGGTCCGGATAAACGGGGCTTCCCTGTAGATTGCTCCTTATAATTCATTTATTCCTTTATTTCAAGACAGAACTGACTGTTTGTAAACTATTCCATCGACCATAATGGACGTTTTTTCTGCACCGAATCGGAATAAGTATCGGGTATAACATAATAGCAAGAACGAATAATACTGTTACAATGTGATATTGCATAGAAACACTCGTTGGAAAAGGAAATTCATTAAGAGCTGTATATCAATTTGTCATTCTTTTTCAAATACTGTCCTTTGGCAGCTGCGACAGAGATGTCTTATGGAGAAAGGGTTATTTAGTTTTCTTTTTTTAAACGTTGTTTTGTTGCAAAAAGAAGCTCATTGTGAACTTTATATTCTTTTGTCATTCGTTTTTTCTAATATCCTTTGGCAGATCCGACAGGGATATGTAAATGGAGGAAAGAGTTTAAAATGTATGTGGTGGGCCGAGTATACAAACTATGAAATAACTGAAATATGAAACATAAAGTAAGGTTAACAACTTTTTGATAGATATTATGAATGAAAGAATTTCCTTTGATCTCCATGTACATATATTCGACTTTGCGGTTTGTTTTGGGTAGTCTTACATACTTCTACATACGTGTGTCTAAATCCAGAATAGACTACAAAGAGGGGTATAGAAAGAGTCACTAATGTTGACTGCTGACAAACAATTTAAGTTGCTCTATGACTGAATGATTATGTTAAAACGAAACGGAAAGTTTGTTGTTTCTTCTTCCGGTTATATTTTCTTATGGACATCTTTTGGAAAATAAAGCGAACATATTTTTATCTGATATTTACCGAAATATAATAGATTTCTTTGATCCAAACCAAAAGCAACAACGTTCGATAAAAGCATCCATTTCTCATAAGGAGCATATGGGTTGTTTCATTCCCTTTTCACAGTGGTTCCAGAAGCAGAAGACCTCTCGGGCAGCAGCATCAAATTGTAGTGTTACAAAGTAATTGGTAAAAAAACCCAAGTCATTATGAATGTACATAAACTGATAACATTACAAGAAATACAGCAACAAGTTGAAATAGTCCGAGGGTTCAATGCAATACTATAGTTACTGCTTCACGAAAGAACTTTTTGTAATCTTGCACTGCATCTTCCATTTAGAATTTAAATACTGATCAAAGTCGAATCATTTCCCCTCAACTTATAAAGTTTCCACAAATCCATCGTCTGCAGGCGGTCCCATTTCGACTTAAACCTTAAGAATAGAAACCAAATAAAGCTTGAAAGGTTAGGAGTTTATGTAGCAGTTAAATGAAGAAATTTGCCTTGGAGCCATGTTTTTATGGACCGGTGTTACACCCATTATTGCAGTGCAGAAGGATTTCCCTTCAACTTGTGTGCTTTCTGACACGCTTTGAAAACCCTCGAATTCTGTGTGTGTCTTTTATATTCAAATTCTTTTCTTTAGCAGAGTAACTCGAATCAGACCACAGTAAAACATTTGAATGAATATACCCTCAATCCCCCATAATGAAATTGAATCGTGAATGATAATTGACTTTACTGTGGCGAAAAGAGGAAATTGATCTTTGTGAGTGATATTTCATATAATAACGAGAACATTTTGGATGTTTCCATATATATCATCAAGATACACCTTTTTTGCAAAGAAATGTATATCATTATATCTTGTAAATGGATAATATTCTATATCGTTTAAATTCCTATATCTGGTTGTAAAATGGTATTATCTGAGTAAACCAAAAAGCGAAAGCATCGCTTCGTTTTCTAGGTGCAAAACAACTTAGATCTGTTTATTTGTGTTCGCTGTCATTTTGGATCTTTTATTCTGATTTGGGTTTTTTTTGTCTAGTCAGAAAATCCCCATTTCATGATAAAACATACAAGTCATTATCTGCATGCATAGTACGTGTATATTCATTAACATTGGAGCATCAACGTAGCCGAAACTATTAAAAAAGCGAACAAGCATCTTTATTGAAACACTAGGTCATTATAATGCGAACAGAATATAGAGGGTTCCATGCAATACTATAGTAAGTGCTTCATTTTTTGAAGCACTTACTATAGTCTTGCCAATCGGAACTACTCGGGTATCTCCGTGAGCAGTGCAATACACCTCGGATATAAGTGTAGGGTTACAATCTTTCGGGTAAATCGGCATCCGCCAATTAACACATTTTCTAAGCATGCAAGTTAAGTAGTTCAATGTGTATGAAAGTGTCAATCTCGACCAGAGTAAATCAATTTTATCAGTAACTCATACCAAATGACGAAACTGTTGTTGTGACATGTATAGTTGTTTCCTCAATCAAATTTAACGACTTTTAAGATTTCACATTTAAGATCTATTTTTAAAAACAAAAATAAAGTGACGTCATTCTCGCGTGAAACAATATGGCGTCATCCCTATTATTTCAGAGGTGTTTTCATTGGATAAACCCGATGTGTTCAGATTGTAATCTTGCATGGAACCCTCGATATGAGAAAAGCATTTATAAAACTCACATAGACCATATTTTTTTCGCTTCGTCCAATATCCGTATGATTAAGATAGATGTTTGATCACTTAAGTTATTAGTGGGCTATCCCTTTGCTAGTATCATGTTTCGTTCTTGTAACATGTTACATTCATGTGTTATTATAACTCTCTATGTAATGTTAATTGTCATATTTCCATGCATGCTGAATATTGTATATGTATTGGCCATAGGCACATAAGGGCAGACATGCCTTATAAAGATTTAGAGTTCGGGTTTGAGTTTGTGTGCTTATGATATGGAATTCAAATAGGACACAATAACATGTTAAACCTATAGTGTCTCATAACTGGGACAGTTGTCGATGTCATACAGCGTTTGAGAATATAAGCACCATACTTTTGACCTAATGAGGTCACAACATAAGGTAGTTTACTTGCAGACTTTAGGAACAAAGTTTGGTTTGAGAATGAGAACTATAAAATATCGAGCAATCATATGATTTGATCGGGCATAGGGAATCCTAAACATTCGCGTTTTTTTATGTGAATGTCATAGACCAAGACAAAGGAACAATAAATGATTAATCGGAAAGCTGCTTTTTAAAGCTATTGGAATGCTCTGCCCTCAAGGAAGTGCTTTATTTGCATCGAAACCATTTTGAAACTTTTAATGTCTATGGCTATGATATAAGACACCCTCCGCATCCTTGATAGCAGTGATTTTTTTCTAAATTAAATCAATGGGGTTTTTTGACCAAAACTTAAAAATCAATGGGTTTTTCTATAGCAAAATGATTAAAATGAATGAAAGGAATGAGTTTTTGGGAAATTGTATGAGATTTTTTGGGCCAAAAATTATCACTGATGATAGTTTAGTGTTTTCATCCTGTTTATCGTTTAAACAACCAAAAAACTTGTTAAAGAAGTAATACTAACAATGAAACTTAAACAAAGAAGGAATTGCGAAATGTATAATTCAAAATGGTCGTAGCTAATTCATCTTTGCTTAATAATGAACGTTGAACAACTTCAGAAATCTCGTAATCATTGTGCATGCATGCTGTGGTCAAAAAGGTGTGTTTAAGAAACAAACAGTCTGTCACTTAGAATTGTCATCAAAAGCTACCAGTGCACAATCGAAGTTTTTCACATTTCAGTGCGCATGCGCAAAAGAGGAATTCTCGATCTAAACGATTTTCAATGAGGGGGTAAACTCCCCTCAATACAGACCATCATATCAATTATCATTTAACATTTAAAACAAACATATAAAAATCTTAACTACAAATCAATTCGGTAATATTATACTCGCAAAAAATCCTGACTCAGATAAAAGATTTACGAAGATAAGACGTCTTAATTAATTTATCGCCGACCGAAGAACAAAGGTTTTGTCACTAGGTCAGGTAATTAGTGATCTGATTATTGATCTTTAGATTGGTGCGAGGTGTACTCAATCGCAGGGGCTCTAACCCTGAATAATTGGATGTGCGATTTTTTTCTTATGTTTTATTGTATGGTGATATTTCATAGTTTATGTGGAGTTAATGAACACGTCCATTTGAAAAAGGGATCTTTGGGAATATCATAAACAAATGAACATTCCATTTGTTTATAGTTAGCCATTGAATATGGCAATCGATCGATCGATCGATCAATCGGTAGATCAATCGGTATATCAATCGGTAGATCAATCGAATAAATCGGTAGATCAATCGAATCAATCAATCAGTCAAATCAATCAATCAATCAATTGACCGATTGATTTTTTCATACAATATGAAACCTACCGATAAATCAACCAATTATGATCTATTCAATCCAAATATCAAGAATAAACCAGGCACCCAAACATACAGATGTGCAAGTGATCTATTCAACACAGTTTCGTTTCCACTTCTCAGGCCTTGCCTATAAGGAATTGAGAGTTGGTGTGTTCAAAACTTCAAACTCCCTTTATAAAATGACAGGAAAAGGACATTCGTATGTCACAATGTTACGATATCTCTATCTTTATTAAGGTTAACCCGAGGTATGTCCTTTTTGGACGAGTTAATAATAACGTATTTCAGCGGTCGGACGAAATTGACCATCGATAAAGATCTCGACCATGGTGGTCAAGTTTTGGTCAGTCTGCAAGTCGGGTAAATAAATCGAAATCCTAACCCATTACTACATATGAAATTTTGTGACAGTTCTAATTTCAAAGCTATTGCAGACAATAAAAGAAGTGTAGAAAAAAGCGTTTTCTTTATGGTATTGGATATTAAACATCGCTACAAAATAGATAAATTACTTGTTACATGTATTGTCTCCTAATTTCACTTTAGCCAATACAAAATAATTATTGTACTTCACGTAAACGCATCTTTAACAGAGAGTTTACGCGTCTCATGTCACTATAAGGATTTTTTTTTTCTAGTTTAAAGCAATGGGTATTTTTCACAATTGTTTCTTTCAAATATCATGAAGGAATTTTTTTCTGATGCTTCCACGTTGGATTAGACACGCGGTTGGCCTGTGATCTTACCTGTTTGCAAAAGCATGAAGTCGGTTCCAGCACTACTGTATAACGGTTAAGACAATACATGTATGTTAACCCGTGTCTTTTAAGATGTTATACCAATCGGAACTTCTCGGGTATTTCCGTGAGCTGTGAAATACACCTCGGATATAAGTGTAGGGTTACAATTTTTCGGGTAAATCGGCATCCGGCAATAAACACATTTTCTAAGCGTGCACGTTAAGTAGTTTAATGTGTATGGAAGTGTTGGACATCCTTTTTAATCATTTTTTTTATCAGTAACTCATACGAAATTGCGAAATTGTTGTTGTGACATGTATAGTTGTTTCCTCAATCAAATTTAACGACTTTTTAGATTTCACATTTAAGATCTATTTTTATAAACGAAAGTAAAGTGACGTCATTCTCGCGGAAAACAATATGGCGTCATCCCTATTATTTTAGAGGTGTTTTCATTGGATAAACCCGATGTGTTCAGATTGATGTTATACGACTACATAACACTACTAATAGAAACAAGAAAAATCCCTCAGAAATGAATATTCATATGCCCCGGTTACGCACCGTGATTAACATTTGTCTGCTGCAGAATTGTTAGAAATCGTCTATTAGCGGTCAATCTCTAAGTTACCAATAATGTCAAGAGTTTTTCTCATAATCCCGTTTTAAAAGGGGGAACTGGGTAATAAAGGGCGATAATACTAAAGTTTCCATCACAACGATTGAGTGTGTTGAATGTCCATTCAGAAAGTATCTGTAGGTTTTATGACTCATTCTAAACGATTAGAATTTCACCTTTAATCCGTCGGACTTATCCCCAGCTGCAATGTGCCGGTAATAAGGACACGAGCATCCATGATGAATACCATTTTGACTTTGTATATCTACATATACTCGTATATATGTATATAAAACGACAAGGTGACAAAGAAAGACGTTGCGTATTTGGTAGCAATTTATTCATTATCGTAGCATTTCTAACTGCTGAGTACGTGTTTGTATTTAACATATTCATGAATTTTGTATTGGCCAAAGGCATTTTTATGCTGGTTTTTGCCAAATAAAGAAAATGAATTGAATTTAAATTTCTGTAAGAGATCCTATTCAGAAGGATGTCTTCACACCAGGTCAGAGATAGAATATAGTATATGTTCAACAGTATCAGATCGCAATTTTATTCTATTTTACAATTATTTGGCCAATTATACACGTTTGTCATCTAATGAATGAAGTATTTGCCCCTCTTCGTAATAGTACCAGATCGTAGGTAAGCTATTGAGTGGTGTTTTTTTGTTTGTTTGAGAAACAGTGAATCCTGGGTCAATCTCGACTTGTGGCAAATGCTTTAATCATTGTACTATTTATAAGTATTTCGATTTTGCAAAGAATCATGCGTTAATTAACATTCTTGGAAAAAGAACCGAATCATCATTGATGAAATCAAACAATAGATGTACATGTTTTCAAAAAGGTTGAACATCAATGTGTTGAACACGTTTTAATGTGTGTGCCTTGGCTAATGAATATTGAAGTTTCACAACGAAACAACGAAATATTGTGAAAGTCATGAAAGATAATCATTAATGGGACAATTAAAATATCAATATATCCTACTTTTTCATGATTAAGTTATAAAGATTGCTTACGTAGCAGAGAAGCTTTACCTTTTTTTTTTCAAAATTGTCTCAATTTTTTTACAGTCAAACACTCGTCTTTTCTCAAAAGGGTACGAAAAGGTCGCTTACGAACGGGGTATTTCAAACACTCAATGTATAAATTACCAACACATGTACACTACATGTATACGCCCTAATAGCCAATTGGCTAGCAGTATTGTTTCCCGTAAACTGTGCGCGTAACCCGAGCCATTGTTCATCCCTATTATGAGAGATTAAAGAGAATTTAAATAGATAAATGAAAACCTTGTGTGTGTTACAAAGATACCGGGGCAAATTCAAACTGAAGACCCGAAACAACTTAACATGTGCATTGTATTTTATGTATGTTGTAAAAGATGTACTTTGCACAAGTGTGAATAAAAGTATGGTCTGTTCTGTTCATTTGGGCATCTCGGTAGTGTTTACTAAACGACATAGGGAAACTATTTACGTGAGTCTAATCCGATGTACATGGATAGTATTTAGAATAAAAGTACAGTGTTGCAATGCGAAAAGTCAATGGAAGCGTCTCGATGTGTCGTTCCATTGAAATGGTACGTCGCAATATTGCTTTTTTCGATATTGAAATATTAAGAAATGCGGTTTTGAACTTAAATGAATGCAATTTAAGCGTAAGATGTTAAGTAAAATGTTTCCCTGTAATAAACATTTCCCTATAAGAAACTATGCAGGCGTATAAGCGCCAAATGACATATGAATTTTGTTCGAGAAACAACTGATTTACTATTGACGAATACGTAAACATGCTTCAGAAATACTTTGACCCTTTGACAAATGATTTCGATTTTTAAATACAAGATAGAACACTTTGAATACCGGCATCTTATTATTGGAAAAATAAATTACGTGAGTAAATGAGAAATTGCTTTTGACAACCAATTGGTCATTTACCCCCGAAGGTTTCAACGTAGTATCGTAGAAATATAAAAACAACAACAACGACAAAATATGGAAACGATAATAATGATGATTTAATTTATTATAATGAAAATGATAAAAAATCTAATCATCGAAACGATAATGATATGATGATAATAATTATGAAAATAATTACAAAAATAATAGAAATAAAAATAATAATAATGATGAAAATAATAATAATAATAATAATAATAATAATAATTATAATGATAATGATAATAATAATAATAATAATAATAATAATAATAATAATAATAATAATAATAATAATAATAATAATAATAATAATAATAATAATAATAATAATAAATAATAATAATAATAATAAATAATAATAATAATAATAATAATAATAATAATAATAATAATAATAATAATAATAATAATAATAATAATAATAATAATAATAATGATAATGATATATTGTGTACTTTTTATCTCTTATTTCTAAATTTGATGTATATGTTTATTTACATGTATTGTCTATTTTTTCTTGTATGTGTTTGTTGTAATGACGATGAACCTTTAGTGTTCAAGTCATGAAATAAACTTCTGTTCTGTTCAGTTCAAATCATGATTATGATTAAAGAAGTAATAATAAGGAGAAATTAAGAATGATAAGAAGAATAATTAATGAGAATAAGAATCATAATAATTATCATACAAGTTGTTAAACATTATTTCATAATTGATAATTGATAATCAACTTACCACCAACGCGTCGCCTTTTGCCGCCGTTTTTTAGCCGTCCCGATGTGGAGAAACAGAAATAACACCAAACACCAATAGTGAACTCTCATATTCACAATAGACAAGACGGATTCACCACAAAATATCATCTAGTACCATCCATCGAGAGTTGAGATGCGTCCTCCTTGATTGCTCACTGGATTTATATTCTCACTTTATCATCCAAGAACAATCACTATTTCCACAAAAACACGTTATTGTTGTTTTATTTGTCTAATAATTCCCGCTATTATATTATTCACATTTTCATGACGTCCGAATTACATTTGGCGATAGTTCACACGAAAAAGGACCGGACGAATCCATCATACGCCGTTTGAATGCTTGACTCCTCAATAGCACTTTGTACCTCGAAAATCCGGTCTTAATTCAATTTACATGGTGTTTTTCTCGCCCATTTAAACTGTTTGTTACAATGCGTAATACACCCGTTATGTGATACCCGAGTCAGCCGCTATGTACAAAGTCAAATTATCTGATCGTTACAGCGTGTGTGTCCAGTAATAAAAGTTTTCCCTGGTAAAAAAGAAAAGAAAGAAAACTGAAAATTGACCAAATGGCCTAATGTGTCAAAAACCACCTGAGAATAACTTCTGTTTAAGCGGCAAGTATGAATATAAAATAGTAAAACATAACTTTTATTGGCTTATTATATTGAATATGGCTTTCAATTGCAGCATGTGAGGGTGATTTCACTGCGAAAAAGTTTCTTTTTTTCTGATTGAAGGCGAATAAACCTTTGATGTCTGAAATTAGACAATTTACCCCTTTTCTTTACGGGTAAAACACATCGGTTCAAAGGTTTTATAGATGTGGCTACATGGTAGCCGATACCCGAGAAGATCGCCCTAAAAGTGAATCTTCGTAAGATACAGCGAACAGGCTTTTAGATTATGAGCACTTTTGTCATTTTCAGCTATATTTCTTTATATATGGTGTAACGATTTTTCTTTCAAAAAACAATCAAAGCATATTAATCACATAGAGTATCGCACTTAATCCGACAGTATGGGCATTGCACTTTAACGTTAGAAATACGGAACAACTTTTTTCGCATTTTTCACACAGAAAAAACCGGTCCGTTTGAGACAAGAGAAAAAGAACATGTCTAGAGACTCTCTTAAAAAAGGACATGCGGTTAAAGTTTTATAACCCAATTCGTTTGTTGTCGATCCGTTTATCCAATTTTGATCAAACACATATTAACACATTAGAATGTATCCCCCATTCATGTAATGTTTCATGCAATATTTTCGATGCGTTTTTTTGTCGATGTAACAAAATCACAGACTCCATCCGCGTGTGAGTTACGCACTACAATGGGCTAGTATCCATTCACAAAAACCGTAGCCGATATTCTGTTATGTGAATCGGTCCCTGAGTCAACATCACATCCACTCATTCTTCAGACATGTCCAATAATTATTAAGTTACTACGCATAGAAATGGGAGGCGTCAGGTTGTTGTTGGTTTTTATATTCCAATTCTTAGTAAAAAAAATTTAAACTATTCAAAACAACACGTATACGTTGTACGTTAGTCATTTTGCGAAGTAGAGTCAACATATCATCCACCCATTCTCTGGTCATGTCCGACTGTTCTTCATAATGTTATTAACTTATTAGTTATTACGCATAGAAATTGGAGGCGTCCGATTGTTGTAGCTTTTTTATATTCCAATTCTTAGTAAAACACATTTAAACTATTCGAAAACAACACGTGTACATTGTAAGTTAGTCATTTTCCGTACCAGAATTAATTAAATTCACCAAAACGCTTGCAAGACGTTTCACCATCGGCAACCATCCCATTAGACGCTTGATACTTATCCTTATTGTATGCGATACCCGAGTTTGATTTTTAATTCGGTTTCCAATAGACACAATTAGCTTGTGGAATCATTCTATTTGCTGGTGGCACCCCGCTTGTTTCTTTAATAGCTCATTCGCCTCTTATGTGCGGGGTCAAAGCGGTGCTTTTTTCGCGGAATGCAGGGGAACGCAGTTGGTCTCTACAAAGTCGTATAAATGTTCTTTTGTTTAACGCATTTCCTAATGAGATATCTCACCCTTATCACGGTTACGCTATCGATAAAATGTCGGTCTACAAAGGCAGAAACGGAGCCAAGAGATCAACCGAAGCGGGGGGGGGGGGGGGGGGGGAGAATAGAACGGAATTGAACAGAACTGACGCAATCTACATCATATATATGAACTACTTTTAGTCTCTAATTTGTTAAATATATGATTTGATAAATGTATTGATAAATAGATAAATAAATGAATTGATTGATTGATTGATTTGATAAATCTATAAATAAATCGATTCATTCATTCATTCATTCATTCATTCATTCATTCATTCATTCATTCATTCATTCATTCATTCATTCATTCATTCATTCATTCATTCATTCATTCATTCATTCATTCATTCATTCATTCATTCATTCATTCATTCATTCATTCATTCATTCATTCATTCATTCAATTTGATAACTTGATTGGTACTTTAATAGATCGATATGCAGTTACCTGAGTTATTGTAATTTGTTTATTGGTCGATGGATTATCATATTTACCAAGGTATTGCTTGATTTGAAGAGTCTATCAATTGTAAATCAGTATTTTCGTTTGGCTAGGCTTATCAAATGCTTGGGGGAGATCGCGACCAAGAATCCATTGTGATGAATCAAACATATGTTTTTAGGATCTTACATCGCGGCAATAACTCTTCAATTTTATTACGATGCTAGTTTTGTCTGGGTTGGTTGAAGACACCCAATGACCATTTTCCTTTAATTTGGAAAAGGTGTTGGCCTATTGCATTTGGAAAATTGTTTCTATGAGATTGTTGAATTGAAAAACCAAAGGATTTAAGAGACTTTGAATATTTGGGGAAACTGCATGATTTTAGAAACCTTTCGAGTCTCACAAGGCGCTTTTTATTGGCCCCCTGTTAAATAACACATAAAAAGCACTGCATCCGATTACCGAATTGCCCACCAATCAATACTCTGGGAACAGGCACCGCCGTCCTTGAGTTAGTCAGGGTTATTCCCCGTTATGGAAATCTGAAACTGTCCTGTACTGATTCAATCTTACATGGACAGTGACATTAGGATTTCAAGTCAAGTGCTCTTACCATTACGCAATATATTCCGACTAGCTATACCCATTTGCCCATAAGAGAGTTTGGCTGGTTGAAATTGAAAGCACCAACAGTCGTTAAAATAGCAAACATAAAAAAAAATCTTTATTCCTAAAGAAATCATTTTCACCATCGATACGGTAAATATAGAAGTCTTTAGAAGGATATTCGATTATATGAGGTGTTTGAGAT
The DNA here is from genome assembly GCA_947846245.1 of Cerastoderma edule. Classification (NCBI taxonomy): domain Eukaryota; kingdom Metazoa; phylum Mollusca; class Bivalvia; order Cardiida; family Cardiidae; genus Cerastoderma; species Cerastoderma edule. The sequence goes on along the minus strand of OX401422.1, from coordinate 15,230,131 downwards.
GTCTCTATATGACAAACGAGATAGATCTACCTATCTTGTGGTGGTCAGTGTATATATCATTATAAGAAGAAAAAGAATAACAACGCCATTGCCATGTAGGATCCTTATCAAAAGTACAAAGCTGCGTTTCCAATGGATTACTTAAGCATCAATATGGTTGCGATCTGAACATAAACGAAACGTAACCTTTCGATCACCTCATATTTAGAGGGGATGTAAGATGAAATATTGAACATGAAATCTAAATGACAAAGTTATCATTGGAGACAACAAGTAAATGATATCAAAGGGAACGCTTGCTAAAAGGCCTTTTAAAGTATGTTTAAACTAACGAAATTATAGAAATCCTTTGAGCCTTATGACTATTTCTCGAAACGTTTCTAAGCTGCGTATCCTTACATCTGAAAAAGGGAGTTTTTGTGAAACATTTAAGTTCAGATATCTCAACTAAGTGAGAAATAGAAGGTAAGGATGTCTTGCAGTGATATTTAGTGATATTTGTTCGATAGTTTCATTGAATGAAGGTTTACATTTCTACCAAAAGTATTCTTCTTTAAGATAAAGAATACCTATTTTGGGGTTTACCAAGTTACATGTGATCCATTTACGTAATAATAGTAAGAAAACATCTTATCGAAATTCCCTTAAACCGCATCTTTGATAATAAATATCATTTTATAAGTTTCTATGATAGCTTCTTCATTGATTTTATAATGAAACAAATGAATCGCTCTTTCTCTTGGACAACAATACAAAACGCTTTTTCAAAAAGGATCTATTGTCTATGTTATCGAAGTAAGGGAAAAAAAATAGTATTTCAATTTGCAGTAACAAGATACAATACCTTTCATAAGTATAATTCCATCTATTAAATTCCCAAATGGTTGATAAAGAATATCGTTATTCTTTATTCAATATACTAACATATATATGTTCCACACTATGTTGAAATAATGAACATGGTATTAACGTTTGAACAATTTGAATTTATAATTCTCTTAAATATCTCTTTAATTGTTTTTAAGAATAAAATCATATATATCTATATACATACTCCACGTTATAATTGGAACACTTTTATCTTTTTTATAAGAAAAAGGGCGAGAACCGAAAAAACACACGCACAAACAAAAGGCAATAACTTTTTCAAGATAGATCAAAAATCGCGATTTTTCTCTCTTTTTTCATCAATTGACATATACGGTTGAAATACTCTAGCGACAGGCTTCGTAAATCTGCCCTTTTACTTGAAGCCCCGCCCCTTCTTGTGAATACACACTAAAGGTTGGGAAATGACTGGTACTTGCCTGGGTTTGATACATTATTGAGGTATTTTTCCTGTCACTTTACTTTGGGAAACAAAATCGTAAATATTTTAATTAAATAGTAGTTAGTTCGTGGAGCGTGTCTTTTAACCACCCCTTCTTCCTCGGTCGAATTAGCTCATTCGGGAATCCTCGGGTATCTTAGTTTGATACACGTTAACCCATTAGTGTGTATGGGAATTTGAAACTTGTCCGAAGTAAAAAGTATCAGTAATAGTAGGCATAGTAAGCGGCTTGTTGCTACATATTGACTTAATTTTCTGATCTAACATGTTTAAAACTAATCATCAAAATCCACAATGACGAAATCGTCAAAGAATATTCTTCTAGAGTTTAACCATTTGACTTGTGATAGCATTTTGTCAGATCATGTTTAAATGCCCTTGTTCATAGCTGTGGGGACACTTGGAAGTTAAAAATCATTGTTCTTAAAACGGCACATTAGCTGTACTATTTAATGATGTGCATTTAAGAAAAGTAATTGGAAGAAAAATTAGAGATCACTTTAAGTTCTTTAAAGTGTGAACACATTGAATTAACATGTATTTCAATCCAAAGACAACGTGACATCGCTTTTGACGACTACAGCATATAATCTGTATATGCTTAGATGCATTGACGGTTTCGGAATCAATTATGCTTTCAAAAGTTACTTTTAATTGTATATTAAACAACAACAACAATAAAGCAGCTGTATTGTTTCAACGACATATCACGTTGACTTTCAAACTTTTTTCTAATGTGAACACGTACCTTTAAACAAGACAAACCAATAGATGCAGGAGAACCATTTCATGCCTATAATGGATTATTTTGAAAGATTGCTATCTCATCCTTTAAGAGAAATAATGCATTTTTAAATATTTCATATTATTTATGCATGCATATACTCCAAACCATACGATTGCATTTGTTCTAATTTTAATTTCAGCATAAATATGCAACTGAAAATATTTTACATCAGAATTTATTACTTATGTCCCCGCGGACCACGGCTCACATAATATTTATAAAAGATGTTATATTGTTTTCTTCATGTTTATTTCATTATTGTGAAGGAAAAACGTTTAAACAGATATATACACAAAATAAAAAAGTAAATAATCGTCCAAATAAGATTTATAAGATCAATCAAAATATTCAAAACAAAAGCATAGCTTTACATTTATTTACAATATTCATTCAGAGGAGCTACCATCTACTGCATTTTTTTTAGAATATTACGGCAATATATTCGCAACGCATAGGATTATAAGATATGCCCAAAAAATACTTAATTCAAAGACTCTGCGATTACCCGAAATGATGTAGTTTTGGTTCCAATAATCGCAACAGTTAAACTAGAATATCGTGGAAAACATGTCTTAAACCACCAAACATTTGTTATCAGAGAAATTAAGCATCCAATCAGATTTCATCTGAAAGGGTCTGTAAATGTGCTGTAGCCCTTTACCAAACGCCAAATTTTCGACTGTCCCAAATTGGAAGAGCATGCAGACGACATTTCAAAATGTGACGAAATAGAAAAAAAAAACAATCTTCTGGTAGGACATAAAACATGGTGGGAATAGGAGAAATTGCTCGTTAAGAGCAATTTCTCCTTTTCCCACAATCTTTTCCAGAGAGTCGTCTGTAACAAACTGGTCAAATGTCCTTATTGTTAGGTAATGGGTCAAGCCCTTACACCGTCATCCACCGAATCATTCTTGATATCACGTAGGCCGTATGGAGAATGATTCAGTCAATTCTTCCTCGTATGTTTCACTGATTGTATACAGTACGTAATCATCAATATATTTATGATCAGGACCATTCCCTCCGTTTTCCCTTATAAATGGCAAATTAATGATGTTATTTTCTCCCCCGAGAAAAATCATACGCAGGCTAACTTACATAGCACATAGTGGGGCTGGGTTTGCCCCCGGCGATGAGTAATTGGTACTCTTGATTGATTTTTGCTTTCATAAGTTTTAAAAGAAATACGTCTAAGACACTTTTTTAAAACAAAGCATGAACTTCATCAAAACGCTTGTGATCCTGAAGAAGAAGATGATGGCGATACTGATGATGATGATGATGATGATTTGTCGCTATGAACCAGAAACGAAGGCAAAGTCTCATTTTAGAACTTAAATATATTTTCCTTAGATCCTACAATGTGGTCTATTACAGTGAAAAATACTTCATCTGCAGTATTTCTATTTCGTAAATACAAAATAAAACATACTAAAGGTTACTAAAATATTGTGTGCGAAAAGCCTCAATTAGCATTTCCCTATATGACCTCGGAGACTCTCTCTCTCTCTCTTTCTTTATAAGGCATACGGTTTTACTGCCCCCTTTTTCTGAGGGAACATCAACCGTATGTACCAGTACTGTTATATGTCACTCTTGATGAGAAATACATAGATGTGTCCCTATTGATATGCTAATATAATTCATTTCTACAGTATGAGACATGGTGACTGGTCGAAAACGAAATCAGCGGTAGAAGTCGAAAACGGCTATGAAATATACACTTACTCAGTACTCTGTGATACTTGTTAAAAACCATTGTGACAAAAGGGTGAATTGATCCTTATAAGCAATCTATGATTTGTCACAGTTGTTTCTAAAGACTTCTGCATAAGGGATGTCAAGTTTGGATGTATACAAATCGTCTTATGAAGTTTGTGGATAACATATTCCCCACATCGGTCTCCTCATAACACCCTATTCGGGTGAGGCGAAGCAAAATTAATACGGACCTGTACAAGGAAAGGGGTTGTTGGGGTAGAGATTGGGTTTAGTTTATTCCCGATTGTCCAACATTCAAAATTGTAATTCTGACGCCCTTTTTCGTAACGGTTCACTGTATCATGCCAACTGCAGAATACATAAGAAATCAACGTGACTAAAGGAGAAATTGTTTATGGCAAGCAATTTCTCGTTTAGTCACGATGGTTTCTCCCCGCGATCGAAATGTTACTTATCCGCTCTTTGTATGTCTAGTTGTTGTCAACATATGACTGTTTCTCTTTTTCATCCTGCCTTTCTTTCTCTTGTTGTCTGCCTCAAACTTTCTTTCTTCTTTTTATATCTTTCTTTTTATCTTTCTTTTTTCAATTCTTAGTTTCTTTCTTTCTTTATATTTTCTTTCTTTATTTTCTTGTTCTTTCTTCCTCCACTTCTTGCCTTTATTCCTTTCTTTCCTGATTCATTCATTCTTTCTTATTTTTTTTTTCTCTTCTTCTCTCTCCTGTTCTCGGTCCCCATCAACCTTTTTGCAATTCAAACAGCATCTCTTTCTTTATCTCCTCCTTTCTTCTGTAGTTTTGCAGTAGCTCGATTACTCCCTCATTTAGCCTTTCTATATTTACGCAGGTTTAATCATTATTTATAAATAACCAGATCTATAATATGTTTCCAAACGTTTTACCTTTGATTCGTTGTTTGTGCATTTAAAGATGATAAATCAATTTTACTTTCCCGGTAGATCGAATTTCTAACTAAACGAAGTAAATTCAATTTACTTAATGGGTAGATTTCAAGTCAATTTAAGTTATTTAAGATATACAAAGATAGTGATAATAACCCTTTTTTTTCAAAAACATTTATTTCATTCTCGTTCCCATTGAGTCATTTTAACACTTATAGTGCCTGAACCGACTTCATGCTTATCCAAACAGGCTAGATCCAGGCCAGCCGCCAATTTACTTGGCGGCCGGTCTGTGATCTAACCTGCTTGCTTCCTTGAGTATATTTCCTTATCAAAATTAAGCAGATGTATAAGATTTTGGAAAGCAGACGACACAAAAATCCTATTTTTAGGAAATTACCAAACATTCTTAGACTTAACACTGTCCGTGTTGCAAAAAAATCTTAAACAACTAAAGGAGATTATCTCATTCTCTCCCTTAAAAAGTATTTAACTTGTCCTCATTTAAAGGATCATCATACATTTACGAAAAACAATATTAACAAAAACACTTTCTTCTTATAGTGGACTTATAGTGACAGATCGATGCATTGCTTATTATGAGCAATATATCTTTTTGTATCGGTCGTTTCTACGGAATTCCCTTGCAATTGGCTTAAAAGGAGTTATCTAAGAAGTCGACATTATAAAAATGTATCATTAATTTACCTTTTATAATCGATCCTTTGCATATCAAATTTTTTTTTGAATAACTTATGTTTTGTCTCAGCCTTAATAAATGGGCTACCATGCAGCTGAAATTAAAAAAGAATGAAGTACATAAACAAAATAATCAAACTTTTCAAACTGGGGTCAATTGTCTTTCAAATAATCAGTTCTTCTAGTTTTCTTGCTAAATTGATTTCTTAATGATTTCCTAAAGAATGCAATGGACGCTTTGTCCATGCAGCATTTATTGGGCTTTATTCTCTCTCCTTAGAGTATTCGTTACAAAATATCTTCTAAGTGATGCACGTTTTGAAAAGTTAAGAGTATAGATAAAGATTATAACATTTAATTCATATTAAGCTGAGTGGTTAATAAGTATCGACTTTTTTGTAAATGTTTTTTTTTTTTAAATATAAAAACCAAATTCAAATTCACATATAATTCAGATGCTTGGTAACAGTACAGAACAGAACAGAAATTTAGTTCATGACTTGAACACTTTAACCAAAAAAAGGTCCGGCATAATTACAACGTAATTACATCATATAATAATTATCTAACTTGATACTGCACAGGAAGAATGTCAGCGTATGCTTTATTTTTCAATAACATATGTTTAACGTATGCACAATATGAAACAAAGATACAGAATATTTCTGACATACTATTTGTTGCAGATGGCTTTCCACAAACAGACCATTACAAACTGATGTTTCAGTTTTCATGCAGTTGAAGACAGACATTCTTTCTCTCCCCCGACCTGTCTCAATTAATCTAGTGTTGACGAGAGATGTATTACGAAAATCTGTATTGAGTCAACAGAGGTTATCTCAACGTAAACAATTAGAGAGATACCGTGACCTCTTCGACAGTAATATACCTTAATACTCTTGATAATCCAAAAGGGTGTCTTAACCCTTTCCCAAACAGCAAATTTGCGACTGCCCCAAATTGAAAGAGTTTGCAGACGACATTTCAAAATGTGATGAAACTGAAAAATAATCTTCTTTTAGGGCAGAAAGCATTGTGGGAAAAGGAAAAATTGCTCTTAACGAGCAATTTGTCCTGTTCCCTCAATGTTTTCTAAAGTCGTCTGCAACAAAGTACTCAGATGTCGTCATTGTTTGGGAAAGGGTTAAATAGCTTTGTCATTGAAAATCTAACCCGTTTGGGTTTGGTTTTACACACTACACGAATAGTTCCGGTACCGACCGATGTATGCCGGGAACGACCGAAGTAATCCGACAAAATAATGAATTTCAATATGGCCGATTCTGGGTATTCTTAAAAAGGCTTAAAATTTCATTCTCAATGAACAATATACAGTTACATCATTTTAATAGCTGTTTTACAACAATTACTTTACAAATATACCATAGGGACACTTGAAGTAAAATATTATAATTAAACCGTATCACTTGATGAATTATTGTTAAAGGTTCTTGTTCATAGATGAGAGGAAATTTGGAATTAGTTGAAACCTTATTCCTTTAAAACTTAACAACAACTTCACTGTCATACATATGATACACACGAAGAACAGTCATTGGAAGCAAACGTATATTGTTTTTTATTCTCTAAACTGTGTTTACATTGAATTGACAAGTGTTTTAATCGAAAAGCGTGACATTGCTTTTAAGGTCTTCTGCATATCAACTGTCCATACTTAGATAAATTGACTCTTCCTGAATTAATTATGCTTTCAATAGCTACTTTTAATTGCATAACTAGCAACAATACGAAAATTGTATTGTTCACTTAAATTTTGTTTTTCAATTTTTGGTCTTTTTCCACAAGTAGATTTATCAAGGAAAAAGGCATTTAAACATGCAAATGATGACCGAGTTAAGGCGGGTTAAAGATTTCAATACCCTAGATACCAGCAATGTCTTCTTTGAAAACGTTGCAGCGGAAATCATATCACTATTGTTTTAAATTTGATAATGCAATAGGCTTTGTACTTATACTGACTCTATCAACATGACAGGAGTATTGTAACGAAATGACTGCAATAAAACCTAACTGAATTAAACAACCGACAAGAACCACCAAGTTCTATTATACAGTGCTGGATCCAAGTAACTTTGAAATTGCATGGCTCTGGAGTCGGAAAGACAATAATTTGCAAACACGAACAATGTGTTTCAAACAAATTCCGTATTTTTCAAACTCACAACCAAATGAACGAACAGAATTCATTAAACATCCTGTAAAAAGGAAATTTCTCGTCAAAGCAATTATTTTCTTTGAAACAATGGTTTTAAGTGATGTTTGTTACCATATGGCCATTTTGAATTATTCCAACAAACGAAATAATTGGCGTTTTCGAATGTTTTGGAATGGTGTAACTTTTACCCCACACGCGTTTTGCCGTATTTTAAAGCCGTTTGTTTTCGGTACATTACCTACGGGTCTTTTGATCCTGTTGCCAACCATTTCACGACCCGAAAGGTTTTCCCCGACCAACTTTATTGGCATGATTGTGTCCCGCCCGAATTGTCTAATTAGAGTTGAAACCCCGAAATTTAGGGGCATTAAGGTTTTTTATGGCTGGTCAGAACGCACCATTTTATATCAATTAACGAGGGGTCGTATACAAGTACATTAGCTGTGTCAATGGGCAATAAAACATGACATGTATATGATTAAACCCGAGTCAACCCCACCCCATACCCCCGACGCACCGTACCCCTACCAACGTCAAATGCACATACCGTAGAAGCTCGATACTTCGCAGTTGAAATGTTCTTATGGAAATGTTCTACAAAGAGAAAGATCAACGTTTAGTTGTCTGGAATAGTAAGACGTAGACACGTCAAATGCACATTCAGTAGAGTCTCGATATCTCGAAGTTGAAGGGACATTTTGAAAATGTTCCACATAAAGATAGTTCAACGTTAAGTTGTCTGGAACAGAAAGACATAGACACTTCAAATGCACGTTCAGTAGAGTCTCGATATCTCGAAGTTGAAGGGACATTTTGAAAATGTTCCACATAAAGATAGTTCAACGTTAAGTTGTCTGGAACAGAAAGACGTAGACACTTCAAATGCACGTTCAGTAGAGTCTCGATATCTCGAAGTTGAAGGGACATTTTGAAAAATGTTCGACATAGAGAGATATCAACGTATATCATGTCTGGAATATTAAGACGTAGACTTAAGAGCAAACATTTCGACAGCCCTCATTTAATTAATTCGATGTATAAAACAGTTCGACATTAAGATGTTCGAGGTATAGATTTTCTTGTCTTGTATTAAACCCTCGTTGTCTTTTGTTCATTGGAATGTTTGGTTCTGAAGGATCCATGTTGATATCTCCTAGAGAAATAATTATTTCCTCAAAACGACACTAATAAAGGAATATGTATTCTTATTACATAAGACTGACATGTCACAGCTCGTGGTAATGAGAATACATTAAAAAACTAAAACAATACAGTTGAGTTAGGAGTCATATCTGGTCAATCATTGACATAATATATTACCATATACAATCATATCATATCAAAAACGTATGTAATAATAGACGGGTAAAATCAATGGATGACTTCAAATGCAATCGATATGCTTTTTCAATACTATACGAGAGCAGCATCTTAACCTAATAACGAACTAATAATGAACCTATCTTATAACTCTATATTCAGGTATAAAGAACCCAAGTGTATGAAAAGGTTCTTAAAAACCCCTTTCCAATTGAATCAAACTGTGATAATCGTAATGTTCTATTTTCAGAAGAGCTAGGTTTCGCTGACTTATAAAAAGTCAAACGATTTGCTTGGAATAAGTATTGATATTTGGCCGCTGTTTCTACACGCTATATAAAACGGACAAGCACAAGTTGGATTTTCCATGCGTAATATTGCTTTCCTTAAACTTATTAAATCTCAAATCACGTACACATAGTACTGATGATGATTTTGACCAATCTAATCGTTAGGTGTATTGTGGTATAAACTGTTTAACGCCGTGTCAGCAATGGCTCAATTATATTTCGGCTTTTCTTGGGACACACACGTCCATTGCTAGGACTCTGAATTGCTTCGGCAATGGGAACACCCATGGGCCCAGCTTTGCCGGTGGGGCTGGAATCCGGGACCGCTACCCCAATACCGTCCAACGCAATAAATAATAGGCTTTAAGCAAGACAACTGAGGCCATTATGAAAAAAGTAGCCCGCCCTTTTTAGCTGTAATGGTATTTAAACTATACGGGGTGCATTGTGTATCTAGTTGATAGAAATATAATAGACAACGTATTAGTAAGATTATCTGCATAGGCATGATAGAAATTGTCTTTCAAGAGCCCAATTTAGAAATGGTATTGTCTATCAATGTCTCTTTAATTTAATGTAAGCATACATAATTAGGCCATGCTAATTTACTTGCCTATTACACGCAAGAGATAGACAGACGCATGTATAAACATTTTATTTCAAGTACCTATGTCACCGTCCAATTATACAGATTTACACAATGTCCAAGAGTCCAATGGACACTGTGTAAACTGCTCCCACTTGGTACTGGTCAAGCCATTGTGTAGAACCATTAACATTTCTTGAGTCAAGCAAGATACAAACAAGTTACTTATATTTATATGCTAACTTATTCCAGGCACATTTTCCCCTGTCGGGGCTTATCAGTCTGTACCGGTATGGGGTCGCCTTTCTGTCTGGCACCAGTGACACCTGTTATATGTACCTGTCTCTGATGCGATTCCAAATACAAATAATTCCCTTTTTCCCTGCAATTTAAGGCATGAACTACAGACTTTCAGTGAACACGTTATTAAGCGGTCAAATTGAGTAACATGTATCAACAAATCTGGTTAACAATGGGTTAGAAATTGGATTTTACTTTACTCTTCACTCCATCGTACTCTCTCCGATGCAATCCCAAATCCAAATGTTCCCTTCTACAATGCAATCTAAGGCATACAATATAGAACATTCAGCGAACCTATAATTGTATTGTTGAGCGATCACATTTAGTTACATATGTATCAACGAATCTTGTTAATATATATTTTTTATTCTTCATTTTTACCCCTTATTCCATCATACCCTCTCTTTACTACATCAGTTGCGGAAAAAATATGAAGCAATGTGACAAAAATTAAATTGCTTTTCATAAGCATGATTTGCTTTGACCTCATAAGTTTCTACAAGATATCATTAAGAAAGATATATTTATCATACTTTATAGTTCTCGTCCGTTTCTGCGCTCAGTTTGGATCAGTCACCTAATCATAGGGGAATTATTTCTCAACAATGTCAATTCATAGTAAGAGCAAAAAATATGTAATTCCTTCTTTAAATATGAGATAAATATTTCTTTATCTTTTTAATGATAAAAACTTATTTTTTACGATATGCTAGAAGACGAAATCGCACCCACTGTCTTTTAATTCCAGTTCATGATAAATCATTTTCAAATTTAGTATAGAAACAAATAGAAACATGGCAGAACCGAAGAAATCAAAAGTTCCATAAAAAAAAAGGAATGTCCATATCAAATTATTTTGCCATAACATTATGTATCCGTCAGCTTGTAATATTGCAGAACGATAAATGTCTTACACTAAATTGCCTAAATGCTGTCACCGAATAGGACTACTACATGCTCTTAATTACACACAGAAAATTCATTCATTTATTGATCTATCCGTCAATACGTTAATTTAACTAGAACATAAAACAATATTTTAAGTCTTTGATTTATCTATTCGTCCATTGATTCATTTTTCGTCAATTTGTTATGTCTGTATCTATTTTTTTTATCTATCTGCTTGTTTATTCATCCATCTCTTTATTTTCTTCTTTCTATCCATTTTGCAATTGTTCCATTTATTTGTCCATTGATTCAACAATCTATTTAATCATATACCATTAGTTGTTTATCTATCTACTTAATCGTGCTTTTTAAACGTTAAAAGATAAAGAAGCTTTACTCAATAAGAGCAGATTCTCTTATATCACAATGGTCTTAAAAATTATGACATCATATTTTTACTTTACTGTTCCACTGTCGAGTTTTTGAGAATTCAATTTTTAAAGAATATTGAGACCCTGGTCCGAACCTTTTACACTGCTTATTATGTCATAAATTACTTGAGCATTCAAATCAAGATGGATAAATATGTTTCATGGTTGGTTTATTTTTCGACAAAATGTTTTCTGCAAGTATATGGGACTTTTCACTTTGAAACTTGAAGCCAATGATACTATTATTTTTTCCGATGATGACCGTGGCCAATGCGACATAATCTAATCGTGTCGAATCTCAAAAAAGATGTGTTTATGAAGAAAATCAGTCCGATGCTTAGTACCTTACCTGTTAAATTAGATTTTGTTTTCTGAATTATCATTCAGAATTCCGACTACATTGTATGATTAAAGGAAATCTGTTATTGTCTAAGAGAATATGAAATATAAATTTTGTATAAGCATATATAGTTTTATGAATTATAATTCATTATTCTACCTATGAATCTAAAATAATTTATCGTTTAAGAAAAACTGCTTTATAAATAATATAAAAAACATATTTGATTTTTTAAACTATCATTTATAATTCTGTCTATAAATCCAAAAAATCCGTTATGATCTAATATGAGAATTATAATGAATAGGCAGATTCGGTTTTATGAATTACCATTTATAATTCTTCCTATGAAACTGGAAAACGCAATTTTCCAGATACTACTAAGTTGACTATAAACGCTGGTGATTTAGCTTTTGAAGTACTTCTTGTCCGTTTTGCTAAACAAACTTTCAATTTTACCTTTGTTTTTCTGTTATTTTTCTGTTATTGTAAATATTTTCAATATTGAGGAATTATTTCAAAGCTACGCTAGACCCAATCGGAAAAGATATCAAATGAAAGAAGCGGTTTAATCATTAGTAAAAAAACTGTTTCAAAATGTAAAACTTCCTATAAAGATAAAAGGAATTAATAAAATAAAATTTGATAATTATTTTGGTACCCTGTTTTGTATATATTTTAAGTAAACTTCTTTTGGAATCATTAACGAGTGAATAAGTGTCAAAATTGAGGAACCAGTAAAACATAAACACCTTTTAGAATTTTAAAAAGAGATCAAATAGATATGTGTGCGGAAATTTTTAAGTAAATTATTATCTAAAAACCAGTTCAATCGTAACTGTTAAACAAGATTATCTAAAAACAATAAATAGATAACCCAAGAAGAACACACAATTAGAAAATTGGGAAAAGGTCTTAAAAACCTAATATAAGGTTCCATAATGAAAAGCTTTCCTAGTTAATATTGTTGAGAAATCTTATTTCTCCTTGCATCGAATAATTGAGACCCTGGACCAATTCTTTTTCCAATTATATCTATATCTTTTAACTTTATTTTATTGTTTAATGAAAGCTACACAACCAGAGATTAGATACGAGTTATTATATAGATGCTTTCAAGTATTCTAGTAAGTTGAAATGAAGATCAATTTACTTTTCTGAGAAATAAAATTGTATACGAAACATGCCAAGACTTAAGGATATTATAAAAAAAATATTATAATGTGTAAGTGACGGACACATTGGGATGCACAGCTAAAGAGTGGTTTAAATGTCATACTATTCTTATAAGTTACGTTGTAACGCACGGAAAAGTAACCTATTACATTTACGCAAACTTAGATATATAGTCATGGTGCCGACCATGTGTTTTCTTCATAACATTAAAAACGACTTCATCTAATCGCTCTCAATGTATAACTTTCTTAAATTCCTTTCTTATAGCGAACATTGTCAACTACTTTACAAAGTTTGTGCAGTACATTGTCACCGAGGCGGTATCCATAAGAACAAGTAACCCAACTAGTGCAATTAATATATATGAGGCTTATAACAACGTTTGAAAGTCCAATACGAGACCTCAAGCCTATCAGTGAACGAACCGATGAATCAAAAGCCTTTGTACAAAAGGATTCGATTTAACCATTTGTTCGCTTAATTGTTAGCACCCACTATTGTCCACGACATTTTGTCTTTTACACATTGTTCGGTACTTACATGTAATCGCATGCCAGGAGGAAGATATTACGTTCGTTACCAGCAAACTAACCTTGATATTTGGCTAAAACGTATCGAAGAAACAAATTATCGCGTTTTTCCTCACACTTTTTCAAAAATAAACAATACCTCCTTAGATTCAACCCAAACGACCAAGTCCAGTCCTTTGACGATCAAAACAAAGTTAGCGCATGTCCATGATTCTCGTCCAAAATATGGTTTACTTCTAACACAGTCCAAGCAATAGTAGGTTCTGTTGTTGAAATTCAACCCACCGAGTTAGAGACACCTTAGATTTTTAAGAGCCACTGCATGCGAGCAGACCCGATAAACGTTAATTAAGTAGACAGACACTCACCATGGCAGTACCTTATGTTACTTATAAACCATGCACGGCTTCGCCAACCTGTTGAGAGAACTCCATCGTTCATGTACGTAAGGCCTAGATTACGTCATTGTACTTAATACGGCAACTTTTATAAGGGAAGCTTTCAAAATTAGAGGCAATGAACTGTAAACCAACACTCTTTCCGTACCAATTGTTGCTAAATTCCACGTCTTTTCAACGGAAATTCTGTTTTCTTTATACTAAATTTTGTGTATGCTTTTCTATGAAAAGTACATGTTTTTTTACTATGTATTCTATTGTTCTTGCAATGTTTGCTATATTTCTCAAATTTATATTATGATTTTTATGCCAATGGCAACGTTTTGCCGACATGCCTGCTATTTGAAATAGATGAATATATAAAATCTGGATCCAACCTGTTTGCATAAGCATGAAGTCGGTTCCAGTACTATAAGGGTAGGCCTTCTCAAAGAGTGACACTTCAAAAACGGATTACGTAAACAATGCTTATAATAAAGTCCGAATAATAGACAAAAATCACGTTTTAAAATGACATAGTGTCTGCCTATTGTTTACAAAGGGAACTAGTAAAGAATGATGTTCATTTGCCGGCTGGTACCTAGAGGCTCTTCCATTAGTTGGATAGCCATTGACAACCCATTCAAGTAACATGAAGAACCGCTTTTAACAGAAAAGCATTATCAAGCACTGTGAGGGGAAATTTGTCGTTTCCAGATAAAACCATTTATTTTCAATAAATTTCATATTGTGTTTGTAGAATTGTTTTTCAAGGAATTTCATAACAGATATTGAAATGTTTGGAGTTGGAAGTCAGCACTTCTGTATCTTTATAATCAAATTTGCAACGATGTTGCCATGATGCCGACATACGTCATTGTCTCTTATAATTCAAATTTGAATGGTATGGTTTTATGTGTCTGATAACATTTTTTTATTTGTACATAATGCATGTTGTAACCATGATGTTACTTTAATAAATGTTTATATTATTATATCATATATAACTATCATATGGCACATATAGCATAGCATTTTCTCTATTCTTTTCATTGACAAAATGGAGCATAATTGACGCACTAACCAAAATATTGTACAAGAAAAAAATACCACCTTACACAGTTGTCGCTGATGTAAGCTGTATGATGTAGAAGGCATTACATTATTCTGGAAACATATTGTTGAAACAACGATGTATTGTATTTGTATAAGTCAATAAAATTGAAATCTGATTCTTAGACGTTACTATAGAGCAAGTTCTTTTTCACTCACAAAATGTCCAGACCCTAAAGGGAATAGATACCTTAAACATGCTTTTCAAGCTCATGTATCGACTGCGAATCTTTTACCATTTGAGATCATGGATCGAAGATGTCATTTGGAGCTTACATTTGGTATAGATAAAAATCTTGGTCAAGAAAAATTATCCAAAAAAGAACATATTCTTGTGAATGCCATGATATGTATACTTCGCAAGAGCTTATTCTGGGTGTTCAATTAATCATGTTGATATAATAGAGAGGAACTTCAGATAGAGGGGCACATTTCAATATCATTGCTTGAATGATATACAGCTACTGCAAGACGTTTCTTATGTATTTGGAATTGAAATATATTTAGAGGACTTACAAATACTTGATATCCTTGTTAATACAGAACAGTTGGGCATTTGGCGTAGAAATCAAACATTGGACAGTATGCACATGAACACCAAATAGTTGTGTAACGCAACAATTTGTCTTGGATTACCCTTTGTGGTAATTGAATGCTTATTCAAAATGAATATGTTCTTTTTGTGTAACATCGTGTAAAGGAAATCATACCGTTGTCTGATTTGGACAAATGCGTATGTTAACCACTGGTATTTTGAATATTTAACGTGTCAATATTCATATTATAAAAGATGAACCAATAGAGTCTAGTTACATTTGTACCTTTTGTCGACAGTTCTTGCATAGCAAATAAGAGAGACCCTACCTTCCTCGGATGAATATTTCTCAGGAAACAGCACCATCAACAATGGTGTTAATCTGTATGCTCAAGCCAGTCCTTATCTCAGAACCCGGATGCGTAAAATTCGCACCCTTCCATTTAGGCAGATTACTTGGTATCATCTTGCTAGAATAGCTTGAAACGATTGTAATACTACACCGACCCCTTGGATAATCCTTCCTTTGGTTACATGCCATTATATTGAGAAACATGCTTTATGATTGCTACTGTTTAGCACTTATACATGAAAATGATAATATTTCGTCTTCATTGTGTTTGTATGTTTATTATATGCTTCGAAACAATTGAAATTCTACGCCAACCAATTGAATAATCCTTCCTTTGGTTACATGACATCATATTGAGAAACATTCTTTATGCTTGCTACTGTTTAACACTTATACATGAAAATGTAACATATTTCGTCTACATTGTCTTTGTATGTTTATTATATGCTTCGAAACAATTGAAATTCTACGCCAACCAATTGAATAATCCTTCCTTTGGTTACATGACATCATATTGAGAAACATGCTTTATGCTTGCTACTGTTTAACACTTACACACGACAAAGTAATGTATTTCGTTACCATTCTATGTGTATGTTTATCATATTCTTCGAAACAATTGTAAAACTACACTGACCACTTAGATAATTCTGACTATGGTTTCATGCCATTATACCGAGAAACATGCTTTATGATTGCTACTGTTTAGCACTTATACATGAAAATGTTACATATTTCGTCTACATTGTGTTTATCATATGCTTCGAAACAAGTGTAATACTACACCGACCACTTGGATAATACTTCATATTGTTACATGACATCATATTAAGAAACATGCTTTATGCTTGCTACTGTTAAGTACCTTTCCACTTTTTTCATTTGTACATCTATTGTATGTTTCGAAACAGTTGTAAAACTACACCTAACAATTATATAATTCTGCCTATGGTCACATGACATCATATTGAAAAACATCCTTTATGATTGCTAATGTTTTTCACTTATACATGAAAATGTAACGTACTTCGTCGTCGTTCCGTTGGTTTGTTTCAGAAACAATCCGAAAATAAATGTGCTTTTAGAGATGCATTCCCGACAATAAAAATAAAGAACATTGTGAACTAAACAAAATTGCCATATAGAAAAAGTACCCGTGTTTCACAATACATTGTCTGTTCTGCTTCATTACAATGATGTTGTTTGTCATTTCTAATAATATCATTAATATTCCTTTCACAAACTATGATTGTTGTAATATGATAATTGTTACTCACAGAGAAACATCTAAACATTCATTACAATAGAGTTCAAAAGTTGAAATTGTTTAATTAAATCTAAATAAAATAAAACGAAAAATTAAAAGACAGACAAAAAAGGCGAAAAATACTCCCTTTATTGGAATAAGAACCATGTAATGTATTTTAACACTTGCTTCAAAGGTAATATTTTCATTCATTTTTTTTATAATGTCTTCAACGTTTGAAAGAAAATCATTTACTAGAAGTTATGTCAGTATCTTTTTCTCCTGTTTGGTCAGTGTTGTTAGACTTCAAGCATCCACTTTGTTTATGACATTGAACTGAATGTTGCAATTGTTATTCACTGCTACATCAACAGATCAAGTGCTTGGAATAAGTCGGAGTATATCATTTCTAATCAGATGTGATTCGATGTTCTTTTTCTGACTTGATAATGTCAGATCAAATATGGTAATTAGTTTGTATCAAACGTAATGGGTTATATACAGTTTTTGATAAACAATTATTGATTTCAGTTTCAAATTTAAAAACATAACGGTAACAGATCGACAGATAAATGATATTCCCCAAAAGCGTTTTCTCATATCTCTTTTGAAGCAATGGCTTTTTCCCTTATAGAAATCAGTCAGTTAAAGAGGCAATCTTTAATGGAAGAGACAGGCGAAGTATTACTAGTGATCATATTTCCTAGTTCGGCTAAACACTGGCAGATCATATCGTATGTTAGAATCAGACATTGACCGTTAACACTTTTTAGTTTATAAGAATAAAGCCAACATATCGACAAACACATTATCGAAAGCTTCCTAAAACCGTTTTCGTAGTCGTTCTTCCCTACAAAACCCATGTTGTTGCCTTGTGACGTCGTCTATACAAAGAATCGTTACAAAATCAGTTGATTGTAGAAACACGACAATGTTACTTTATTAATTTCTCCGTTCAAACTTACTATACCACTGTAACAAAATGATGGATTTCTAGGAACGAGTAATTTACCATTGTGTCACCTTTCTCTCTTGCCAATAGCTTAGAGAGACTATATCGTATGCTTAGCGATTTATCTTTTATACTTGTGCTTTTTGTAGGTCACAGTGTCATAAATCGGCAAAAGAATACGCATTTTTGCTTTTTTAAAAAGCAAATTCTTCACCACCGATTACTGCGTCCTAAAGTGTAAACGAAGCATAAGCTTCATAACAAACTTGTTGCAGTTATCCGCCAGGGGCAATTACGCCTGATAAGCCTTAATGTCGGGCAAAAACTCTACATCAAATGGGACAGCCATTTAACGAGTGGTAGGTGTCCAGTCTGGGGTCACCTATGACGTCATACAGCTGGCGGAAATGGGCCACGATACCCTTCTGTCACGGTATTTAAGCTAGAGGTTCGAGGGAAGCATTTAATCTAGAGGGTGTAATGTATTGATATAAAGATACAAATTTGCCAACAGCGGTAGGTTAATCGTGGAGGTATTCATAGTGAGTTTTAGTTCAAATACTTAAATACGAATAACGAGCTTTGTATTTGATGAAAAGAATTTGGATACACATATTCACATTCAATTGTTTCCAGATTCTACAGCTGCACCAGTGTTAAAGTTTGCAGATGACAAAGGGTTAATTGCAAATACTTATGGTGATCTCCTCAAAGAACTTAATCTTTTATTTTCATTCAGTAATGACTATAAGGTGAGGGTCGACATAGCAAAGACAAAAGTAGTAGCCTTTAAAAAGGAGGTCAACTTTCTGAAAAGGAAAACTGGTCTTATAATTGGAGGAAACTTGACGTTGTTTCGAATTTTTAGAATATAGGAGTCAATTTTACTAATGGGTTGTCATTATATAAAATGGCAGAAAGTTCGACAGTCAAAGCCAAAATGCTATTATTGTTTATCCCAACTCTTTTAATAGTCTGCCATTCATTCTAATAAGTTCATTTTTAAAAGTATCTGACGCTAAAATGTCCAATTATGCTTATGGGTCTGAACTTTGGGGTCTCAACCAAATGAACTGCATTGAGCAGGTTCAATTATTAGCATGTAAACGCTTATTAAATGTAGGCATTAAGGCATGTAATCTTTCCGTTTTAGGTAATACAGGCATATATCCTATTCAAATTATTGCTTCGAAACGGGTAATTAAATATTGGCTACGTATTCTTAGACTACCACAGCATAGACTTGTCAAACTTTCTTATCATATGTTATTATATGACTGAAAAGGGTAGGCATTATGATATACAGAAGGAAAATCGGTTTTGTGTTATTTGTGAATGTTGGGTCGAAAATAAGGTACATTTCCTACTCCATTGTTCTTTGTAAAAAAAATATTGATAAAGAATATGTGCTTATCCCAAATGAAATGTCTTTTTATAATATCATGTCATCCAAAAAGATACTGTTGTTTGTAACCTTGCAATATGTTCTATTTTATGCATTTAAAAATAAGAGAAATCTATAAGAAAGAGCAAGAGATGTGCGAAAACCAATACCTTTAGATCTGTTATATTCTTTGATCCTCTTACACATGTTTATCTATATTAACTTTATTATATGCATGTTTTAATGATACTGACGCTACATGTGTTGTTGCTTTTTACCCGTTGTTTATCAAATATTCCCTCAGTTGTATGTGTTTAACATAAGAGGCTATGTTTAAAACGTACTCCAAAGGAGAATAGCAATATAGATATATTAATATATATAAATATAGAAATGTAAATATGTTCATTTTTGTAGTAAGTAGAAACTTTGTAAAGTTTACGTTATTGGATGAAATATTTTTCTTTCTATACTCGCCTTTGCGTATTATAATCAGACGTGTCCCCTATTGATATTGTGTAAGATTATCAACAAAGTACCAATTACATACCAATAAAATAGAAGACACTATAGCTTTGCCAGAATTTGGCTTCATTCTTTCATCCTTATGCCTGAATATTGCGTGTTCATGTCGTGACCATAGGAAGAACAAATCAAGTGTTTTGAACCAACAACAATATACTGGTATAAGAATATTTGAAAGCACTTACACCAACCTTTATCTAAAATGAATTAAAGACAATAAGTGAACACTTGACTATTGTCTTTCTATTCAATTCATTCCAGCATCTATTCATTGCAAACACGTTTATTCTAATTTAACAAGACACCCTTGCTGCTATCATGAAACATTTAAGTCATGCAGAGTGAAAGGAAAATATACAAATTTAAAAATATGACTCTCAACTTTAACAAGCAAATCGACCATGGCCATGGGAGCTACAAGGAAACAATCGTTCTTTCAAAGACCAAACATCTCCGGATTCCTTTAGCACACAAAGTGTCAAGTAAAACACAGATATAGAAGCTTTTAAAGTACCAACACAGATACCTACGTTCGAAGTTGGCATTTAGAGGAACACTTATATAATATAGGAGAGGCTGAAAGACATATCGACACGAACCAAGGCCATATTGTGGAATTATAGTTCTGAAACCAGAGTGCACCAAGAGCAAAGTTTCCGCGAGGACAAGCACAAACCTGAAGTTTTAGAGAGCATGGCTTCTTCAGTCCCTAACAACCGCCGTCTACAGCAAGCGTGTATGGACTAACAATGCTCAAACCAGAAGCGATAAGAAAACCCTTCATAAAGCAAATGGACCAGCTAGGTAAACGATTGTATATATACATCTGGGAACACGGTTTACCATTTCGTGTTTCATTTGTATTTTTCTGTCGTATGTTTGCCAACGATATCAACGTGCCATGGAAGAATGAACAGTTCAGTTCGTATTGGAGTATCTTCTAGAAATAACTGTATGGGACGGGAAGAAGATGGGACTGGATCGCTCACGGGCAACCCAACCTTGCTGATAAAATAAACAAGAACCATTAATCAAACAAGAACCATGAGGTGATACCACAAAAAAAAACATAAGACTATAAGTTCGTGTTCTGAACTATATTTTGAAATGGGGCTGCAAATATGTTCATTTATATAGTTGAAACAGGCATATCATTTAAGACTATCCCACATAACTGGTACACACGAACAAGTATCATGACGGCGAACTGCAAGATATCAACAACGAAAGGGACATCCGTCAACTAATAAGCAGTTGCCATCTTTTGTTTAATATGGAGATGTCAGTATATTAAACAATATATTCGAACTCGATGTACCTACCATTCTCGACAATTCCATATAACTGACACAAACGAACAAGAAACAATGAATATGACGGAGAACTACACGATAGCAACAACCCAGGAGCAAACGTCAACTTACATGCCGTGGTCATCAGTGATTTAAAGATGGGCATGCCAGTATCTTAGACGATATATTTTAACACTGACTTTACCACAGAACTGATACTATCGAACCAGAAACATGGTGGAGAACTGCAATATACCAAGATTCCAAAGACCATGAGGCTACTTACAAATAGCTGCCATCAATGTTTCCAGTCGAGAAAGGCTGAGATCAAACAGGAAGTATCGAACCTGTTCGGTACGCCAGTTGGACGGTTTGTTATAATATGAGAAACGAATAATACTTTTGGCAAGGATACGCTTTTTAACATATATGTATTTAAGAACTCAAGAAAATATTCTGACACAAATAATAAACTTTTTCTTTTTTTACAATGGATTCCGTAAGTCGTGTGTCAATTGGTTGACTCACTTCCTCCTGGAATTCCAGCAATGCATGCCCTATGCTTAAGGAGCGATATCAGGGCTCGGCCCAGTCAAAACAAAAATATGATAATTCGAATATCATATGTCTGTTCCGGTGCAAAGCATTATATCTTCTTGATTCGCGAACAATTATTGCGTCTCCCCGCCAATTCTAAATGCATAACAAGTCACGTGACGAACTTCCCTGGGGAGTTTGTGCACGCTGTACAAAATTACTTCTAATGATGCTTGTGATCGTTATGAGAGTTCAGGGAAAATCTATCGTAGTTGCATTTACCAAATGGCTTGTATCCGTTATTAAGATGAATTATAAAATTACCTTTTTGGACTCACAGTGACGGTTTAGGGGCATTTCCGACACTTACTGTTGTTTATCCTTCAATACCAAAGACAATGAGTTGTTTATAAGCATAATTTGAGGTTTTTTCTTGTCGATGTTTTATATGATCTTTCTCTCTGTCAAATTCCTTCTCAATAATCGAAGCGGTTCCCAAATGGCATTACATGTTCCTGAATTTAGCATATGCTTACATCTTTAGAATGAAAAAATGTGTTCTCAGTAGGATTTTGAGTCTTTGATGCAATTGGTGATACTCTCTTGAATGTGAGAAAATATTGACAGAAGGGGTTAAATTGATTATTACATATTAATGAAGATAACAACAATAATCTATGAAGAGGTTTGAAAGGGTTCAACAATTTTCTATACAACTCTTGTTGATGTAAGTGCGAAAATGATGTATTCGTATCTCGTAATGGACCTAGTACATTCATGTTGGAGTTAAGTCAGTGGCCTGAAAGAAATATTGCAAAACAGTACTGATGACGAAATATCAGGAACATTGGCACTGAAATTGGCAAAGGTACTGTTTTTCCTGATAGTACTTTAAAAGTGCTAATAAAATCATTGTAAAACCTCCGTCCAATTCATAAACACCAGTTTTAACACCTCCACGACCATTGGTTAAAATGCAATCACGTCAGAAGCCCAATTAAAAGGTGGGGGAGCCTTATCTACCGTATCAATAGAGGTGTAACACACGAATTATAAATTCTTAGACAGCGTATCGCAGACTGAATGGTTCCAAAGGAAGGTATAGATAGTCATTTAACAGATTCCTTCATACGTGAATTTGTCACTAGTCTTCATTGAAATTAAAAGTAGGAGGAAAAAATAGAAAAATGAATACAGTTTGTATCGTACTGGATAAAATCTCAATGTAACTAATGGATAAATTGTAGGGGAAACTTATCTTTTTTTCCCAAGTGGTTTGGTAAGTCCAAATCAGCAGATTCAGCAAATTAGGCTTTAATGGCATCAGTTTTATCTTACTAAGTTATAGTTACATGTCGAACTAAACCTTTCGCAGAAAACAAACTTCAACTGACTATTAGGAATTAAGAATTCCCATGTTAAAAGTAACAATAATTGTATGCACATGTGTGCCACCAATTAAAAATGTAATCCCATTGAATAACATAAAATTCAACAAAAGACTTATCCAAATGGTCTACATAAAACTTGAAAAAGCATACAAAAGATATGTATAGGAAAATATTCAACTGCAGTCTATTGCCATTTCAACCGACTTGAACAAAGTAGGAACTCTCCTTATAAGTTATTCAATGATTGCACGTTCGGAGGTACCACTAATACGAGGTACAAATCCTGCTGAATATCATGGAAGGCAATTAAAGCAAATTAAATGTTTCTCTAATCATTGTAAAGGGTTTTAGAAAAGGTACTGATTGATCAGATACCGTCCTTAGAGGACGTCTTACAGGGCCCTGGTTTTCAGTTCGATTTCGCCCGAGCTGATTCGTTCCTTGCAACATATAAACTCCCTTTACCGAATCTGCATAGGTCAATGGCAACCACAGGGACAAATGATAAATAGATCAGGATGAGCAATTTATCCTTTAGTCATAGAGGTTTCTATCTATGACCATGAGGGAATATTTTGTTTCATAATGTTGTTTTTGTTATGGCTTTTGCTGTTGCTTTCAATTTGGATCAGTCACAAAGCACCACATTGGGAATGGATTAAAATCGAATGAAACTGTTGGATATACGTAGAGATCACGTTATCTTATTGGAGATCAGCCCCGTACTGATGACATACGCGATAGGTTGGCCATTCTTAGACTAATTAGCAGGTTTGAAAGTACAAAATAATGATCTGAAGTTAGCCGAGTCGTGTAAAAGAAGTTTCATAACATGTAATTGATGTGATTGTTGCTGGATTTTACATCAATTGTGGCAGATATTCTTACAATTAATAATTATTACTCTTTTTGTTATCCCTTCGAGTTTCCTGGATATTTATTAAAGCTTAACGATGACAACATATCAATGAATATTCTAGCAAACATACGTTACAATGAATAACAACGACAAGCTGCATATAGATAGTTCAATATAAAACAAGTTTGGTGTTTGCTTTTTTACACCTAATAAGTATTTAAGAAATCTTAAATGAAGATTATTCTATGAACCTGAAATTGTAAACACCCCAAACCTCAGAGCCGTATAAAAAAAATTAGCTTCACCATTGTATCGAAAATGTTTTGACGTTAAGTGGATTTTTGTCAAAAATCATTAATAGATTATTATAAATTACAAAAAGTATTGTAAGCTATTCAATGAGTGTTGACGTTAATCTTATTTCAACTAACACTGGCAATTCTATTGCCACCAAATCGTTAGATCATCTTTTATTTAGTCGGATAGGGTGAGATACTTGTTATATCACCGATTGAAACTTGATTGCTATGTTTTTTCTGCAATCGCCATGGTTTCGTGACACAAACTAGCATGATTGGTTGAATAGCTTTCATCACGCCAATGCATTGTTACATGGTATTGTATGGATTAGTATATGGCACGAATATATAAATATGTATAACTAATACAATCTATTTTATTTTATGACTATGTATGGTTCAATTATTTCATGAATAAAAATGCAAAGAGCGTCCTTTTTATCCAAAAATTCCATGAGCTGGATTTAATTACCCTTTAACAGTTGACAACACAACCAACAGGTCTTTCATATAACATGAAGATATGGCAATATCAATTCCATAGAGTTATAGAATAGAAAGAAATATTACATGGTTCACCATCCTTTTATTTAAAACAGTAATACTGTCGAATCCTGAGTTCCATAGCATTTTAGGAGCTTCGTTTGTTTTTACATGAAACGGCTGAATGAGGCTCGTACATTCCAGGACAGACTAAACAAGTGGTTTATATCATTCAACACAGTTGTTGTCGATGTAAGAATTGATCTTCAACAGGAACCTCTCTAGACATCAATGTTTGTTGAATAGATGTACTAACTGGCGGCTAATTGAGAAAGTAATAAATACCGCTAATACAGTCAACGAACGGCGAGACGGCGTGGTAATGCCACCCGAATGGTTCCAATGTTTTTCACAAATTGAAAGAAAGACATACAGATCGGAATTTATTTCCTTAACATAGGTTTTATGTTTAACATTAATATGGTAAGCATGCCTGTTTTACGTCATACCACGAAAAATGTCAATGATGTATTTAAAATGTCCTTAATTCCTGACACCAAAGACACGATGGGAATAACAAAATAATTAAGAAATGTGGTTTGGTCACCATGCTCTCCAACAACAATGCTATGTTATCGAAAAAATTCTAATATATTTGTTTAGAACTTTAGAGGTAATACATCTCTGAAAAATTGGTGAATATATAGAGCGAAGCCATGTTTTCTTGTATACAAACTTCTTATTTTTCGTTGGTTAATATAGTTTATTGCTGTGTGGTTTTATTTGTTCCTACTTTCTATCAGTGTGGGGTCCTTGTAAAACACCTCAAAATCCATCAGAACTATTTGTTTATTATTACAAGAATATACGACATACGCTTAGAAAAATTTATGAGCCGATGTTTAAAATAGGCGTGTCGATTCAACAACGTGTTGCTTCAAGTGGGAATACATGTTTACAGCCCTGAGTAAGTGGCTGTTCTGTGGAAGGCGAGAGTCAGGAGTTGAAGCATGTTAAGTCATAAACACGTTTATCTTTTATAATCTATTGGCTATCTAGAACGTCTTGTGTAACAAGGGCAAACCTAGCTGAGTTGGTTGGGCCGGTAAGTATTGGTTCAACAATCAAGCACCAAACATATCGTTGGGTTTCCTTTTCGAAAAGTCAATCTGACCAGGGTCTTCCCTGTTAAGCGACGTGGAGCCCTAGCGCCTGAATTTTAAAATAAGTGTCCCCCTTTGCATTGGTTGTTCCAACTGCTTTTATAATTTGACCAACAACCAGCTTACGTAAATCTTACATTGTTTGATGAATCTAATTTGGTTTTAAATGAGGATTTTTGTCTTATCATTCCAAAATAAACATTAAACTTATAATTTTGGAATGAATATTTAAAAAAGAAGTTTATATTGAAAGGGGGTATCCCCTCCCCCATCAAGCACCACAGCGACTGAAAAAAAAACTTTGGAAAGCTCTGCTGGCCATACATAAAGGAAAACACCATATTAACCCAAACAGTCAAGCATTTTGTTTGAAACGTCTGCCCATCGAAGGTAAACAAAGACTTCCAGATGTGTACATTAGCTGGTATTGACGACACAACCATCAACGTCGGTCCAAGCTGAACTAGTGGTTGAAGGAAAAAAGAAACATTCTCACATGCCATTAGTTTGCCTTTAATTTCAAAATATCGTTCCAAGCTGAATTAGTGGTTGATGGACGAAAGAATTCTTCTCAAATGCCATTATTTACTTATTCACCGTATTTGTTTTACATCGATGGTGAAGGAAGCTTAAAGCTTGTTCAAAACCACTCTCGATGACTGCTTCCTGGATACTAAACCAGTAATCATTAGTTTGCCTTAAGATTACATAATATCGGTCCAGGCTAAACTAGTGGTTGAAGGACAAACGAATTCTTCTCACATGCCATAAGTTTCCCTTAAGATTACAAAATATCGGCCCAAGCTGAACTAGTGATTGAAAGGCAAACGAACTCTTCTCACATGCAATTAGTTTGCCTTTAATTTCAAATTATCGGTCCAAGATGAACTAGTGGTTGAAGGACAAACGAATTCTTCTCACATGTCATTAGTTTCCCTTAAGATTATAAAATATCGGTCCAAGCTGAACTAGCGGTTGAAGGATAAACGAATTCTTCTCACATGCCATAATTTGCCTTTAAATTATAAAATATCATTGCAATTAATTTTTTTAAGAACATCTCTAGATGCAAGTTGAATGACATCTTTAGTAATACAAATATATTCCCTTTTTAACAAATTCGTAACGTGTTTGATGTACTAAACGATACATTGATACATTGGCAGTCATATGGTTTAGCTGGCCTTGTGTCAAAATTCTTGATTTATCATACAATAAACAATATCTTCTTTTGTGTAACATACTGTAGTGATTTGTCTTCAAGACTTATTGGTTCTGTTCTCTACCAATAACCTAGTTTTAATGTTAGTCTTCATACGTGGTCACTTATTGGTGTAATAAACATGGCTCCTTCTTCAAGTGGTCAGCGTGTCTTCGGATTGAGAAACAGCAATCGCTTTACTCGCTTTACTATAATAGAGAACAAAACAATATCTTAATGATATCAAATATTCGTCATATATCGAATAGTATTATATGAAAAAGATTACTTAAGAAAGTAACCTAAAAAAATGTATTGGTTGCCTTACGAGTACTACTTGCAAAGGTTGCAATGAAACATAGAACCATGATGCTATTGATTGACAAAGCAGACCTAGTAATATTTTCTGAAAACACACATGTGACAGTTAGACGCTACAAACATTGAATGGGGTTTTAGTTGATGGAACCAACATCAATGTTTTAAAGAAAAAATGAGAATTGCAAGAGTTTTCTCTGTTATAATATTTCGTTATCTTATTTATACCAAAGAGGGTGTGGCAACATGGGTTCCTACTGAGCGAAAGGTTAGACCCAAATACCGTACAATGATGACATAAACTCTCCTAGACAACAATACGGTATTATAGTCATACTAAACTGTGGAATAAACAAGAAGTGGTTTGTACTTAAGCTGGTCTTGGCTTACAAACAATGGATTCATTCAAGATAGTAACCAATGGATATTGAATGCATGACCTTCTTTTATTAAGTTGGAAAGAAGCCTAGGCTTGTTGATTTTTGAAAATTGTATCGATGAAATTACTAAATTGGGAAACTCAAAAGCTGGTGTGACTTTGAATTTTAAGGAAAACTGCATAATTCTTAAGAAATTTTCATTTGGGAAGGTGCCTTTCATGTGGCCCGAACGGGCACTGGTTAGCTTAGGATCTGTCTTGGACGAAATATGTTATACAAGTGCCTTGGTTTGCAATCTAAATAAAATGGAGCTTTTTTGTATGTAATAGGTCAAAGTTTTACGTGGTATACCTACGACTTCGAATGGTTACTTTTGATGCATTGGGTAACCTATGTTTGGGAAGGTTTAAAAGTTTAATACATTCGTTTAAGGCTTGCGAAGTTCTTCCATTAAACATTAATGATATCATTAATTCTAACAGGTCATATACATTTCATTACGAATTGAAAAAGAATTTAAGAATTCTTTGAATGTCTAACGTAAAATAATTTAGCATTAGTCCATTGGTTTCGGGTATCTAACTTATGATTGAAAGAATGAATCATATATGTACAATTTATATTAATCTAAGCACACCGTTATGTGCACAATATTCCCTATTTGATCACTTGGCAAATACATGTAGTTTACATGGTGCTTTCAAGCAAGTGATATCAAACGAGTCAAACTTTTGCAAACAAAATTGAATTTGTTATATTTGGCTTCCGTTTATTGACATCAACATTCGTCACAAGGGAACTTTTTAAGCAACATTCAATGCCAAAACCAAGTAACCAAGCATTTTATTTCTTTGCAAAGTGCGCAGTATGTCGTTGTAGGTTTATTATGAAGTCCCATACAAGATGCTGTGAACTTAAGCAACATACTCGCTGCGAATTATGACGAGATGGATGATGAATCCGCACTTTCAGAATGTTTGAGGAATTTACGGAATCCGATAGCATTCACGCCTGAATCGGAGTTCAAGTACCATCAACTGTTCCTGGTCATAACATCGCGCGTTTTATGTTCGAGCAGACGGCCTCTTAGTTCTTGTACACGACCAATCAACACTGCTTGAGTCAATAAGAAAAGGTCTTTTTTCATATTTCCTTTGTTTTTATTTATAAAAGTACCCTTCCTTTGGATATGTGTTGTCGGTGTAGATGCTAGTTTATGACGGCCCCATGCTAAAAGAATGATGTAACATAAACTACAAAAATGGTTTTATGTGTTTGATTTGATTTCAAACATTTTCTTCATCATTTTATCTTGTTTACATGTTTAAGATCATGTTTCAATACACAAGCTGAAGGCAAGTCCTATAATCGGATGAATTACTTTCATTGACCCATATTCATTACGGTTTTGGTTAAAATCATACAGAAATTGTTTATTTATAAACACCTCTTTTATTATAAGTGTCATCATCGTCTCTGAATGGTTTTTGATATTTGGTGAGAATGTCTAACAGTTTAAGTGAATAAAAACATTGTCTATAAAAATGAAAGTGTATATACAATACAATACAATACAACATGTTTATTTGCAATACTTTACAAAGTCATTTGCATATTACAAAACAATAGAATTGTATCAAAATAGAACTGATGTTATAAAAGAACTATATATAAGTGATGAGTAACATATAGTACAATATAATTCATAATAGGTTTAGAAAGTTCTGTCTCAAAATGTTGCTGGTATAAATATATTTATCTATGTTTAGAATTTCTTTTTTGTTTTTTGATGCCATAATTGTTTCGAATTTATAAAGAGTTGGCCATCTATTGAAATATGGTTTAAGAAACTGTCTGCGTGTGTTATAATAAAAAGGACACACGAGAAGGAAATGATACTCATTTCCAACTGAATTTTGATTACACAATTTACATGTTCTTTCTACCTTCGGTATATTTCTGTATCTGCCTGTTTCTATCTGTAAATTGTGACTTGATGTTCTGAATTTACAAAGTGTTATTCTTAATTTATTGTCGTGGATAAAGTCTAAGTATTCTTCTTGTACGAATGAGAGTTTGAACATTCGATAGTAAGACAGACGTGTGGAGTTGTTAATAGCTGAATACCAAGATTGATAAGATTGATCATAGATACGATGCTTTATTGTGTTAAATTGTATTTATTCACTATCATGAGTTAACCATAGATTATTAAACCCTAAAGATTGTAATAAAGTCTTCACGTGATAAGCCCAGTTCAAATTAGCATAGGCATTATTTCTGTTTGCGTATATATGTACGCCATGACACAACTCAATTCATATTATACTTTAATATATTTAACTTCAGTCAAAAGAGCAAACACTCTAAGACAGTCATCCTTCAATGATTGGTGATATAACAAGTTTAGTCGGAAATCTTGCTTTTCACTTCATTATTTGCTTTAAGTTTCCCATCTAAGCAAATCCTCGGGTGATATTTATAGGCTACACAAAAAGCAATGACCCATCATGTAATTCCATGATACTCTATGAAGTTCGGAAAATGGTGTTTGAGTAGTAAAGTAGCTCTCTAAAGTTCCGAGGCTACCCTCATTGACTACTATTATGTATACTGCCCGCAAGGAGGGTTTCTTTGGGGAAAAACCCAAAACAACACCATTCCTATGTCAACGTTTAGAAAACAGATAGCTATGACATCAAACAATACGTGCACATATCGGATTCTATTCCGCATTGCAAAATGGGTGGTTAATGTAAGTTTAATGATCGACTGTGTGCAGATGGGTAGAGGTATGCGCAGAAAACTGCAAGTGTGACCTGAAAAGGGGGCGTCGCATTTTAAATGGTGTTTTGAGGCGAATCACTGTAAATTGTCAAAGCGGACCATTATCAGCTATTTCAGAATGATATTTCACGTACTAATTATTTCGAATTCAATGTATTAAAACAAAAATGAATGATAAAAGAGAAAAATGGTGAGAGAACTGCCGCCATATTTCATTCGAAGCACATAGATATAATCTAACACCAACCAAGTGGTTATTTTTACAACATTACCGACCCCTTTTACCTGTCCGGACTTAAGGGGTTTTAAATAGGAAAATCTTTCCGCTATGCTGCATTTCCGAGGCAGATAATCGGACGTAAAGAGAGTAGCAAGGTGGTCCCCGGAAAATGGATCTTTAAACATCACAGCCTTCCAAATGATTCGTGGTAATGAAGTCATAAAAATGCGCAGCATTTTGTATTTGATGGCATTTAGCATTTTCACATCTGTTGGTATCCGATTGTAATTCCTGTCTTAAGTTTTTTTGGAGAAACTAATGGTTAGAAATTTGATAAGGGAATCAACTGCAAGTAAATCCTGTAATTAAGTATGAGTTACTTCAAACGGTATCTCAAACATCTTCCAAACGATAACTGGTGATCCTTTGACTTTTGACATATTTCTCGTACACGTGTACGAAATGTATTCACCCTAAAAATGCTGGACAATTTTCTTAAAAATAGATTTCTGTGTTGTCTGCTTTCCAAAACCTTTAATGTCTGTTTAACTTTGTTGAGGAAAGATACTCAGAGAAGCAATCAGGTTAGATCACAGGCCAGCAATATGAAGAAGGTAGAGTTTTGTAACATGTAGCAGATTATATTGCAGAATTCTGAAGAATTTTGTAGATCAAAAATTTCATTTAGCAAAATGGTCGGTTGAATCGAGAAGCTTTCAGAGATTGGGTAAATTATATAAACACTGCTTTCTGATCGTATGTGTTGTTTTTATTCAACACTAAGAGAAGTATTCAATTAATTACATACGATAGGTTGCAAGTTTCACATTCATCTTTTTATTTTAAACAATTTATTTGTTGTTTTTTTCTAAAAACAATATAATAAATTGGTTTTACTTTTTGCAATATGATACAAATTCATCTCAACAAAGGCTACTGACCAAACACACAACAATATTTTTTTTAAGAATTCTTCTTAGTATCGTTTCGACGAGAGAAACCCATGCTTGCCAACATCAAAATAATCAGAATCAGAATCAGAAATAATTTTATTGACACAAAGATTACAGTTTATGGTCATTTACATATGTACATTGAAATATATTTATCACATGAATCGAGAAAGAAAAGAAAGAAAGTGAAATAATAAGAAAAAAAAAGAGATTAAAAAAGAAAAAATGTATTATTATATATTAATATTAATACATAAGTTAACTTAAGAAGAGCAATCAAAAGGGAATGATGCGTATTGGGTTATATGTAAAAATACACATGCACATCTATACGTCAGTTTTGATATGAATACGTACTCAGACATTCATCATTTTAAATGCAATTCCTTACATTGAATGCAATTTGAGACCAGACAAAAGGTTGCATACATAAACGAATACTCATATAAAAGGTAATAATGCCACCGGCCCGTAATGCACACATGAAAATAAAACACTTGATTAATTGATGTATGTTTCAAACAAGCAATACTATATCTATAACATTCAAGATATATTGAAAAGCTATTTGTATGATAGTGTAACAAATAAATACTTGAATTACTTATACATACACATAAAACAACAAATAATCTTGTCTTAAACATTACGTACTCGCCTCTTAGATGCATGCTTTAAGTTATTATTAAATCTTTATTTCCTTCAAAAATGAAGATTACATCAAAATAATCTATGTGTACTTGCTGATATGCAGTCATCATGGTTTCGTAATTTGTTTATACATTTATATTCTTACTTCTATCATTTTAATTTCAATGTGTATGATCAATATTAAATAAGATTTTACATGCATATAATTGAGACAAAAATAGTTATAGAAAACATTGAATAACAGATAATACATCAACTATTTTGTCCTGTTTTTAATAGAAATGGTACATTTCAGAAGATTTAATTTCAAACGAATGTTTACAAAGAATAAAGCGATCAAATTCAAATCATAAACTATTGTTTATGATATTTCTTTACAACAAATACATTATTTTTACTCAACTATTTTTTATTTCCCTATAGAAAAATCCGATTAATCTATAAACGAACAATCTTTTTTTAATTTATTTTTATTATTATTTATTCAACTTAGTTATTCAAGCCTTTTTCATGTTTTTATTGATAGACCTAGCTACAAAAGTCGTGCATACCAATGTATCTAAAGAGTGTCCGTAAACTCGTGGATTATAAGTACACGTTATAAAAGGATGTACAGCTTCATGAAATTAAAGATCGTTTCATTTAATCTCACTTGATTTATTTTAACCAATTTTTAATTGTAAAAATCATAAAGAAAGCAAGCCCATCCGTTTCTTTTAACAATGCTTGAAAAAGAAAACAATGTTGTTCATATGGGTAAGTGGGGAATCAAAATTATATATATGGCGGGAAGGTCTAGTACTTAGAATTTTATATAATATATTAAAAAAAGACAGTTTTTTCATTTGAAAATTAGTAATAGATAACCACGCATGTTTGATGGTTGAAAAAAAAAATGATTTTGAAAAATTAAATAAAATGAAAAATAATTAACCTCCGGCGGGACTCGAACCCGCAATCCCCGGCTTAGGAGGCCGATGCCTTATCCATTGGGCCACGGAGGCTATGTATCTGACATGAAGCGTAAAATGTATTTAAACTATAATAACTTTTTCTTGACAAATATGCTGTTTAATGACAGAAATACAATAACTGGGGAGGTAAAACAAACTAAAAAGAATGCAATGATGTCGTGGGTAGTTAGGAAAGATTGATTTGATTGATTTAAGGGTACAATAGGATGAAATAATTCTGGCGGCGAAATGACGGAAATTCACGCAGATTAACGGACGTCTTAAAACCTAAAATCAAGATGGGTTTAGTTGCAGTCTTGCTAAGATATAAGTTTCTTGGATATCATCTGCCTTAAATTATGTCTCTGATTGTCTTATCATGAACCAAACGTGACGTTTTATTGATTTTCGTGAACAAACAAAGAACGTTGCCAACGGCAACAATTTTAACTAGCTGTTTAAAGGGAAGCAACTCTTATTTTATTTTTAATTTAAGTAAACACGATTAGCCTCCCTTTTTATTATAATTATGAAATGTATACAGCTACATATTGCATCCATTCAATGACGTGTTAAGCTTTATAGTTATACAATTCCAACCATTTCTAACAAAACATACCTTTAATAGTTAATGTTTGTCTGTGAAATCTGGTTGATTTGGTTGAAACTTTAACGTTGCATAACAAAAAGTAAGATAACAGAAAAATGTCCATTTTAACTTGATATCTTTCGGATGGAAATGTAGCCTACCTTTGGTCAAATGATTGGTTTTTGTTTTCAAGTATATGTTCCTGAAGGTAGTAATTCCAAACTCACAATGAAAAGAGAGCATATACTTATCACAATCAAAGGTCATATTTTGCTATTTATATCTATACTTTGTTTCAAAAGATAAAACAAGATCTGGTACTCTTTGTAAATTATTTTTTTTTTTTTCAATTTGGACACTCACCTACATTATATTCAATTGTTAGAAATGTCTTGATATCAAATCTACACACGTTATAGAAGCTGGCTGTAAACAGCTCCTTAAAGTTTATTATGTGAATTCAAATAAATGTGAAAAGATAATATAACTTTGAATTATTCTGCATGATATCACTATATCAGGATAACCAGGCAGAACTATTCAACATAATCATATTATCAAGGTCATGGCCTTTTTTAGATTTGTCAAAATTAAACTTCGATAGTAGAAGAAATAGCTAGTATTTTGTCTCTAGGAGTTTGAATGTATGCTAATAAATGTCAAAACAGGAGCAGGAAACGATATAAATTCCAAACCCTAACATTTGTGAACAATCGGTTTTAATCGACAAAGCTATGAAACCATACTTTTACTTCTCGTTGTATGTGTGCGTTTAAAATGAAGTACAGCACCGGGAAATACACGACATAACTCACAGCCATCATTTGAAACATGTGCAATAAAATAATTGGCTTTTTCGTCAAAATTCCCATGCCAACCGTTGTCATAGAAACGAGGTTGAAGGTCAAAACAGGGAGCCAACAAATTAACACTATAACCACCATGTATATGTGTTGTTTTGTGATACGAAGTTCCTTTATCCAGTGTGTTTGGTTTGGTCTACGCTTGATGCCTATATAAACATGCGTCTGAATGAGTAAACACAATATGACGGGAATAATAAGCTGAGCGAATAGCAATATGACACTGTATATCCACATACCCATACGTTTACCGCTTTGGTTATTGACTACGACTTGATATTGATCACTAGAATTATTACGACTAGAACTATAAGATGTGAATGAGGAATTATCTTCGTTAATGAAATCCTGAACTGCAGCTGTAGCAATATCGTTGGGTGTTAGGCTCGTTGAAAAGAACGACAGATCTGAGGTATCTAGAGGTATTAAAGCCACGTTTTGGGAAGTTCCATTTGAACCAGTTGGTTCGATAAGATCAATTATAATGTTGACACTAGACGACGTATTTCTCGAAAATGAATTATCCTCCCACGTTGATATGACATCATACATACAGTGACCTTCACCCTGGTCAAACACATACGGCAATGTCAAGGTCAAGGAGAGTGCACAGATACACACAACATTCACCACCTTACCCCTGTACGTAAAATCAGCGTACCTGTAACGCTCGGACAACGCTAACGCCCGACGTATAGCCGTCGTTAACATGCTGCATGACGTCACACCCAACGTCAAACATACCATCACGTGACACGGTCGTTCGAGTGTGACGTCACGTGTGACGGAATAGGTAATGAGGATCGGAACCACGGTCAAACAAAAGGCGATATGCGCTAGCGAGATGCTGACTGTGAATATATACTTAACTCTCATGAACTCTCGCGTGAATATTAAATAGGTCAGCACGAG
The DNA here is from genome assembly GCA_947846245.1 of Cerastoderma edule. Lineage (NCBI taxonomy): Eukaryota > Metazoa > Mollusca > Bivalvia > Cardiida > Cardiidae > Cerastoderma > Cerastoderma edule. The sequence goes on along the minus strand of OX401422.1, from coordinate 15,194,314 downwards.
ATTTGGTATCAATCCCATCACAAGTATCAAGCTGTAGAGGATGATCAGAACAACTCCATTCAAACCCATTTGTGACGTCATCATTGGTTTAGTAATTTGAGCTAAGTGTCCTACCACCTGTACAGCCGAAGTCCGGTTAGCCCCTGAAACTATACAAAAACACGATGCAACAACATTTACACATGTTCTGATAAACATATACCCGCTTGATATTTTAGAAACGAAAAATTGGTTGAAATCGGCGTTTTAAAACGGAACACAGTCAATATATAATCTAGTAATTATGATATTAAGCAACCTGTGGATTGAAACCATAACGTCCCCCTTTGACCTTGAACCAACATATCCATTCATACTCATACCCCCCATAATTCACATGTAGTATCAAAGTTTGAACACAAGTTAGGTACGCAAGACATCCTATGAGCATCTGGTTCGTTTGTCACAGCACTACCATTTTTAAACCAAACGTTTTCACGCTGTTGTTTGGCATTCGGTGTAGAATCGATAGCTGATTCTGCTGTGAGGTTGCGTGGAATATGGACTAATCACAACACATGAACAGATTATGAACAGATTATCGATATCACAATCAAATACAATGTATCGTAATAAAATGATTACCGTATTCTTCAGTATTCCATTCATTGAAGCTTATTTGAAAAGAAATTCAAACAACAATACCGAAATATAAGCGCCACTTTATCGTTTATTTTCCAAGAATGGCTTACTTGATATCGAACTTGTCAATAATTTCACCTTAAGGTCTTGTTATTCAACATGGACGTATGTCTAAATATAGGACATCGGTATGGGGATAAAACATTATTGGAACTCCCACATAAAGAGGATATTATTATTAGACTTGCTGTAGGTTGATACCTTTAAAGTCAGCTCTTTCCTTATACGCAGAAACATGGATTCCACAACACACAGTGCTTCGACCAGGCACGCTTGAAATCGATTTACCTTTTTTCATTTCACACCTTCAATATGTCTGCTTTCAGGGCCTCGTCTGGTCTCTTTACGAAGCAGTAATGTTTTTCAGATAACACAGCTAAATTCTTAGAAATATGAACAGTGCTGCTTGCTTTGGGGTAGCAGTTGAGCTCGAAATAGAATAAGATGCATTCAGTTTTATTTTTGTAAGTTAGAAGAATGTTTTTAAAAGATAATATCGCAGTCCCGTAAAACTATAAGAAAACCTGCTTGAAGTTTACTGGTGAACCTACATTCACTCTTTATCACGATTTTATACCTTTACCAAACGCCAAATTTTCGACTGTCCCAAATTGAAAGAGTTTGCAGACGACATTTCAAAATGTGATGAAAATGAAAAGATATCTTCTGATAGGACAGAAATCATTGAGGGAAAAAGCAAAATTGCTCGTCACGGGAAATTTCTCCTTTTCCCACAATGATTCATAGAGTGGTCAGTAACAAAGTGGCTAAATGTCGTTATTGTTTGGAAAAGGGTTAAGGGGATACGATGTATCGAAAAACAAAATAACGTTATTTCACGCAAAACGTTTACATGTTAAGATACCTGGTTATATCTCATTCATCTAATGCTAGAGACGTAAATTCAAAATGTGATCATAAAAAACAAGCAATCTGACATTTTGATATAACCAAAGACCTAATAAACATTATTAGGTCTTCGATATAACTGACCCCTAGTATTTCCCTCATAATAACACATTCTAAAGCATCTACTGATGAGGATTTCTCAAAATAATTTGAGAGAATGCCGAAGTAGTATTCATTACGAACACGTTCTGTTCAGTCCACAATAGTTTTGCTCCAGAATTCACTGAAACAATATTATGTTTCTATCATGTTTCATGATAGTTACGTATATTTGTTTATTCAATTTGCTTAATTGGAGTTTATCGTCGCATCAGTAGTTGTCTAGTTATATCGCGATGCCTGATATATAATTGGTAGAGGAAGACCACAAACTTGATTGCACATTAAGACTGTTCAAGTCGAGAACAGCCATCGGCGTGTCGTACCTTATTTGGCAATCGGAACTATCTTGGTATTTCCGTGTACTGAGAAATACACCTCGGATATAAGTGTAGGATTACAATTTTTCGGGTAAAAAAGCCCCGGCGTATTACACTTTTGCTAAGCGTGCATGTAAACTAGTTCAATGTGTATGCAATGTTGGACATCCTTTTAAATCATTTTTTTAACCGGTGACTCATACAAAATGGCAAAATTACAAGTTATGACATACATTGTATATAGTTGTTTCCTTAATCAAATTAAACGACTTTTTAGATTTCACATTCAAGATCTATTTTTGAAAACGAAAAAGAAGTTGCGTCATTCCGCGGGAAACAATATGGCGTCATTCCTATTATTTCAGAGGCGTTTTCATTGGATGAACCCGATGTGTTCAGATTGGTCATTTGGAAGACTCACTAATTTCTAAAAACCGTCACCTTGATTTCTATTTCTTCTAATGAGGACCAGTCACAAAACCAATATGTCGGAATCCATCCCTCCATATTGGAACTATTGACTGGTTTATATCAAAAGCAACAGCAATGGGCAACAAACATAACGAAACGCAAACAGTCCTTTTGAGTGAAATTTGAGTCGAAATCATTATGAGCGACTTATCCTTTTGTCACAATAGTTTTTTTTAAAATATTTTTTTCTGTAGCATGTACGTTAAGAGTGAGGTATTAAGGGGTTATGCACTTACCCGTACTTGGTCGTATCAAGGTAAGGATTACGGTTTTCTCCCCTGTCATTACCCCCGGATCATCCCTAACGGTAGGAAGATGTTATCGCACCGTTTTGTGGACGGTGTTAACTTTCGCGGATACCCACTTGATCATGATCAAAGACGGATAGGGAATTCACACGTAATGAATCAAAAATGCGTGCCACTTGGTATGTGACGACCACACCTTGGTGTCTTGACGAAAAGCAGCTTGTGGTTTAGAACGGTCTGATCTAAGTCTGCAATTTTGAAATAGAAAATAGAGTGGGGATGAAAATTCTCAATGCAAACTTACCTCAATTCGACGTATCTCCAGCAGAACGCCCAAGTAACCTCTCCAACACACAAGATACTTTTCCCTAAATTAACAAGGTGTCCTTTTTTTGACAAAATAGTTTCTACCCTATGCCACAAGGAAAACGTGTTTTATATTTACAACTGTTCTTTAACTGCCAATTGAAGCGATCGCCAATTCCCATCTTTAAGATGAGGGAAGCTTCATGATTTTGAGCGGCTTTGGTTGGAGGATGGTCCGATTTTAGTATATTAGATTTTTACAAATTACATTCTGGAATAAGAGAAGTTTTATTTTACGTTTAAATAAGTCATCATATCTTCGAGGGAAATTTTTCCAATTAAAAAAATAGTTTTAAATAGTCTAAAATGATAAAAGAATTTTTGTATGTGAAGGTTTGAACTTAATTAATGTAACGCCATTGTCATGATAAGATTGTCTTTATACCATATCTGATCTGAAAACTGTCACTTTAGATAACACAAAAAATGCCACAACTTCTTTTGTATGATGAAAGGCATGCACAATATATTAACAAAACAATTTTAAAAAACTTTTCGCCACAGGCGTAAAATTGAATCATCAAGATATACCCCTATTTCATATGACCAGGCTTGAAAGGCAGTCGAAGATTTGTTAATGCGATAAGAGACATAATTGTTTGTAAATTTGAAAGGATGGACGTTTAAGTCATTGATACGCACTCATTATCTTAAAGAACAAAACCTGACGAAATGCTTTGCAATGTTTTCCCGTTAGAATGAAAGTAGCAAGAACAAAACAATAACACAGGGTTAACACTATCAATTATGGGGTATCCCTTTAGTGACAGTGTTACTTTGTTATTTACTCATTTGAAAATTCTTTTTTCTTTTGATTCACATCCAAACCTCATGGAAAGTATTTGTTTTTCTAAACCTTAAAGATCTTTGCTGACCAAATACCACATAACCTTTTCCCAAACAATAACGGCGTTTGACCACTTTGTTGCAGACGACTTTAGAAAACAATGTTGGAAAAGGATAAATTGCTCGTAACGAGCAATTTTTCCTTTTCCCACAATGTTTTCTGCCCTATCAGAAGATCATTTTCCAATTTCATCCCATTTTGAAATGTCGTCTGCAAGCCCTTTCAATTTGGGACGGTCGAAAAGTAAATTTGGTGTTTGGTAAAGGGTTAACAATTAACTGATTATGTAGTGAGGGCCTATGCAGGATTTAATGAGTATTTAGCACACCTTCACGAAACTATCCGATACCCCATGTATAGAAAGCAAAAGACACACCAAAACGCATGCATACGCCTTTGAATGTGAAATATAATTCAGGAAGGGAAAAAAGAACTTGCCTTTAATGAGTAATGCTGTCTTTAATCACATACGTTTAAAATGTTCGTTTAATGACATATATGGTGTTATCAAATGTATAAGCAATTTTTCGGTCGGATTCGTTCGCAGAGGTTTTCAACCCTAAATGAGTTGAACGAGTATTGAATGGGAAATGGGTACGGACTTATAAATCAACCATTGTTTTAATCTATCTTGTCGTAACGGGCCAAATTAGCTACATATAAAAGGATGCCAGAGTAATTACACACTTTTCCACGTGGTGATTTCTTTAACGAAGGAATGTCTTTTTAAGTCAAACAATTTGGCGTGGGAATTTCTTTTATCTTAACGCTTAACCCTTAAAGTGATGGGACCGACTCCATGCTTATGCAAACAGGTTATATCCAGGCCAGCCACCAATTAAACTGGTGGCTAGCCTGTGATCTAACCTGTTTGCTACTCTGAGAATCTTTCCTCATCAAAATTAAGCAAATATTAAGGTTTGGAAAGCAGACAACGCACACATCTTTTTTTAGAAAATAAACCAGCATTGTAAAGGGTTAAGCTAGCCTAGAACAGAACTGTATTGTGTTTCTCACGTTGTATGAATCACGGTGGTCCAAGAAAAAGACGGTTGACAATAGACTTCTCCTTTAACCCTTTCCCAAACAACACATTTTTGACTGTCCCAAATTGAAATAGTTTGCAGACGGCATTTCAAAGTGTGATGAAATTGGAAAATAATCTTCTGATAGGATAGAAAGCGTTGTGGGAAAATGAGAAATTGCTCATTATGAGCAATTTCTCCTTTTCCCACAATGTTTTCTAAAGAGGTCCGAAACAAATTAGTAAAATGCCGTTATTGTTTGGGAAAGGGTTGAAGACAACACATAAAAAGAATTACAGTTACTCGTTTACAGATGAATAAACTGAAAAGTCAAAATAAAATGTCGTTGAAGCAACACAGATTTTGTATTGTCGTATGACATAGAGCACAATTCAAAGAAGCTATTGAAGGCAAAATTAATTCTGGAAGAGTCAATACATCTCAGTATGAACAGTTTTTATATGGGACATCTCATAACTGATGCAACGCTTTTGAATCTAAATACATATGAATCCATTGTATATATGTTCTGAAAACTTACATGCGAACTGATTGTGTTTCAATTGCTATTCTCCAGTGTATAGAAAACAACAGTACAGCTTTTAACTGTTTTAAAGAATTTGGGCTTTACGACTCAAGTTTCCATATATCTGTGAACAAGAAGCTTTAAGGAAGTCACTGCATTGTGGTTTCTCAGCATCTCGGATAAACACTCGCTCATGACGCTTGCGGAGGTGTCCGAAATGCATTTGGAAAAACCTTTGCTAACACCATGAAAGATAATGCGTTCCAAATGGTGCGAATCTAAAAGATCTAGATATACATCATGTATATTGCATCAACGTTGATGATGAAATTTCCAATGAGCAGATTCATTTAAAATAAGCTGCATTTTCTTCGCCTCCATTTCAGTAAAACAAAAGCAAGGCCAGAAAGTAGGCATTGGTTATGACGGGAATGAAGGTATCGAATGGTACAAAAAGAGAGACGATTGCTTTACACCAAATATTTCTGGACCGACCGATGTATGCCGAAATCTGCCGAAGTAATCCGACGAAAGAATGAGTCTCAAAATGGCGGCTCATTGGTATTTTACCTGTAGAAGCCAGAGAGTGAAGACAGACATGTAGACAGCGACGGAGACAATATCACAGGGAAAACAGACAACGGAAGAAGACAAAGAATGATGCTCCAAAAGGGACATGGATATAATAAGCAGGGAAGAAGAGGTTGTGAAAGTATAACAGAGGAAACAGAAAAACAGGAAGGGATATTATTGTATTGGAGTATTGGAGGCATTGAGAATGGAGGAGAAGGTGAGAGTCCGGTAACTTTTGGCCCTTCTTTGTTCTTTATAAAGATAGTCATTTTGCTCCCTTCGCAGTACCTTCAATGACAAATTTCAGAGTTAACTCCCATCGTTTTACTAATCCACACTCCGTAAACAGTCAAGTTTTCGAGAAGAAACAGGTCGATCAACTGCTCATTTTTTCTCGATTGTCCAGTTCTTTATACGTACCACCAGAGACCGATAATAATCTATGTCTCTGGTACCACCCTTTAGAATCGCATCCACAAGAGAAGTTAGCGAAGTGCACCTGCATTATCGATTCACCTTACGCGACAAGAAGTTCTGGAAAAACAACAAACCAAAGGTTTAAAACCATGGCCAACACCAACAAAAGATCAAAATCCATCAAGAAGGCACCCTTGAATCCTATAAGCATATTATTAACACACAAAGTAACTTTCTAACTTTTTATGCACTATCTTTTACGGTACAACGACCTTAGGAAGTAATTCTTGACCGGTTTCACACCAGAAACCCAAAAACAAAAATAATATAACGTTTTATAAAGTGTATAAAGTGTATACTATACTATATAATTATGTTTGCCTTATGGTCCTTTCTCGCCCGAAACCTATTAGCAGTAACGTTTGTGCAAGTCTGTACTGTAGTAAAATACTATAGCTCTATGTGCCTGATTAGACAGTGAAGTAGGGATGGTCTTCACTAAATGGGTCTCGGTCGCTTTATTAATATATTAGTCGCGAAGTCGGCGGGATGAATTAAACTGTGGCTAATTGCTTGACGAAATAGTTCGAATTTTATTTGCGAATTTTCAAACTTCGAGGGAAACGACGAATATTGAATTTAGTGTTCATGTTATTCGTACTATCATTGTTGCTTTTCATCATTTTACAGTTTATACATTATTAGGTGTCTTATTGTGATTTTAAATTTCGATCTTTATTAAAAACTAGTAGAAAAAAGAAACTGAGGATACAAGCAATTTAAGCCCATTCAAATGGATCCATGTACTCGAAAGCGTGGTTTAATAAGTAATTGATAAGTTATGAATACATTATATAAATGAACGCCACACGTGGAAACTCTGAATACGTAGAAAGAAGCAAATTCTGTGATTCGGTGAAACAATTATCCGGAATTTAAACTGTTGTCTGAAACGTCTAATTTATACTTTCTTGAGGAAGAGCGATACTTGTTTCCTGTCCTCATCACATCAACCAACGGTATATTGGTGGACTTTATGTAAGTATAATTAGTAATTGTGTGTTTATGATTTAACTTGTTATAAGCGCTTTGTAGTGACGAATGCTTAGTTGTTTGGTTACCATCGAAGACATCGTGACCAAAGTTAATTTGGTCGTATACTAAAGAAACCTCAAATCTTTTCATGATGTACTATTTTGTTCGTTTCAAAGTCATTTAAAACTGTTTTACCAGTGAAATAATTGATATGGCCAAATACTTTTATTTTCAATCATAAAGCCCATTGATTTCTATAACCGTAAAAGCGATGTGGTTAAGAAAAATCTCACTATGAGAAATTATTCATGTTAAAAATGTGTTTTCTCTTATAAAAATGAAATGCTAAACATTTACACAGAGGTACTTTCTTTGCTTATAGAAAAACATGAGTCTCCGTGACTTAGTAAAAAGAGGTTTAAACCTTACAACACTAGAAATCCTCCTCGTACAGAGTTTCATGAACAGTTTGACTCAGGTCGTATGTGTAATAAAGTTTAAATTCTCTCCCAACACTGCTAGTAAAGTACTCCAATATAACAAAGAAAATGTTGTTTATACGATATGAAAACAAACAGGACCATATCACCAACATTCCTATACAAATAGGAATCGAACTCCTGACCACCTGTAAGACATCTTAGTGCCTTTACCATTCGGTCCTAAGAGCCATCATAAAATCCTAACGTTCAAACACTCAAGATAGAACTTATCATAGCAAATTACATACGCGTGAACATTAGATGTAAAAAGACGAATTTACACGTGGAATTTCTCTATCATTTACATCTTCTATTAAACTTTATTACCTGCACTTTTATAAGAGTTTCAACAAGCAAACCAATGCATTGGTTTTCATTCTTTCCCTCAAAGGAAACCAAAAAAGAACATTTATTATATTTAAGCTGTAAGCGTTTCTTTGTTTCGTTTATTGCAACATTGCAATAAGAATTTGTTATGTAAGATATTTAGTCAAAAGCGTTGAGAAGATAGTTAAAATCAAAAACCGCTTTATCCTAGCACGATCTATTGAAATATTTTAATGGTTGCATGTTCTCTTCACCCGACACAAGGTAGACATGAATATCAGAGAAACGAAAGTAGGTATCAATTGGGCAATATTGTGCTAGATCTGGTAGGTTGGTTGGATAAAGCTCCGTTTTCAACGGTATTCCGGTCATATTGTAGTGATCAATTACCCAGTCATACAGCTTGGTTCCGTTTTACTAAACACCTTACGGATACGTTTGCGTAAGTCAAAACCGATTACACGGATTGTATCATATATAAAAGTACAATACTGCAATGTTGCACATCATTCGGCGCGTCTTGGAGAGACGATTCTAATGACGTGTTACTTTGCAATATTGCTTAGCCAAATATTAAGATAGGACGGACTGTTGTTTGGAACTTACGTAATTTTGTAGGATAAAATGGTTAGTGAAACGGTACCCTGGTGTTTCCTAACCAAAATTGTGTAATATTTTCTTTCTTCCAAATCTCTCCAAAAATGGTGATACTGTATTCTTTTTCTAAATCGATGCAATGCTTAGAATTTTATGAAGATGTCTTGGATAAAGGGACGTGTTCCATTTATGTACGTATACGTAAGCGTATGAAAAGTCGCCTTTCATAAGTATTCGAAAGTTCTGTTTGTTCAATATAAAGTCTCTACCTCATTGAAACACCCCCGCATTCCACCGATTTAAAGCGATTGGGAAGCTGTTACCAAATCCCAAAGTATTGACTGTTATAATACAAATACAATTAACATAGAATATTCGATGATATAAAGCAAAAGTGGTTAAAAAGTGTTGTAAGAATGAAACTATTTTTATAATGTCAAATCATCATGACACTCGACAACGAGTGTTGTATACGTACGCTGTGGCGCTTTAGGAGTAACAGCGACAAAACGATATAAATGATTAATAAGATTTTAATTTAATTCATTTTTGGAAAACAAAAAATAATTATGAGAAAACAAAGTCCATTAAAATTGAAATCAATGTTGATGATGAAATGTCTGATTCGTTGCCATTAGATTTAATCAATTTGCGGTAAATAGAGATATTTTGCAAATCATCCAGTAAATACTTTTACCCATTTACCTTAATGTAACCATCCCATCGAAAGATGTTTTTTTTTCAAGTAAAATAATTGCACGAGACGGTTCACATAATTTCACCGCCAAGAGTATTAATCTAAATACTTTTTTGTTGGCATATGTACAAACTACGAGCATCTTATTCGAATACTTTGACTTTTTTCTCATTATTAGCAATACATAACATGATTAACATTTATCATAAATATTCTGTTATATATTGGACATAAGGTTCTTTTTCTCTAAAAGTAGTATTTTTCAAATTTAAGGATTTCTAATCAATATGTCTTTAAATCTGTAAAACGCGCAGTCTTACATCGGATAAACATTGGACATATCACAAAATAAGGAGATGAAAAACACTTGGTGACTGAAAACTGCCCTATGCATACCCAATCTAATTTTCACTTAATGGTTTCTTACAAAAGAGTTTTTGTAAAATAAGATTAATTGATCTGCAACACATGCCTGTATATTAACGATGACAATAAAAAGCTAGCATCAGTAACAATTACCCTCAATATGACAAGTTAACGACAATGTTATGCTTTTCGCAATATTTCGAACCTCAAATCGCTCTCGAAGATTGTAGAGGTGTCCGAATGAAAATTCGGAAACCTCGACAATCTTCGTGAGCTGTTGGACGACCGAGATACTGCGGGACCACTACGCATGCACTGCCGTACTCTTAACAATACGTAGTCCGAATGATTCAGATGTATATATTGCACCCTGCACAGTTACAGCTTGGCTCATCCGAGTAAAACAATACATGCATGTAGGCTATTTGCGATACGTTCACTACCACTGCTATTCTGGGACAGACGTCCTCGCAAATTGAAAGTGACGCTAAACAACGGTTCTAATAGACAGACCGACCCTGATCGGGGAAGTCAATGGCATTCCGCATTATGTGAGAAGTCTATAAGGACAGTAATGGAATACCGTAAAGTGGCCGACATTCCGAGTCTAGAGGGAGTTATTGTGAACGCTAGCATATATACGTTATTATGTTGTATTTGACATCTAAAGTGGCTGAAGGCTTCTTGGACTAGGTGTTTTTTGTTCCTTTTTTCCGTTGACCATGTATTTATATATGCTGTTTATACGCAGTCACTTTAATAGACAATGTACCAATTGTCATGTTTGATCATCGTTCAGAAATCAAAGGAAAACGCAAGAATAAAGGAAAAACAAGGGACCCTATAACGGTGTGTATAAGTAAACAAACAAAGAACCAAATGAATGTATTTGATAATCAATGAATATTTGAATGAGTACATCTTTAAACAGATGAAGAAATACAAATTTAACGTTTATTTCATAAGTAAAAAATGACTGCATCAGTTGATTTACATCACCAAACCTCTTCCACTGACGCATTTTCACCAGTAAGTAAAAGCAAGTTCTCTTAAGATCAAGCTAAATTCCTAATGTTAACGCCAAATTCTATATCTCACTAAAAGACATTTGCTTCAGATGATATCCGTAACTTATGTGACAAATAGAAAACACTATTGACAATGATTTCTGACAAAAGAAACATCAATCTAAACGCGCATTTCGTTCTTTTTATGCCGTCTGCTTGTGTTTAAAACTTGATCCCGAATCAAAATTGCAAACGAGGGGAATGGGCAAATTAGACGTTATATTATCCCAGTTGTTCACACCTTCGCTTTAAGCTAATCTGTTAAATCAGTATGAGTTTAATTCTACTTTTTATGATCAAAGGTCACCGCAGATGACAATTCTAAAATTGTCGTCTAGTGAATCAAAGAGTGAGGATATACTGAATTATTTTGGGGTTTTACATATAAGAACAAACATTCCTGTAGTGGAATAAAACTGTAATGTACACAGACACTTTTGTTTGAGCGACCATAATAGAAAGAGACAGAACAATGATGGTTAAAACAGTATAAGGACACGTGTCATTCAGAACAACGATGGTTAAAACCGTATACGGACACGTGTCATTCAGAAAGTTCGAGTAGAGCTAGATGAATGACTACCCTTACGCTAAATGGCTGTTCATGCACTGTTTAAAAGTGGTCGCTTATCAGTATTCAAGTTTGTTTTAGTCTTATTTTGCACTGAATTCATTCAGCATTGGTTGATCAAACAACGAATATATACAATATGCAATCAAGTGTAAAATAAAACAAGATATAAGCGGCCCCGATATCATAAAAGGGGACCCAATTCGGGAGGGTTGAAAAAGGGGACATTCTAGTTAGTTAACAGGATTGGGGAACACCTATAGCAAAATCCTATGTTGTTTGTATTTTCTAAAATCGACTCTAGCGATGATTACCACAACCTAGGGGTCGATCACAAAAAATGATGTACGGCAGAAAAAAAAACTTGTTTTCGAAATTCGTTGCCAAATTCGTCAACGCGTGGGCAATGCATGGGATGTGAAGGTGTGCCAACTTTAAACCAGAATTTCATGTTCTGCCTCTGGCAAATATTTACTAGTAAAAAACGGGATACTCTGAATAACTTTCCCTTTCGCATTAAGATGTAACGAATCAGATGATGTCTTTTTTAGTGCAAAGATGATTGAGAAAATATAGGCCTATCACGAAAATCTCTTGAAAGGCTTTTTAAGCTCGCACAGCACATGTTCTGTGGCACAGTTAAAGTATGTTAATTATGTTAAACATTCTGCCTCCAGGTTACGAGGTATTGCGACTTGCTGAATGAATCCCATTACACGAAAACGTAATATTTTCCAAAACAGACATTAGTTATAACGGAAATTCGAATGCTTGAAACTTCTCTTTTTTGAAAAACGCATCAAGTATAGTTTCTCATTATATGAACAACGGCTTAGAATGAGTAGAGGACAGTATTCCAGGGTCTGCCTGGGGACAAGAGGGTCGTGGGTTCAAATCCCGTGAGTAGCAGGGTCTGCCTTGCGACCTTTCATTAATCCACATTTGGTGCGAGTACTATTTATGTATTCAGGAAGCAGAATCTAGTAGTAATTTATCTAATTTGTAAGAACTTGTTTCACAATCGATGTAATACAAATAGGTTAAAACAAAACAAAGATTTAGAATAAATACAATCGTGTAAGTAAGAGTAAGACAAAGTCTTTTTGGTGGTTAAACGTTCATGAATCCTTGTTCAAAGTGTATTTTTTCTTAGCTCACTACATTGCTTAATCATGCAAAAAGGGTGAATGAAATCAACATAATGTACTGAATTGCTAGACCTTTTTAATCTATAATCTGTCTCATTGATGTGTTTGATAAGATCTATCAGACGCTTATTTATGATGTTTTAGTTATTTCGCAACAGTAACTATTTCTTACATCTTCTATGTAGGGTTACAGGTCCTTAACCCATTACCAAACAATAACGCCATTTGACTAGTTTGATGCAAAAGACTCAGGAAAAATTGTAGGAAAAGGAGAAATTGCTCGTAACGAGCAATTTCTCCTTTTCCAACATTTTTTTCTGTCCTATCAGAGGATATTTTTTTTTAATTTCATCACATTTTGAAATGTCGTCTGCAAACTCTTTCAGTTAACGATTCTCGTTTGGTAAATGATCAATATCAACCCTTTCACACATTCCTGCCATGTGCTGTCAAATTTCGGATATGAACTTCATTTTTTTTTTTTGACATCGAAAAGGCCACGTGTTCTTGTGGTACATTTAAGAGTGGTCTTGATTACTGTATAAAATCATGATGCTGTTGAGTGCTCATCGACACATAGCAATTCTCCGGTTCGGACAAAATTCGACCTAGTTAAAAAATCAGAATTCTTCTGGGCTGCTGATATGCAACTCTTATAACATGTTTAAATAAACACACTAGTTATCTGGGGGTGTTTTTGCTTTTATTTAAAATAGCTAAGTCATGAAAACGTCATAACATTTATAACATTAAAAAATAGATATTACTATTAAAACCGCCATTAAATTGATACAATTTACGCTAATCAGTCAACTAAATCTACCAAGTAAATTCCACTCATTATAGTGAGTCAACGTTTTCGGTAAAATAAGTAACTTGAATTTAAACGTATGTGGGCGTTTGACAAAGATATTTCGGAATAGACGAAACAATAATTCATTACAATGAAATACGTTTAGTACAAACAGTATATCAGAGTCATCAATATTACAAAACCCGGTCGCCTTAGGCTTATGGTTAACGTAAATCTAAGTAAGGTTTTCAAAAGACGGACAAATTAGTGTTAAATGGTATTCATCCTCGAAGTCATGAAGTGCATAATAAGTATTGAATGTATGCTCGTTAGAATTCATTCGTTTTTTCCCTTTAGTTTTGAATGTTTTATTTTCTTTCTTTCCACAGGAGTTGAATGCAAGATTTCATACAACTGCTACCGACGCAACATGTGATATTAATCATCAACAGAAACAACTTTACCTTCAGTCGATATTCAACAACAAATTAAAAGGACTCCATGTTCACTGATGACCTGCGTGAACGAAACAAAGCTGTTCCAAATGTCTTGAAATGGACCGAAAAGATGCGATTGAGTTACTGTCGATGCCATGTGGAATCCCTCTAGATCACCATGTACATATATAAACGATCAATCGTCGCCGGAGTATATCTATATATGTGTAGTGTACACGTGGTTTTGGGCTATTTTGGGTAAGTCTATTTAATCACCTCTCAAATGTGTGTTTATTTGATTGGACCCAATTGAAAGTAACAGCAGACGACAAATAAAAACCAAAAAAAGAATTCATTTCGTTTTGTCAGTCGTTTGTTTGCCTAAACGTTTGTTTACTCAATAGTTTGTTTTATTGTGTTTTAATATCGCATTAATAATATTTCAGTTATACTAGAATGTCCTGCTTATAACGGTAGATGGAGATCACTTTCTAAATTTCTCAGTCGGGCAAGTCTTACCTTGATTCAACCCTTGGTATTCCATAACTTAACTGGTAGGCCATCTCTCTTCATTGTCTATGACATAAGGTAGTTACCATCTATCAAAGGGATGAATTGGTCTAAAGAAAGAGTAAGCGATTAACACCTTCACCTGAACTCGTGTTCAACTCTCCGGGAGACAATTAGGGTTAAATGGATTAAAAGTCACCCTGACAATGCATACACCCTTTTGCATAATGACCTACATATTACCTGCAGAAATAAGCTACCTGAACATTTCCAGGTCAAATATTTTGTGATTTAAGCAAATGATATACAATCGCGTGAAATGAAATATAGGCAACGATTCTATAAGGCTCGTTCCAGTTTCATTATTTTAAGAAACATAATGTGACCATCTATAGTGTGGCGAACTCGATGTGAAACCACCAAATCAATATAAAATCAATTTCTTTTGCATACTATTTTCTCAAATGTTCGAATGTGAAAATAGCCTACATATTTCAATTTAAACGGTCATTGATGGCTTAGCATTCACGATATAGGTTTAAACGTAATGATGTATTATTACTTATATATTTTGTTATATACAACAAATACGTTAGTACAGGCATTTTTTGTTAACTATGACATCAAAATGAATAAAAATACATTTCTTGCTTTTGTTAGGGTACGAAAAGAAAACACCGAAGTCTCATAATATACTGCAAGTTTGTGTCAGTTCCACGATGACGATAAAATCTTCTCCTCAATCCTTAAGATAAAATACCCATAATCCGCCATTCTAAAACAATTTATGTCGTCGGATTGCTTCGGTCGTTCTCGGTATACATCGGCCCCTGCTCAGCTGGAAACATTCGGTATAAAGTGGTTAGTTTCGGCGCCGATCGATGTATACCGAGAATGACTGAAGTTACCCGACGAAACAATTAAATATTTTCAAAATGGATTATGGGTAATATCACATGACATTGTTCAAAACATGAATGGATGCCATGTCACTGCAACTGTCAAAACGTCACCTCGTGAAATTACCAAATGTTGCAACGTAATTAGATGTAATGATATATCAAATAAACATCCAAAGGCAAATTAAAGACCGGCGCTCGAAAACTGTCTAAAACTGTCGAAAGACATGTTTATTTGTTTTATAAACATGTTTGGTGTCTAGATATAAAGCACCACATAATGTTACACCGAAGGTCATACGTCGTATGTTGTCAATGATAGGTCTGGGATTTCGCGCATTCTATATAAGTGTATAAATATATAAATGTTTTGTTTATTATAGTGTCACCCCTAGTTGAAGGACCATCCAGCTTGGCTTATGATTCACTTTTCATTGATTATACCAAGTACCTCCCAAGTTGTTTCTCATTAAGTGTCAATAGAAGAATAAGGGAACCATTGATGGAAAATACGTTGTGATTTGAAGTATGAGAATGGTTCGATAATAGACGTTTCAACCCACCTTAATGCCGTTACAAAAAGGTGCATTTCGTTTAACTTGAAACTGTTTGCATTGAGCGTTTTGTAAGCACTAAGCCCTCTTCTTAATTCAAATTGCTTTAACCCTTTTTTGAGAGTTTTGCGAGGGGTCCAAATCCAATACAACGAAGTATGACAATGCAAATCATGAACAACGACTTAACATATGGCATTGGATTTTAACCATTGAGACAAAGTGTAAATTTCCAATAGGAGCAATAAATCCATTTGCCATAGCGGTTTCTAATGTTATATTGAACAGGTTCGCCGGGGCATTTCATTATGGAGTCGGAGCTTAACCCTTATAGTGCTTGAACCGACTTCATGCTTATGCAAACAGGTCAGATCCAGGCCAGCTGCCAAGTAAATTGGCGGCTGGTCTGTGATTTAATCTGTTTGCTACTCTGGTTATCTTTCTCGATCAAATTTAAGCAGATAATTAAGGTTTTTTTTAAAGCAGAAGACACAAAATATATTAAATATATTGCTAGAAAATTACCCAGCATTCTAAGGGTTAAGGCAGCCAGACTGTTATGTCTAATTCTCGTTAATACCTTCGCCTTTGATAGTTAATTTCCAAACAGTATCTAGATCCGATTGACTTAGAATAAAAACAAGCCTGAGAAGTGGGCAGCTGTTAGTATTTATGATAACGGGGTTATTTAACGAGAAAATAAGCTTCGTTGGCAGAAGCACAGGCGAAATGAAGCAGCGATTACGTTTAGAAACACTTAATTCAAAGCGAATAACTTCGATACGACTTTATATAACAAAATAATATGCTCAAATGTTGCTTATCTGATGATTTGAAATCATTTAAACTTATAAATGTTGTTTAAACATCTTTGTATACAGAATCTTCACATAATGAGTGTGCCTAAAAGTTTTCTATCTGTTGATTTGAAATTATTTGAAATTATATATGCTGTCTTTAGATCCACGTTCCCCTGGATCATCACCAATTCTTACTGTGTATTATGTTTTTTTTTTATGATATTCAGTCACATGTAATTAAATATTGTAATCTGTGGAAATGAAATAAAAGACATATAAAGTAGTAGATTTAAGTTGTGGCGATCCATTTTTTCTCCTTTGTAATTGTTTATAATTACATAAAAAAAATGAATTTCATATCTTATCATTTCTGTCCTCTGTTGATTATGGTTTAAATTTCTCTCGTACATCCTTATTTGGAAATCGATGGATAGTAACAGAAGAATGAATATCTGAATCATGGTATTCCTTTACTATTCCTTTCGCCTCGATATATGGATGAACACATTGAACTAAATTGTAGTAATCAATTCATTATTATCTCTTACTAGTAACTAACCCCTTCGTTGTAGGTACGCGATATCGATTGACAATAAGGTAATGATTAATCTCTGATTCATAATTTTCCTTTACCGGTCCTTTCTCCTCGATATATGGATGACTAAATTAACTTAATCAATGTATTGAAACCTCTTAACTAGCCCCTTTGTTGTAGGTACGATTTTCAATAACATTGGATACAGATCGGATAAAAGAATACATATTACATGTATTAATTTGTTAGTCAGCTTAGATAAATGATCTCGTCCCGTCATCGCATTATAACTGGACGAAATTGACTCTAACTATACTGTTTAACCCTTTCCCAAACAAGAGATTTTCGACTGTCCCAAATTGAAAGAGTTTGCAGACAACATTTCAAAATGAAATGAAATTGAAAAATAATCTTCAGGTAGGGCAGAAAACATTGTGGGGAAAGGGAAAATTACTCGTCACGAGCAATTTGTTCTTTTCCCACGTTTTCTAAACTTGTCTGCAACAAAGTGGTCAAATGTCGTTATTTTGGGGGAAAGGGTTAATTGTGCAAACCTTTTTGCTTATTTATACGACTACATACCAAACCGTATATTTTCGAATAAAATGAAATGAATGAATTTTCTTGGTCCCATTGCCTCTGGGACAGACAGTTTTAAGATGGAATACCCATAATCCACCATTTTGAAAGTAACTCTTTTGTCGGATTTATTCGGTCGTTCTCGGTAAACATCGGTCGTGGCCGTTACTATTCGGTGTAAATCGAAAAGCGCCGGCACCGACCGATGTATACCGAGAACGACCGAAGTGATCACGTGACATAATTAGTTTCAAAGTGAGTATTCTATATGGGTATTCTACAATAAATATTGATGCATTCCGATTTCCAACCTCGGCTGTTACCTTCCCATTGTCAGGGAGGTACACTCATTCGCGGCCAATTGCCGATGCTTCGAGATTTCTTTTCTTGTAGGTCTCGTTTTGATCTTATCATGACGACATAGTTTGGCAGAGCGTTTGCTTTACGTAGTATATTGTTGTCTTAACCCTTTCCCAAACAATAACGACATTTGATCACTTTGTTGCAGACAACTGTAGAAAACATTGAGGGAAAAGGAGAAATTGCTCGTGACGAGCAATTTTTCCTTTTCCCACAATGTTTTCTGGCCTATCAGAAGATAGTATTCCAATTTCATCACACTTTTAAATGTCGTCTGCAAACTCTTTTAAATTGGGACAGTCGAAAATGTGTTGTTTGGGAAAGGGTTAAAGACAGTGCATGCATACAGCACTTGTAGGATTAAATATGTACGTACATCCGATGTCCGCTTTTCTCAGAATCATTAGGATCTCCTTAATTTTTGTATAGCCTTAATCTTAATGTTCCTTTATATGTTATTTTTGTATGTAATTACGACACATCGCATTACCTGTCAAAAGCGACAAAGATTACCGGTCGTCACAATAAAATGCAAAAATTGCACACCCCTAATTTTGGCGTTAAGTATACGTTATTCTTATATTCATTATCTTTGCTTGGTGTGTCGATGTCAAAGTATTCGTCGATATAGAAACGATAGTTCTGGTCAATCATGTTTTATTCAATATTGTAAGTTGCTTTGACCTTGATCTTGGGACTTTTTTAAAGTTGCTTAGTGTTATTGCGGCGGTCGTTGCTTCTGGTATTTCCCCACCTATATATATATTATATATCAATATAATTGATACACAGGTTAATTAATCCATTGACTGCTCGATTGATTCATCGATCTCTTGATTGATTTTCCCTTTTTCATTATTGGTTTCACGGTTCTACAATTAACCCTTACAGTGCTGGAACCGACTTCATGCTTATGCAAACAGGAAAGATCCAGGCCAGCCGCCAAGTAAACTTGCGACTGGCCTGTGATCTAACTTTTGTGCTACTCGAACTATCTTTCCTCATCATAACTAAGCAGATGTTTAAGTTTTTGGAGAGCGGACGACACAAAAATCTACTCTTTTTTTTGGGAAAATTAAACAACATTGTTAGGGTTAAGGCCTGGAATTTAGTATGAAGGAACACATCAACCACAGAGCTACAGCCATTTCTAAGGAGCATATGTCCACAGCCTAGCCTAATATCCTCAATGCGTAGGCATGTAATTTCCTGTTTTAGTCGCGGTTTCGTTTCATGTAAAGCATCGTGTTTTAAACAGAAAGGCTTGTGTCGGAATTAGACTATACCACGGAGTCTCGCCCTAATGTATGTTTAATATTAGACAACATTTGAATGATACATAATAGAAATGCGAAGGCGGTACATGATTAAGGCAAACGATGGATTACCCATTTCTTCATATAAAATGTGTTTATTGTTAAAATTGTGAGCAACAGTAGACAAATATTATGATCAACAGTAAACAAATATTGTGATCAACAGTAGACAAATATTATGATCAACAGTAGACAAATATTATGATCAACAGTAGACAAATATTATGATCAACAGTAGACAAATATTATGATCAACAGTAGACAAATATTATGATCAACAGTAGACAAAAATTATGATCAACAGTAGACAAATATTATGATCAACAGTAGACAAATATTATGATCAACAGTAGACAAATATTATGATCAACAGTAGACAAATATTATGATCAACAGTAGACAAATATTATGATCAACAGTAGACAAAAATTGTGAGCAACAGTAGACAAAAACTGTGAGCAACAGTAGACAAAAACTGTGAGCAACAGTAGACAAAAACTGTGAGCAACAGTAGACAAAAACTGTGAGCAACAGTAGACAAATATTGTGAGCAACAGTAGACAAATATTGTGAGCAACAGTAGACAAATATTGTGAGCAACAGTAGACAAAAACTGTGAGCAACAGTAGACAAATATTGTGAGCAACAGTAGACAAATATTGTGAGCAACAGTAGACAGAAATTGTGAGCAACATTAGACAAAAACTGTGAGCAACAGTAGACAAATATTATGATCAACAGTAGACAAATATTATGATCAACAGTAGACAAATATTATGATCAACAGTAGACAAAAATTGTGAGCAACAGTAGACAAAAACTGTGAGCAACAGTAGACAAAAACTGTGAGCAACAGTAGACAAAAACTGAGCAACATTAGACAAAAACTGTGAGCAACAGTAGACAAATATTGTGAGCAACAGTAGACAGAAATTGTAAGCAACATTAGACAAAAACTGTGAGCAACAGTAGACATATATTGTGAGCAACAGTAGACAAATATTGTGAGCAACAGTAGACAGAAATTGTAAGCAACATTAGACAAAAACTGTGAGCAACAGTAGACATATATTGTGAGCAACAGTAGACAAATATTGTGAGCAACAGTAGACATATATTGTGAGCAACAGTAGACAAAAACTGTGAGCAACAGTAGACAAATATTGTGAGCAACTGTAGACAGAAATTGTAAGCAACATTAGACAAAAACTGTGAGCAACAGTAGACAAATATTGTGAGCAACAGTAGACAAATATTGTGAGCAACAGTAGACTGAAATTGTAAGCAACAGTAGACAAAAATTGTGAGCAACAGTAGACAAATATTGTGAGCAACAGTAGACAGAAATTGTAAGCAACATTAGACAAAAACTGTGAGCAACAGTAGACATATATTGTGAGCAACAGTAGACAAATATTGTGAGCAACAGTAGACAGAAATTGCAAGCAACATTAGACAAAAACTGTGAGCAACAGTAGACATATATTGTGAGCAACAGTAGACAGAAATTGTGAGCAACAGTAGACAAAACGAAACAGCTTGAAAGCAGACCTTTCCTGGAAATCATACATATCTTTGTTATATTGGAGCGAAGCCTAAAACACTCGAAAAGAGCATTTCTCATATTTTTGTTGTGGTTTCTAGTCAACGGCTTGGAAAGTGCCAGAGAAAATACCAAGAGCATGGTGGTTTTCAACATAGATAGTACGCGAAATTCAATAAAAGAGTCAGGTATGACCCGATTTCTGCAATACCTTCGAAAAAATTAGAGCTCCTATTTAAAAAAGCTAGTCAATACATGGTCTTTCGAAAAAAGGTTTCCTTCTTGTAATAATTGGTGAAATTAGGAAATAAGGAAAAATGTGTTTGGAATATTACCTAACCCTTTTTTTAACAACAGTACGTAGATACATTTATAAACGTTGTCTACATGATGAAATATTAGATAAAAATCGCCACTATTATGTAAGGGCTAAATGAAGCACCTCTTTTACAAGATCAGAAGATAACGTATATTTGAAGAGTCTGATAAAGGTGTACATCTTATAGATAGAGTTATGGTAAAAGGAGAGTATTTCTTGAATATTCTTCATCTTCCACTGAACGTTTCTTTGTTTTATCTCTTTTATATTTCACATTGACGCAAATGTTTCTGGAGACATTAGAAACCGTTATGACAAAGGACTTATTGCTTCTTATTGGCAATATATATACTGATATCACATATTCTTTCTTTTTTCACACTGCCGCCACTTATTCATATTCTTTGCGTCATGTATGTCTTCTTTTGCTTTGACTATAGTCTATTCTCAAATTTGCATGAGTGGAAAGTGGTGTTATTCGAAGTTTTTGATACAACATTTTCAAAGACTTAACAAAATGTCAATTAAGTCTCTGGCATCATCCATATCAAATTATTTAACCAATTATTATTTAAAACCGTATAATCATTAAACATATTTGAGCTGCAAGCCTTGTCAAGTCCGCCCTGACTACATGTACGTCAAGTTCCCTACCTCTTACTTGATTCCCATTTAGTTAAAGGAGTGTCATGGGCATACGTCAACAGATTTGTTTGTTTGTACATTGTTATATGTTTTCAACAGCGTATTAGTTATTTTTCGATTACAGTCCACATGTTTCTGCTTCCCGGATTTCATCAATGATCATATACGCAACCTCTTTGCATTGGACCATATGTTCGAAGCCCTACACCTTTGCCATTACCAAGGGTATCTGTAAGGGATGCTCCGTCTTCTATCACATTTGTTAGATGACCAAACCACGGCTTGAACCCACATCCAATTTGGACACTATCATCTATACGCCATTGTTAAGACTCGAGTTAAAAATGTAACAGAACCGGTTGTTGGGTACATTTCGCAGACATCGAGTCCAACATTGTATCTTACAACAATGTGTGAAGTTAAGCCTTATCCATAATACGGCTGAGTCATGTCTTACTCTTTATGTCAAAACCTCAAGGTTTTTGACTATGCCAAAAGTACACTTCTTTTTTTACTTTGACAATATTGGCAACATTGAGAGATGCTTGATAAGCGAATATGTTTTAATTGTCTGACAACGATTATGATATAGTGTGTAGTTTGAAGGAATTATATTCAATCAAATGAAATGTGAAATTTTGGAGAAAGCTCTGTGTACATATCGCTCAAACGATTTTATCACTTAACACATTACCAAACAATAACGACATTTAACTAGTATGTTGCAGCCGACTCTGGAAAACATTGTGGGGAAACGAGCAATTCATCCTTTTTTTTTCACAATGTTTTCTGCCCTATCAGAAGATAATTTTTCAATTCCATCACACTTTGAAATGTCGTTTTCAAACTCGCTCAATTTGGGACGATCGAAAATTTGGCGTTTGGTAACCGTTAAGGTCCGTTTTCAATCGTCAAGTACTGTTGTATCACAATCTGGGTATCAAGATATATTTGTTATTCGTATCGGGCCTGAATCATTCAGTACCCACATTACTATAGCCTAGTCACGGCTCACTGTTTGACTTTCGCGACCACTTCACTTGATCTATGGCGTTAGCGCGTATTAATCTGATAAAGGGAGCCGAACGGAACTATTTACACGTCGCATATATCACTTACAAAATGAAAATAAAACATCTAAATGGGACATATCTTTTTGCTTTGGTTCCATTTTTAATCAACTGAATTCCCCCGTGCGTTACTTTGTCGTTTGATAGATTATGGCAAATAATGAAATATTCGACAAAATGGTATATCTTTTCGTTAAGTTGGTTAGAAATTATTTTGACTGAAAAGGAGAAATGACCCTAGTCAAGCATTTGCCTGTTTTGTCGAATCGAGAATGTTTTGTCAAAACCATGCTCTAAATTGTGATCATTTATGAGGTTATGTACGCTACAGCTACCTCGATATTTAAGCACCATTGAATCCTTGGAATTGATGAGCAGTAGATACTTAATAAATTCCGATGTAAGACAGTTTTATGTGCATATTAATCCCCATGCTTCTATAATATTTTTAACGAGAGAAAAATACAAATGAATGCATATTTTCTTATGAGGATAAAATATCTTTCTCAAGCGAAACCTTTTGTTAAAATAGTACAAAACAAAAAACTACGTAAAACTATTTTTCTTATGATAGTGTAGGAAATAAATGCATATAAATACCATAGGAATATAGATTAATTTCTTTGTCTCTTTCATTTTCTTAGAATACCGTATGATTGATTGCTCAATTACATTGAATAGGAAAAAAGTGCATTGGTTCAAAAAATTAAAAGCATTAAGTAGAAATTGCAGACAACATATGATTAAATAGATAAATCATTGGAATGTTACGTGCTGTTGAGCGAGTACATGACGGAACAATATATAAAAGCAATGCATCAACTTGTATTGTTTTGACTTCTTCCCTGAAATATGCAACATATCCCCCAAGGGTAGTGTCTGGCTGGTTCAAACTAAAAAACAATGTTTTTGTCACAATAAGTTTCTACAGTATTCTACAGCAGGTGTTGCCTCGTAAGATTTTGTATAATAATGGACAAACCAATCCGAATTAAATCTTTGGTTGTAAGTAGTCCTATGGTTAAAATGTTTTAAGATTTTACATGGAAATACATCTTTAAGCCACCTATAAGTATCTCAGGGTAAGGGTTTTGAATTAGGACGGGGTATTGCTTCGCCTGTTTATTTATTTGAACTCTGCCGTAATACAAATTAAGAAGTAAAATATAAATAGCTACAAGTGCACTTCACGTGTATGAATAAGATAACCGAACGAGATTGTGAGTTCGCAACGTGAACAGTTCCGAAACGAAATAAAACGTTCAAGAGGTCGTGAAAGAATAGTGCTCGGTTCAGAGTTCTTGGTGATCTTTGGTGGTTCATATGGAATAATGTTCGGAATGGTGATTGTGAGATTTAAATAAGGATGTTACTCGTTAGTTCGTGACCTCTTATTGCACATCCATGAACAAAACACGCTTTAGTTTCTTTAATGACATGACTATAGAAAAAGTCAAGCGTAAAAGTTATTTGATCTCGTATTAGCTCATTTCTTATGTTATACTATAACCAGAAATACTTACGTATACCTCAAAGTCAAATACAAAAATGGTGTCCATCACGCACAACAACTTGAGTAGGTTCCATCAAAAATAAGTATGGACGTGTTTACCAAATATGTACATGAATTGTGTCTGGTCTGCGTACCTAGGAATCTGTTTTGTATATTCCCAACAATATTTCCTTTATATCAGTGATTTTCAGTAGGCATTTTATAGGTAGAGGAAATAGTTCAGTGAGTTTAAACTTTCTGAATGCGAACACTTCTTGGACGAGCATATTTTTCCTTTCGAAACATGTTTTTATTATGAATTGTAAGTGATAATAAAACATGACGATTATATGATAAAAACTTGACCAAATTCGAATCCACCTTCCACAAAAAGTAACACAATTAGATCTAATGATATACGGGTACATGGTTAAATATAAGTCTATCAATGATAGGAATTAATATATAATCTATGATTTTTATATTAAAGAATATAAATGCCCGACCATACATTTTGTCAAAGGCCAATAAAATAGGATTGTCTTTGGGTTTTTCTTTCTTACCTTATCGTTATTGATGAATAGTAATTCACATAATGTGATAAGAAAAATGTTTAGAAGGGTACATAAGTTCTCTATTTACTCTTAATAAAGAACAATGATGCTAAAACTGTTTTTGAAAATAAAATGTCTTTAAAATATTTGAAAATTGCAAACTAATGTCCATTTGATATGGTTGATGGACACGATTTTTGAAAACATCAACATGGTATGCGACAACAATTTTTCGTGGCAATAACTTGTCCGCCCTTGTTGGTACACAGATATTGCAAATTAGATTTAATTGTTCGACACTGTTCCCTATGTCTGAATCAAATACGGAAACGCTTGACTTGACCGCTAAATGATAATGCATGTTCCCTAACCAGGATCAAGGAAATTGTTCAACATTACGACAATAACGAAACATTTATGGACATTTTTCTGACAATTAATTTGATATGTCTATAAAGTCAGGCCTAGTGTAAGACCATTTAATAGCTGGTGATCGTGTACTGACAGACGTGATTTTCTGGAGTAACAAAACTTATTACTACAATGTGAAATTTCATTCGATTTTATAAAGACCATTTATGTCATTGTTCTATGACATAGACTGCTAAGGATTAAATCTAAACGGAGCATTTGCTGGTTACAATTCATTCACTTTGGCGTAACTATTAGGCAATGTATATTTACATAAACATTCGTGTTCTCAAATATTCCGATTGAAGCCTTATTTCATAAAAGTAAAATAGTGCTTTTGCTTATTGAAACTTCAGCCGGAATATTGAAATAAAAAGGTTTTTTTATTCTTCAGAAATATACCTTTGATATTCCCTCTGGAATGCTTTTAACAAAACCTGGTTTTTAACTGGATTTTGAATGCAATTGTGTTTTCACAAAATAGTCACTAACGATTTATACATTATTTTGACTTCTTATTTAGAAACTAGAAAGTATTTAGAAATTCATAAAAATCTGTAAGAATTGAATATTTTTCGGACTTATAGAATGAAACTAATGGGACAAAACCTAGGTTATTGTACTGATAATATTGCCTTAAATCAAATAGAAAATTTACAAGAAATAAACAATGGGCTTGTCTAATATACAAGTGATTTAGTGTTCGGGAATGAAAATACTTCGGTGTTTATTAAATGGGTTGCTAAATTGTGATACCAAATTGAAACAAACTGTTTCTCTCATCTCAAGAACGGAAATGATGGCAAAGTGACAAACACTATAAGAATAAATCCTACTTTTATGGTAGTGAATACTGAAATTAAGTTAAAGACACTCATAATGTATGCGTACCGTGAATTATATGACGAGCATGTTTGAACTAAATACAGGCGAAAATGGGAGATCTGTGATTCAAAGACCTATGGATCAGATATGTTTCTTCAAATAACTTTACCATCTATGAAAGCTGGATATTTCATTCAGCGCAAGAACTATATCATAATCATCATAAAGAACTATTACAATGCGAATAAGTAAATAGTGTATAATCACGTGAGAAAAAGCTATAGAGTCTAGCGGAATGAATCAAAGAGAACTATACAGTCATCATAAAGACCAATTATAATGTAAAACATCATCATACAAAAAACTATTACAATGTGAATGTGTAAATATTGTACAATCACGTAACACAAAGAATCTATCGGAATAAACCAAAGACACAATGCATGCGATCAGTCAGATCGTCACGCTATTGCTCCTCCTCATGTCCCTCGTCTCTCTTCCCAGACTCGCCGCCCGTAAACCCATCTTGACCACAAGCCTCGGGTTCCACCCCAACACGATTGACCGGTCCGGGATGGACGAACTGACCGCCTCGAAGGTGTGCGACATGATGTTGTTACAGAGGAAACAGCGGAAGATATGCCGTCGGGACAAGGGTGTGGCTGATACCCTGCTAGAGGCCACCAACCTGTCTATATTAGAGTGTGAACACCAGTTTAAAGGGGACCGGTGGAATTGTTCCATGGAGGAACAGTATCGTCTTAATATTCTTAAAAAAGGTGAGTGATTTTTTAGTTATATTTCCGCACTTTGCGCTTTGTAGTAATCATTACATGGTGCTCTATTCTATTTACGGGTATTATTTTTTTATTTATTTGGTTTTATACAGAACGTATGGGTTCTTAAGAATAATATTTGTAGTTTTATTGGTAATTGTCCTATGATCTACATGTTTCCGCTTGGTGAAAATAACTTTGGATCCCAGTCTTTCTCACAAGTCTAGAATTAATTTCGTTTGAATGACAGCGGGATGAATGTTTTGGTTGAGGCTGCTTATTCACAAATGTAAAGAAAATTCTTTTTTTTAACCATATACTGTAGTTTATACATTATAGTATTGAAAATGGGAAAATTGACGATCTGAACGACTTATCCCTTTATCATATCGGTTTCTAAGAGATCATACACTATATTCCTCAAAGTGAGGTATCATAGAATAATGGATAAACCGACCCGCCGTTCTGTGCGTGTGTGTACCTAATTCCGAAATGTCCAAACAAACGAAGCACAATGTACCATATGGCTGTCTATCCACGCTTATATACATACCATCATATCAGATCATGACCAGACGTGTGTCGATATAACCATGCTGACTGTTGGTGTCACTAAAATTTGAGGAATGTCAGCTCTGTTTTTTAAGAAAATATGATAAATCACGAACTTTTGCTAATTGTTAAAAGTCTAACAAAAATATCTGATCTCAGGGAATCAAAGATAAACACAAATAACTGTGGTTTTCCCCTGTTGTCAATATTTTTAATTGAATGCGGCTTCAAGAATAACATTCTCTTAAAAGACAAGAAAAAAAGCATTCCTGTCCAAATTGTATATGTGTCTGATTTTGTGAGACGCCGGGTCTGCAACCCTGGACTCCAATCTCTTTGCCACTGCTTATGCCAGTACTTCACTAAGTCCACGCGGCTCACTTCTTTCTCGCGAATCCCTAGAAGAATCAACATGTCGTTTAAGTCTATCGCTTTGATTTTGATCGTTCGGCATAAATCTTCATTTACATATTCCATAAAATGCAGTTTGAGTAGAAGGTTTTTGCAGACTATTCTGTGAGGACAGGGTACTCTGATCTGAGACGATTAGTTAACAAACATATAGAATATCCGTCTTTCTAAGAATGCGTTGTTTTATAGAACATCAATCAAAAATAGCTGGCAGGTAAGTCTATATATCTATTCCTCATCGCACTGATTTGTACATAAGGCCGTAACTAGAGTTTGCCCATGTAGCATGTCCTTTGCCCATATCCGTACTCGGCCCAAGATCCAATTCTCTTTCCTCGTCCCTTTCTCAGCACACATACGCCAGCATTCTTTGGGTCTTAGCGGACCTATTTCGCCTGAAACTCTCTTTAATCGTTGTGTTGGGTATGACAGAAGTCGTCTTGGTTTTCTTCCACGGAGACTAAATAAACATAAACGCTGGGATACGAAACATCCGTGCTTATGTTATATAATAACAGTTAAACAATAACTCGGCGAGAGAAAACATACGGTTCGCTGTAATGTTATTATAGATGAACACTATTCTATTCCCCGCGTTTGATAACCGAATTACGTTGCAGCCTTTACAGAAAACGTTAAGGTTACTTACTCATACCATAAAGCAATCGTAACTATTCGGGTATTTCCGTGAGCTCAGTTTACATTTGGTAAACCAAATGAGCTCAGATTGATCGTGAAGATGTATGAATATAATGGATTCAAATAAGTCAGACGAAGGCTGATTTTAATAATCAAAAGTATCTATGTATTGTCTAAATAAAACAAAATGTATTAAGGGCGACAGTGGTACAGAGATAGAGCGTCTGCCTTTTATTACGAGGGTACCGGTTCGGTTCCCGTTAGGCGAGGTGAAAATTGGCGGGACTAGCCCTCAAATAGGCGCGAGTACTGGTTTAGTATTCAGGAAGCAGTCACGCTTCCGTCAAAATCGATGTAAGACATATAATCTTAGATAAGACAAAATATGTATTTGTTCATTAGAATCGTCCCATCCCACAATGTAAGATACATCTTATAAGTTTTTTTCTTATATCACGTTTCGAAACATAATTAAATACCATTCAATAGATACCATAAGATCGTGTGTGATCAAATACTGATAAAACTCCAAACTATTTCTGTGCAAGGAGACTGAATCATACACATACACCTGTCGAACACATGATGATTACGTAATGAGAATACATAGGATCAAACGTAGCAATGTGTTGGTAAAGATTATATACTAGATGGGCTGCAACAAGATACTCGTATGATTTCTAGGATTCGAAACGGTCCGCTTCCTCGGCGTGCCGTTCTGTTTGTTACCCAAGTTCAAGGCCGAATCAGGGTTTGTAAATATTCTTTCCCAAGTTAAATGTTATGCCATCCATATTTGTATTTTTATGGCTGATTGGTTAGTCCCTCAGAGACAAGCAATGGATTGTTAAAAGAAAATATTTCAAGTTGCCATTTGGTCGCATGTTAGTTTAATTTGGAAAAATGATATAACATAGAACATGTGTCAGGCGGGGGAATCACGTGACCAATGTTAACGATATCATATCCGAACAAGATGGTCGCGCCCATGACGGAACAGGTAGTTTTGCTTTGTTCGCCTACATTTGCCAATGATAGCCACAGTGTATATCCTGCATGAGTGGACCATCAATCTTTACGTTCTGGTGGTACATGATGTGATAGTCAATGCTTCGAAACGCTCGGCAGAGATATCGCAGTCGAAGACCCTCTATTTTGAAACTGCGCGTCCGTCGACTGCAAATTTATGCATACCTGTGGCGCGACCATCTCATTGGACATAAGATCGTAAACATTGGTCACGAGATTACCCCTATACAAATCAATTACTGACTTTCAAATTTCCTGACACTTGTGAACACCTTTAAGTACAAGTGATGAGATGTGAACATTTATTACCGCCACTTTAAGGGGTAATTTCAGTTGTCACATGAAATTATTAGGATGATATTTTGCTATTTTTCTGAGCTCAAACATAAGTAGCTCTGTAGAAATTTCTAACTAACGACACATTTCGTCACATCTGGGAATAACCACCTTTAAGTACAAGTGATGAGATGTGAGTACAGATTAATGCCGCGTTAATGAACTTCATGGCCACGTCCCCTCGATACGTTGATCCTATGAAAAGCGGAGGTTTTGACGTTATTCAGGACTCGCACTTACCAAGAACATCCGATTGTTTGGCCGCTTTCGTTTCATCTCACCCGTTTGTTTATGTCGGTGTTTACGTGTTCCGAGAGATCTGCCCCGTGTAATCACTATTTTATTAAGACCCCAGCGACTCCCTTTATCCCCGTTGGGATATATCCGTTCGAATTCACATGAAACCGACAATTTGGTGAACCATTGTGACAAAAGGAGAAATTGCTTGTTACAAGCAATTTCTCCTTTTGTCGCAATGGTTTTCTGTTTTTATATTACTTATAAAATGTTGTGTTTCATACTCAATATTTGTCGTCTGCGGTTGCTTTCAATTTCGAAGCATTACGAAAGTCGAATGTGGGGGAAAGGGTGAACCGTAACATGGTTGTTGAAAAATACTCAAAAGGTAAGATTCACTGTGCTATGAGACAAGATAAAATGTAAAGTAAATTGAAACTGTTATATCCATGACTTTCTGTATAAGCCTGTGCCACATATAAAGACTTATCAGGGATGACTTTTAATTTTTCTATTAAGATTTACTCACATTATATTGTAATTATATTGTTTAAAATGACGACGAACTGTATTTGGATAAGTCATTAATTTATTCTGATTCTTATTCTGATTCTGATTATCAAGTTATGTCCTTGTTCGAATTAAGATAAAAATGGGGCGATACGTGCCATTTCTTAGTAACCTCTTCTGCTGTTATTGCTGTGGCACACACGGCTTGTATGTCGTAAAGAGCTGATAATTTGCTTTACTTATTAATCTAATTATTCCAGAGAAAAACATCAGGGTTAGAGTTAAGCTTTAGTTTTTTATGAGAGTCAAGCCATTAAGTGCCCCTCAAGTTTAAGGATAAATGAATAAATGAAAAAAAAAAGAATCCAAATAAGAGTGGGCGTCAGTGTTGGATGATATAGCTAAACCAAGAACTTATAACTAATATTGGATGAATGAATACATGTAACTATTCGTTTCTTACATTTTCTCACATTTCTTTTTACAATTTATAATATCAGACAAGATGCTAATCTATTGCTCTCGTATATTACTGAGACACGATTAAACCCAAACCGGAACTGCTGGACAACGGCAACACCTCGCGAAATCTCGCCGAGGAACGGTAACAAGATAACACGTGATTTATTGTCGTAGTGGCGATGTGATTTCGACTTAAATACCGCAATGGTGAATAGTATCGGACAAGTTTACATTTTGTCACTCAGCGTTTCTTCTTATTTAATTCTTTAACACTTTTTTTCCCTGTTTTCTATATCTAATTGTATTTATATATATAATTTATTCATTTTATCAATTATTTTTGGCGGGGAAGTTTACATTTTGTTACTCAGCGTTTCTTCTTATTTTATTCTTTAACACTTTTTTCCCCTGTTTTCTATATCTAATTGTATTTATATATATAATTTATATATTTTATCAATTATTTTTGGCGGGGGGGGGGGGTTGGGAGGGGAAGTATTGCTTTTGACATGCCATACATTATGCTTTGCCCTACAGTATGATGTTTGTCTGATCTAGGATAACTTGATGCAAAATCTGCGAATCGACCTTTATATATCCAAGATGACTTGTTATATTTGCCCCTTACCAATGGTTGCTTGTTTATGTGGCAACCTAGTCAGTGGCTTGGAATCAATAGTGTGCAGTACTGGTTGGGAAATACCAGGCGCATGTTTGGTGCGCAGGTCGCTATGGTATGGATAAAATGTTATAAAAAACGATGTTAAGTTCTTACCCAACAGCAGCCACTAAATATGCGTAGTTTAGTTTCCAGAATGCGTAAAATCGTGCGGTAAATGTCGACACACAAGTCAAGCATTTATAATTAGACTAACAAGGAGACTGAACTTTGCTACCGAAAGTTGTACCTTCGACTCCTGCTTAAAGGAAACATCATCGCTTACAACTTCAAAAAGTGTCGGTTTGGAGCAACCTGTACAATTTGCGTTTCCTCACCTTGAACGATTCCGTCTGCTTTTCAGGATGGTTCTTCAAAAAAGGAAGATATCAGTTTTCGAATTTATAGTACAGAAGAAGTGATATGTTGAACCTTTTACCAAATAACAAATTTTCGATTGTCCCAAATTGAAAGAGTTTGCAGACGACTTTTCAAAATGTGATGGAATCCAAAAAATTATTTTCTGATAGGGCAGAAAACATTGTGGGAAAAGGAGAAATTGATCGTTAAGGGAAATTTCTCCTTTTCCCACAATGTTTTCCAGACTCGTCTGCACCTAACTCGACAAAGGTCATTGTTGTTGTTTGGTATTGGTTTAAGTCAATAACTCTGAAATTCACAGACTAACGAAGAAAAGTGTTTAGACGTGCACACCTAGGGGACGTTTTCGGGCAGCTCAAATCATTTACGGCAGACGTTTTGCACCTCATTACAACGTCTGCTGTCGTAAAGACGGCCATAAAGGGCTTGTTAACACCGTCGGGCGATCGTTTTTTCCCGCGACCAGTTTACGTTAACATAAAACGGACACTTCGTAACATTGTCGTAAACATAGACGTCGGCGACAGGTTACAAACCGTGGTGTAGACCGGAAATTGAAAATCCGGAAACAGCGTCACTTCTGATTGACGTTTGGTTTCCACTTCCGGTTTTAAGATATTTAGTTGAAAATGAGTTCATTATTACGGTCTTATGGAAGAAAGGTTATGATACTAAATACATAATTCACCGAGGAAACCTATTTCACAAATTGATCTGACAATCTCCCATAAGATCCTCAACAATGAACAAATGAACAAGATAACTAAAAGACTAAGGAAAATATAATGTTTTGGCCCATATGACGTCTTACAGTGAGGTATCAAAACATTTGTTTGTCCCTTTGAAGATGGGAACTTCACAAAAACGTTTTCAATACTCTGTTGGCACATTTAGGCTCGACTTCCATTTCACTAGTGTTTTATATACTCTGAGTAGGATTGGCACTATTCTGGCTGCAAATGTTCGTGTAATAACATTGCATTCTTGGTTTGTGAGAACACTTTAGATGTTATATTTTCTAATTTGAATTCAATAATTCTACCATGTAGCTACGTAATATGAAAAGGCTCTTTGTACAATATAGCAAATAAAGATAGTGTACATGTTTTGTCTTGCATAAGTAACCGTTAAAATTCAATCATCTTGATGGTCTTTCTCACGGAGGGGCTGCAAGGTCCGATATTTATCTATTTTCTCTAAACCACCTTACTCTGCTGTATCCACGTCAAAATACTTTGGAAGTAATTGTGACAAAAGAAGAACGTATTCGAGACGAGGTATATCACATTGATCCGGCAATTGCTTCATAAAAGTCTGCATTTGGGCCAATAATTCGACATTACACATCTTCCCTTCGGATTTAGGGAAAATATTGTTCCGATGGCTGGAAAGTTTAACATACAAACAAAAGCAATTTCCCACATGGTATCGATGTCTGGCTTAGCATGCTTAAGCAGCTGTAAGGTTACAGGAACTCTACATGAATATAATCGGTATGCATTTAGTATTAGGGGATTCTCCTATTTTCTCCTATTTATAACACACCAGTCAACATGATGGGCCATAAATACTTTCAATACACTGTGTCTTACCCACACAACCTCTCTTCTGTTTCGTTGTTTATCGTGAGAGTTTTCATACCTTTGATGTTACCTATAAAATCATCATCAAGTGAGAAGGAATTAATTGGGGAGACAGACAAGACAAGGTAACACGTTACATGTAAGTCTGATAAGCCATATCACAAGCCGGTATATCAGAAAACGAGTATGTAGTACTTCTTTCCACAGAAGCAGGAATCTGAACAGAAAAAGGAGGTTTCGAAAGTAAAGTGTCTTTTTACTATGTAATAATGCTCTCCCACGATTAAAATTTGAGGGAATGTTCTTTTGAACTTATTCAAGTTCTTTTTATAAGAACTATGGCAAAATGCTACCTCTGTGTCTTAACAGTATGGTATATTATTGTTTTTCTTATCTGCATAAAAGAAGAAATGCCTTTTCCATTTCTCTATCTTCCTAATAAAGTCTCTACTTAATTGTTTGGACGTTGCAAATAAGCCTCGTGGAAACTTACTTAAAATGGCAAGCTAAATCGGGAAAGAACTTCATGCGGATGAATCATTCCAAAGTTGGCGTAACGGTCTTAATCATTTGAGCTTATCATGAATAGTCATTGGTTATCATTTCTGTATTATACTTACGAATATTATCACAATGTTGACTCATTCTGTCATATGGGAATGTGTAAGCTCTCCAAGATAGATTACACTAGCAGGTGGTGCAAACACATAAAAATAGCGTTTCAATGGTATTTTTGATGGACATTAGTGATGCAAAAAGAGGAAGTTTTTCGTATATGGAGTCAAGCCTAAACCTAAAATAATAAATCAATCCTCCTCTGGAATTGTGATCGATGTTGCCTTCAATTTAGACTAATAGCCAATAAGATATTTTGAACTGTATGGGTTAACGTTCTTGCCAGTCACAATTGCCACTCATACCAGTCTCCAATTTGAGCATATTTTCACGACCAAATTGCAAGTTTCTACCTACGTAAGTGGGTAATAGTATGTTGAACCCAAAGAAGGTGCTTTCTAGAGGAACTCGTTACTATTTATACACCATGGTTTCAATTAAAGCACTGAATCCGCTTATGCTCGTTTCACAATTATTCAATAAAACTGAACTTTTTAATATCTTTGATGTGTAGATGTTGGAATTGATCATAAATTTCTGATGATGAATGTTTAAATTACATTTTTATTATATTTTATTCATACGTGAAATTCTGTGAGATAGTTTCTTTAATCAGAAGGGACTTGACGTTTCTTAGAAACAAAGTCAGAGACGAAACAGCTACGATTTGTTTTTACATTCCAGTTATACTGAAAAGCATGCGAGGATATAAAAGACCATATCTCTTTCAAATATGCCAAATTTCCCCACCCGTGCCCGTTATTTGCCGACATATTTCTTATAAGATCGTTCATTCATAGCGGAAAGAGATAGTAATCGCTTTGAAGAGCGTACTACAATAAAATCCGAAGCTTTCTTTGAAGTCGTAATTCCTAAGTATGGATCTAGCATTAGACTATGCATCTATTTATGTCATTAACAACTCATTTAACTACAGAACACTCTAGAATACGAGGAAATTTGTCGGAAGCAATATCCCAAGTGCAATTAGTTCCGGATTGTCTTCGAAATGTACTTTGTGAACATAATGTCTTTTTTATTGTGCTAATTTCAGTCAATATACTCTTAATATTTCTTAATCATATACTGCTGAAACTATTGGAAGGCATTACTCATTAAGACATATTTACATCAAAGGTCATCTCATTTTTTTATCTTCATTTTCTTCTTTTGTTTATCTATATATTTTTTAAGAGAGTCTAAAATCGACATAATCAGAACCTATTTGCCGGAGAGGTTGCTGGTGAAATTTTAACCCTTAAAGTGCTTGAACCGACGTCATGGTTATGCAAACAGATTAGATCCAAGTTAATTGGCGGCTGGCCCGGATCTAATCTGTTTGCATAAGCATCAAGTCTGTTTACTACTCTGAGTATCTATTCTCTCAAAATTAAGCAGATATTTAAGGATTAGAAAAGCAGTCGACACAAAAACCTATTTTAAGTAAATTACCCAGCACTTAAAGGATTAAAACAACCACCTCAAACTAAATGCTTCGCCAAATAGACACAAATGCATTGTTTGAGGTGTAAAGTTCCGCTCACAGTTAAATACTTGAATGTTAGTTCAATGAACTTTATTGAGATTGAATGCACTATTTATATTTTGGCGAAGGATGAGCAGCGAACTTTTCTTTAAAGCTGCTGGTTCACAGATTCAAATGGTTAAATAAAATGTCGTTGAAACAATCCAGTCTTTGGAACTCTGATTGTTGTATGATATACACTGAAATGTAGTTAATGAAAGCTTGACTAATTCAAGAAGTGTCATTTTTTCTAAGCACATACAGTCTTCATGCTGTAGATCTCAAAATCGTTGTAACGCTATATTAATATGGATCTTGAATACAAGTTTTAAAAACTTAAATACGAACTAATGTCGCTTCCAATGGATATGTCCATTTAAATATCATACAATAGTACAGCTGCTGTTTATTTAAAAGAAATTAAGTTATTAAACTCCAGGGTACCGTTTTACTAAAGAAGTTAAGGAAAATATTTGCGTAAGTCATAAATGATACACATGGATTGTATCTTCAATAAAAGTACAATATTGCAATGTGACACATCATTGGAAGCGTCTCAGAGAGACGATTCCAATGATGTGTTACTTTTCAATATTGTTTCGCCCAATTTTGAAATAAGAGCAATTGTTGTTATAGACTTACGCAAATCTTAAGCGTAAACTGTTTAGTAAAACAGTACCTAAGTGTTCTCACATCTGTGAACAAACAGATTTGATTAACTTGGATGTTTAACCCAGGTGAACTGATGCTTATTTTGGCAGCAGACCTGAACATGTAGGTGAATCCAGGCTATTCTTTTGGTCATGATCAATATATTGATGTCTATTAGGGGCGTGGCTATGCCATCTTGTCAGTGTACGCTCGGCTATGACGGCTAGGGTCATGTGCTCGCGGGGAAAATTTGTTTCCTATATTCAATCCTGTGCAATCAATGGGTGTTCCGGAAAAACATACCTAGACATAAAACTGCAGTGAAAATGAAGAAATGTATAGGAAACGCTCTATGTATACCTTATATTTTCATTTACTAGGGACAATGGGCGCGCAGTTGCGAATTCTATTTACAGGTAAGTACGCTCTGTGCAGCGTAGGGTATGCGTGTTTGTGTACCGGAGTCTGCGGACAGATGGGAACCATCTAGAGTCCTAGCTAACTAGGTTGTTTGGTCCTGATTACTTTATTCAGTAATGTTGGACACCGCCGTGTCTGTTTGAATAAAGGAAACATTGTCTAAGTAATTTTATTCAAAAGCAAGATTCTAAATCAGTGTAAAAGAGAGTCAATTTACCGCACTTTGTTTTCAGTCATTAAGGACGATTTTCCTGGGTTTTCTTTTTTTGCTGACAAGTGTCATTTCCTCGTTATGGACCATAAAAGAATTGTGTTTATTTGAAATATTTGAACACATCTATTTAGGCCCATTTCAAATATCCGGCATGTCGACAATAGTTTTCTATTGGCCTAAACAGAATATAAAATAGCAAACAGGTATATGGCCAGTTAGTGGGATGACGCATCTACCTTCGTAACAGATTATTATAGATTTGAAGACATATAATCAACCAAATTGGCAAGTCGTAAAATTTTCCAATGTCATTGCTATACCTTCCTTTGCATAATTACATCGTCGGCAAAAAAGTGTGGGAATGATGTCTTCACCGAATCGTGTTCGAAGGGGTCTCGTAATTTGGATCTATGGTCTTGTTTTGAGGCTGGTTGGTTTTCCGTCTCCCTCCGTGTCTTCCTCCCCTCGGTGTATCTGCCTCTTTATCTGTATGTCTGTCTTTCTCTCTCCTCTCTGTCTATCTCTCCGTAAATCCGAATACAAGCTGTAATCCACCCATTGTTCGCGTAACCAACGATTTAAATGCATTAGAATCGTAAAAAATGGTGATTTAAGGTCCGCACCAACCCCATAATAAAGGCCTCAATTGGACTGTTAAATTAACGACATGTAAAATGGGTGACGAACCCTCGGCTAAACGATTCACATATCACCTGACCGGACATACAAGTACCACTGTTAGCCCAAAAAAGTCCTTTCCTCGTGTATATGCTTGTGTAACTTGGTCAACAATGATATGAATAGTAGACTACAATTTGTAAGTGTGCAAAAAACATATTATTCAAACATATGAAGAGACGATTGTGACCAATGATGAAATTACTTACTTGAGCGATTTTCATTTTTTGTCATAATTGTTTCTTAAAAGACCCACGTCCGTGCGTCAAAATGCGTTAACACAAAGGAAAGGGGTAATGGAACGTTTCATTTTCGGTCAATTTGTTATTGAGAGGCTGCGTCCCAAAACCCAAAGTTGGGAAGGGTTAAAATGTTCACCTTTTTATCTTCTTTCGTAACGGAGTGTTTGTTATAAAATATATTCTACGTTTATGTTTTAAACAAAATAGTTATATCATTATTCATAAGTAATTGGAAGAAATTCAAAATCTGTACTGAGGAAAGTGATCCCCAACTACATGTACATTATTAAAGACAATTGCTTCTACCGTCAGCTTAAAAACCGGGGTAACAATGGAAACACCAGCTAATTTTTTAAAATGATGTTTCATAACTAATTGGAAGCATAATAAAATAAATTCTCGGCAAAAGTCGCTTAAAAAGACACAGCTCTTAACGAAGAAAAAACGATTACAATTTATATATGTATTCCTTATGTTTTCCGCTAAATCCAATATCTCACGAAGCGACCAATGATCAAACTTTGTCAAAAAGATAATTGACCATTGTATTTTATGTACAAAGCAGATATGATTTTTCATAATGTTCTAAAACGTATTGTTAGTTGTACATTGTATCTCACTGGAGACATACTTACAAAGTGTACACGTGTGCTTTGAAATGTATTCGTACAGCTCTGCAGAGTTCATGAGCGAATGTCTCTCAAAACTCTAAGGAACTGTGACATGGATACTATTCAAAAGTTTGCATGATTCTTCTTCATTGGCGATTAATATTGGAATAATTCCGGCAAGGGGGGAATTTGCTCACCTACAGTAACTTTGTCTGCTGTGAGAGAAAAAAAACCCCGCTCCTTGCCAATCCAAAACGGATATAAAACAGTCCGTTTCAGACACCGTCTGGTTTAAAGGTTTAATGGGGTGCGAGGTATTTCTGCCAGGGTGTTGACGAAAGGTCACGACTCCGGGTATCAGTGACACAGGGCTACAATTGTCGAGACTTAACGTGGAAATTAAGTCGTCATTCGTCACCTAGACCGACCGCCCCCACACATAGTCCGTCATCATTAACGAACGTACAAAGAGTGCTTACTTTCGATCTCTTCATTTCTTTTTTTCGAGTTTCTTTTCTTCGCCTTTTATCAAAATGGAGGAAGCCCATCGTAAAAACATAATAAAATAAGTCACAAGTGGCCAATTTTATACTACCAAGTGTACTCTGTTACAAAATATCTGCAGTCAATGTAAGGTTGATTAAATAAATGAAATATTTGAAGACATCTTCTGGCTTAGGCCTGTTGCTTGTTTGAACTATAGATCAGCTTTAATGTCAAAGATGTATGTTGTGTGCTAAGCGATTTTAGCAGGACTATCTATTGCTTCTATTTTATCATTTTCAGCCATATATTGTATATCTGTTCGCTTACAGCGTATCTGTATAAAAAGATGAAAACTAAAACAGGTCGTTTTCATTCTATTTTCAGTTCTTTTCATAAATGACTTATTCTTTTTATAATTAATAAAAGTGTATGCAATATCGTAAAGACGGTATGCGTATACAAAACTGTGAAATATATATGATGAATGTCCAATTGCATAAAAAAAACATCGACATGCACTAGCAGGATTGCTCGTTTGGTTTGGAATAAAGACAATACTGACAAGTTATTGATATTGAATATGCCTTTTAGAATCTATTTCAAATTACTGTTTCTCTGTATACAAGTACATGTGAATGTCCAATTGCACAAAAAATCATCGACATGCACTAGCAGGATTGCTCGTTTGGTTTGGAATAAAGTCAATACTGACAAGTTATTGATATTGAATATGCCTTTTAGAATCTATTTCAAATTACTGTTTCTCTGCATACAAGTACATGTGAATGTAAATGTAGCTATATGTTTCAAAATATTGATATTTAAGAAAGGGGAATACTTCATCACGAAATGAACTTTTATAGCGCCCTCAAATAAGATGGTACTTTCTAAAGGGTGCCTTCCCACCATACAATACGGTTCGCATGCCAAGAGGGGAAATCGG
The DNA here is from genome assembly GCA_947846245.1 of Cerastoderma edule. NCBI lineage: Eukaryota > Metazoa > Mollusca > Bivalvia > Cardiida > Cardiidae > Cerastoderma > Cerastoderma edule. Next base: position 15,153,941 of record OX401422.1, on the reverse strand, counting down.
CAATAAAATACCCGACTACCATTGTGATAAACGGCGATTTTCAACAGGTTTAGTCTATCTGGCCCAACCCCTGTCACATTTCGGCCCACGTCCGTACTTGGTACCAATTCAAGGCCCACGAAGCGACACTGATACGATTAGACCAATTATTTGTACCACATCCAGAAATACCCGGATGTTAGTGATCTTCGTTGAAATTGTCGAACCAGGTCAGCTTCTGCTACAAGCACAGGCATGTGTTTTTTCTTTTCTTTTCCAAAGGAATCATAATTCATCAAAATGATTTCTTGAATATAAGTCTTTACTATAAGCACATGCCTGTTTCGACACTTTTCTTTTGTTTTGCACAGGAATCATAATTCTTCAAAATGACTTCTTGAATAAAAGCCTTTGCTTTAAGCACAGACGTGTCTATTTCGGCACTCTTCTTTTCTTTTCCAAAAGAATCATACTTCGTATAAATGATTGCTTGAGTATATAGAACTATAGTTTATCCAGTATGACTGTTCATTGGGAAAACATATTTGCCTTTGCTATAAGCACAGAGGTGTCTGTTTCGACGCTTTTGAATTCAAAAGGAACCGTTATTCATCAAAGTTATTTCTTAAACATATAGAACCATGGTTTATCCAATACGGCTGTTCGTTGAGAAAACATATATGGCTTGCAAATAGCTCGTAATTGTTTGCTCGTAATTGCCATAAGCACAGACGTGTCTTTTTCGATACTTTTTTTAGATAATTCGTAATTCATCAGAATGATTTTTTTAATATAGAACCCCAGTTTATATATAACCAAGATTTATCCAATATGACAGTCGATTGAAACATGGCTCGGCAAAAGTTAAATACCCATAATCCACCATTTTGAAACTCTTCTTTTCTTCGGATTACTTCGGTCGTTTTCGGTTTACATCGTTCGTGGCAAGAATACTTGGGTGTAAAGCTTTTAAAAAAAGAGAAAACGTTTCAAAATGGCGGATTGTTGGTATTCTGCCTTAACCCATTACCAAACAATAACGACATTTAACCACTTTGTTGCAGACGACTCTGGAAAACATTATGGGAAAAGGAAGAAATTGTTCGTGACGAGCAATTTTTCCTTTTCCCACAATGTTTTCTGCCCCTTCAGAAGATTATTTTCCAATTTCATCACATTTTGAAATGTCGTCTGCAAGCTCTTTAAATTTGGGACAGTCTAAAATGAGATGTTTGGTTAAAGGGTTAAGAACTGAAGTATCAGTGGCCAATTTCACTCCGCTGGATACCAATTAATTGCAAACTACGGCATATTGATTGAACGACCCTCCAGACGGACTAGGCGGAGTCCGACAATTGTGAAGTCACGTGTAGGAGTCTCTTCAAAGCCACACGGATATCATAATCCCTGTACGTCGTTCGAAACTTCTTTGACGAGTCTGAATTTAAAATACTACAGTCCATATTCCCTTTTTCGTTTTTTAGTCTTTAAGAAATCCAAAGTCGACATTCCTTTTTTGTTTTTAAGTCTCAATAAAAAAAGAAAATGAAGTCGACATTCTCTTTCTTTCCTTTTTAATGATTCCCTCTTTATGTCCGTATGTGCAATTTGCCGTTTTGTGCGTTAAAGTTATAATATATATTTCTTTAACTACATAAAGCTGACTTTTATAGTTATTGCTTTCAATTTTGTTGAGCTACACAGTCACATAAATGTAAAATGCTCGACTGGATCGCCAGAGTTGTGAGTCAAGGAAAGGGTTCATGTACAATGGGAACAAAATCGAGAGTGAAACTTGAATGAATGACAACGGATGGTCTTGGTCCATTATAATTGTGTGCAATTTCTTTCAATCGCTTAACCTTTTTGTTCATGTCTGGTCAAGACCTTAAAAGTTGTCTGAACGCTACAGTTATCATTATTGTCAACAGCACATCCAGTCTCGTCTTAATCCATTTCCTTAGATGCATTCCTTAGTCATTGATCTAAGATTTTCACGTATTTCTATAATATCATTGAGTCTTACTTTAAAGGCACATAAAAGGAGAGGAGTACAAATAAATTACTGAAAAAATATATGGAATTCTTTTATTATGTTCATAAAATTCATGTGAATTAATTTACGAAGGCATTGAAACCCTATTACATAGACACCTTTAACATAAGTTATTTTGTGCTTGAAATAGAGTTGTCTCCAATTCAATCATGTTTATCAACAACCTGTTTGTTTACATATTCAAAATAACGAATTCTGATTGGTCAGTTCAAACATTTGTGTATCAACTGTCAAGGTCAGGGGTACAAAAATCACACAATCTGCATTATTAAACTGGTTAATCTGGGTTATTTCTTGTTGGCTGTCACGTTTAAGTTGTGCTGATGTTTTTTTTTTTGGTGATAACTATTTGAACCTGACCAAAAGTTTACCAAATTATATAGTTTGATATAGCATGTATCTCCTTTTATGTGCCTTTAACCTTACGGGAGGGTCTTGCGATGCATTCATCAGTCATTGGTCCAATGTTTACACGTATTTCTGTTTTCTCATTAATACTTATATTCACCTATTGGCAGGGTCATGTGTGGCCCGGAGGTTAGGGTGGTGGTCTGAGAACTTGAGGGTCCCGGGTTCATTCACATTTCAAATTGCATGTTTGTTAAGCTTCGCAATAAGTCGACATATCTCCACTCTTCCGTGTTTTGTATTTGTACCGGATGAATGTAACGTTGATAAAGAAATATTCGGAATGCATCTGATCATAGTCATGATGCTGTGCATACAAGTGCTTCTTCTGATTTTATTACAGATGGATTGAACTAGTTTTGAGTGCACTTTCGAATTGTAAAGTGCACGGTATATCCATTGAACCCCCAAGAAGTGCTTTATTACATCCAGGTCCCGGTACCGAAGCATTTTCATACGATGTTTAAGGTGTTTGTTTGAAGATCTGAGCACGTTTGGAAGCTAAATCATAATCTATTTAAGAAGGACCAGCAACTGTTCTGTTATACGATACATTTGATGTACACGCATATTTGTCTGATGCTTTTCATGGGTGCTTTTCATTGCATCTGAATTATTGATAATTGAATGTGTCTTTAAGGGATTTTCGGTAATATTGGTGAATTTTGACACCTCGAAGGCAAATAACCAATCAAGCAATAATTCAATCAATCATAAAGCAAATTGCTCTTAACCAACGCCCTATCTATTTTCAGGTTTCAAAGAAACATCATTCCTATACGCAATAAGCTCAGCGGGCCTCGTGCATACTTTCGCACGTGCGTGCAGTCGGGGAAAGATTGACAGGTGCACGTGCGACGAATCCAAGAATTTAGAGAATAGGGAGGCGTGGCTTTGGGGAGGATGTGGTGACAATATCCGGTTTGGGTTGAAATTTTCCCGCCGTTTTCTGAGAGCGGGAAAACGACGCTCCAAAGACATACGGGCCAAGGTGGATCAGCATAATATCAAATTAGGCAGAAAAGTAAGTAGTGTTAAATTGACCTTCCATAACACATTATCACCACATGTCACTTTATTTTCGTCTTGCAGCCGAAAACTTTCAAAAGGCATTTTGGCAAAAAGGAGGAATTGCTTGTCACAAGAAGTTTCTCCTTTCTTGACTCTAAATATTAACACCTTAATCGGAATTAACATTGTACTCTTTCGTTAGAACTGTATCAATGAGTAACTGGATGCGTTCGAAATGAACGAAATATATAAAGAATGGACTTTTTTTCATATTCCATAATAGCCTTTATAATGTAAATAAAACTTCTGTCAAGCAATTTATCTTTCTCATAGAATGTTTCGGAGACGCATGTCGCACCATTCATTATTGTTTATAGAAATATCAACTGATGGGAATGGCAAAGGTATATAATGGCAAAGGTAGATGAGAATAATACGCTTTGAAGATTCCCCCTGAATCGGCGCTCTTTACAACTATTGTCTATAACCAAAGCGTTGTATGTCGGTTTTATCAAAAAATGTATGTTTATAGTAAATGGTCCTAAGAAAATCGAATAATCCCAAGATCGGATTAATGCTGAATTAAAACATATTTCAAGAGATTACTTCGCACGCCCTTCTTAAAATGAAGTATAAAATAAGAGTTGTGTTTATCCTGCCAATGTTAATATATTTTACATTTTAACGATCCGAGTCTAACATGAAATGAGGCGACAAATCGGCCCTAGTAAACATCTGCTATAGGGCGATATGTAATGTTACAGCGCCAATTTTAGAATTTCCAGTTTTGTTAAACAAGCCACGAATCGTGTAAGATTTGCCCATTTTCGGTGTAAACATAGTCATTGTGATAGGGTGATATCCAAGTTTAGGTCTACGTTACAAATAAAACAGCTAAATTAACATCAGTCGTTAATTTGAATAGTCATACAGGGTAATTAAAGAGTGTGTCTTTATATTTATTTCGACCAATTACATATAAAACATATGAAAATTACGTGAAAAGGGATTTTATGTAACGACCAGTTCTCTCTTTAAGAATTTTAATTTTTGCTTATCTCTGTTTTGGTTGATTGGTAAATTTTGACTTTGCTGTCGTTTTCAACAGTATTTCAGTCATAATGCAGAAACTAGCACACCATGTCACTGTCCTTATATTCCCTTACCAACATTGTCCAATATTCCTTCAAAGTCACCGATATCTTTTTTACATGAACATGGTGGATCAGTGATAACGAATATTAATGTATGTCTTATTGATTTCACTCAACGTTTGAAATGACATTGACCGAGCCGATGGTCAAACCTTGAAACTTTGTGTTCTATGAGAACTCGCTATCGGCTACGCTTGCGAGGTTCGCCGCGATAAAACTGAATAATGTTGAAAGTGCCTTAAATTCCAATCTTATCCACCAAAAGGTTTGCCAACCACGGACAAGCACCGTTATCGCGTAAAGGGATAAACGTCATTAAAAACATTCGTACTTACATGAACGTTTAGTGTTTTTTATACGGCTATGTGTGTCTCTCTGTCAAATAATGCGGTTTGGAGCGATTGATTTATGGAACTACTTTAAAACACATGCACTCGATAGGACTGTGTTAACATGCTTAATGTGATCTTAGCGGTCTGCTGGAAAAAAAGAGAAAAAACCACTGACCATAATAACATAGGAAATCAATTACTGATTAGATGCTTACGAATAAACGGAAATGTTTGAATTTTAAGATAACAAAAACGTATTTTGACTGTTTAACGTGAATTTGCCTTATTACACGCACACACAGAAAGAAATGAAGAAAAAAAGAAACATACGAGGACATTGACACTGCAAAAGTTTTAATGTAAGCGTTTGCTTGTTTGTGTAATTTAGCGTCGGCTTTTGTTGATGAGGGTCATGGGTTTGATTCCCATGTGAAGTGGGGTTCATATTGCTACCATTCATTAATTCGTATTCGATGCAATGATTTGTTAAGTATACGAAAAGCAGAATCGAGAGTTATTGATATAAGTTGCAACAAATTGCTTCACAATTGATGTCAAATGAATAGTTTCAGACAAATTGGAAGGGGGCATTTCTCTTGTAAGACGCAAGCCCAAATTACGAATTCGAAAATACAGTTGGAAAACAGTCAAAACTCAAAAAAAAGACTAGTTCAGAGCATTGATTTTGTTTGAATTGAAAGTGCAAACATAAACGTACTGGTAAGTCGGATGAATGAAAATACGTCATGTTTATATAGATGTTTTGGTAGGGTAGAATTCCCATAAGTCAACAATGAAGAACAACTCATTTACGATCAAATTTCTAATTTTAGTCGCAATTGCTTTACTAATCACTACGGTTCTCTGTGGTTAACCCTTTCCCAAAAAATAACGACATTAGACGACTTTGTTGCAGACGAATTTAGAAAACATTGTGGGAAAAGGAGAAATTTCTCGTAACGAGCAATTTTTCCTTTTCCCACAAGGTTTTGTGCTCTTTCTGAAGAATATTGTTTAATTTCATCACATATTGAAATGTCGTCTGCAAATTATTTCAATTTGGGACAGTCGAGAATTTGTTGTTTGGGAAAGGGTTAAGACAATAAGTGAAGACATTTTCATTTTTGCTTCCATTCGTAATATGTGATGCCTTGTTAAAGGGGATGTCGTATGTAGATGAACTAGTTCATATAAACCGGTAGGATGTGCAGAGGTAGACCGTCGGTCTCTTGGTTTAGTATCCAGGAGGCAGTCATCGAGAGTAAATTCAATAGATTTGAAGCTTCCGTCACTGTCAATGATAAACTGCTAAATTTAATATTAAAAAAAAAGAGTTGTGTGCTGAAATAGAGATATGTGGCTTAAGAAAACGCCTCTTATGTGACCCTCTGCATTTTAAGACATACATTTATAACAATGCCTGGGGTCATCGTGACGGTTCAACACCCTTACACATATAAACGGCAAGCAATATACTCCTTGTTAGCTACCCGGGACATATTTCTGCGTTTGTGTGCTGAATACATTTGACAGAGTTTTGTAATGTCAATCGAAAGTCTGTATAACCTCGGATACATGAAATCTTGCATTATAGACCCAGTTCAGTAAAATAATTCGGTTTGAAAAAAAAAGTCGTAGTGATTCGGCTTGAAAAGAATATGTCGTTGTGGTGTTGAGGAAATACAATGAGCATGTGACGATGTGCCGACCGCGGTAATATGACTTTAATGCTGTTTAATACGGCTTTAAATCACAAAGCAACCAAACGAAGGCATCACTCACAACTATGATTGAAATGAGTTGTAAAAGAAACATATGCGTGTTGAGGTAGAATACTTATAATCCGCTATTTTGAAACTCATTCCTTCTTTCGTTACATTTATCGGCCCTCATCGGTATACCTCGGTCTGGGTCGGAACTATTCGAGTGAACCGAATAGTTGCGGACCCGACCAAGGTTAACCGAGAAATACCGAAGTAATTCGATGACAGAATGAGTTTCAAAACGGCGGTTTATGGATATTCTACCTTAAACCATCATAGTATTTGATAAAGGAACATTGACTGTAGAATAAACGTTATCTCTTTCATCGTTTAATGTATTATTTTGTGGATGTTCTTAGACCCCCTTTTTTACATAGTTGCGGTTAATTACGTGGTAGACTGTATACGACCACTTCATTAAAGGGCGTATTGAATACCTTCAATAAAACGTCCAATTATTTCGACAAAGTAAAATCAAACTGTTAGACGGGGTATATATGTCATGACCTTTATCAAGAATTCAAGTACTATTGGGTACATGCTTTCATAGAAGAATTTCCTTTATATATATATACCAATTTCAACGGAAATGTATAAACCATTGTGGCAAAAGTTGGAACTGCTATAATTCAATGCCATTCGTTTATTTCGTTATCTGATTGAGTTTTTTGGGGGTATTTGAATACATCTAAATGGCAGGAGTTGTATTTGTTCAATATCTTGAGGTATCACAAATATTCCTCCTGAATAACATAATTGTATTCAAACTACGGGGAATTTTTTCTTCCTTATTTTCTTACAGACAATATTTGTAAACGTTGAATTCAAATATAGTTTAAAGTACCGTACGACAATTCGGTATTTATTTCTGTGTTTGTTCAAAAAAAAAAATTAAAAAGAGAGAGATTATCACTCAAGTTAATGTTTACTATGTAAAGTAGGAATGTCACAAATGTGCTCATCCACTGGGCGTGGTTGGGCCGACTGTTCTGGAATACGGAAGCATTTAACCAGGTTTGCCGTATATATTAATAAACCGTTGATCAGTCAGAATAAAATATAGTATGAATAAAACACTTTAAGTTTCTGAAAGTTTGATTTTCAACCAAGTCCAAAATTGAATTCTAACTTACCTCTAATACTCACCACCCTTAAATTATCATTTCTACCGTAGAGTCGAATTTATAATTGACGATTTCTTTTGCTTAATAGCAATCATAGTCAAGAAAATCCAATCATGTACTTAATATTTATTCCTGTAAATGTGTACCAGTCACAAGTCGCAAAGAGGGATTAACTTTACTAAGATAGCAATAAATTCCTGTCCAAGATCGACTTGTTTAGTACGTGCGTGCTTATCTTGGACGACAAATCCCATTAAGCAAGTATTGTTTCGCCAGTTGGGACGCTTTTCCCCAGTACTCGGTCAAATGACGAGTTTAACCCTGATAGGGCTGGGACCGACTTCATGCTTATGCAAACAGGTTAGATCACAGGCCAGTCGCCAAGTAAATTGGCGGCTGACCTGTGACCTAACCTGCTTGCTACACCGATAATCTTGCCTCATCAAAATCATGCATATATTTAAGGTTTTGGAAAGCAGAGGACACACAAATATATTTTCAGAAAAATAACCAGCCATCTAAGGGTTAATTATGGTGTACGAAAATATTTCCCCAGTCCCGTTTTATAAAAACCCAGTTGAAAGTATACACACGTCTCTAATTAAATATTTGACTGAATGCTTAAGTAGTTCTTTGATAGTTTGTTCAGTGTTGACTTCAAAGGATTGGGATTTAAATTATTTAAAAAGATTCTATGCATTTTTTCTATTTCTTTTTTCATCTTTTATTTCAAAAATTACCTTAAATATAAGGCAATGCCACACCTCACCTATATTCATATAACACGGCACTGATTAGGTTTATAACACTATACATAAGGCTTTTTATAATACTATCGCATAAAGTAATCGATTATATGGCAAATAAAGCAAACAATTCTTGACAAATATTTGGAAACAAAAGGGTCTATAGTTATCCTCGGGTCAATTCAATGTAATAAATACACTATGGTAAACTACATAGTAATGATCCCAGGATTACGAGTAAATTGGTGGCTGGCCTGTGATCTAACCTCTTTTCAGCTATGAGTATCTTTTCCTCAACAGAATTAAGCATACATTTAAGGTTTTGAAAAGCAAACGACACAAGACATCTATTTTTTGAAAATTACCGAGCATTCTAAGGGGTAATAATTGACTAATGTCAGAGTTAATGATAATAGTAACTAATATCAGAGTTAATAACTAAATCATATCAGAGTTGATAATTTCTTGAATGTTGACGAAGAGGAATTCTCCGAGCAGGTTTCGCGCTGTTGTCTTGTTTTTGGTTTTGAATGATGACAGCTGTGGACTAGACGCGTTATTTATACGAGATAGATAAACATAACTGGAGCAAGGCTCGCAAATTGTAAATAAACATCATAATTGATAATTGATGGGTCAAGTAAAATATGTTCGTCCTATTTTTCTCTGTTCAAATCCATCGCCTTTTTGTTATATGTGTATTATAATTTTCTAATCAGTCTGTATGGACTTATATGATTTTCTGTCTCATTTCTTTTGCTGATTTGTAGATTTTCGAATGTGTCTTGCAGCTTACGTTTCGAATCTTTAAGTTTGCAACTTACATACTTACTGCAACGTTCGTCTTGTTGCCTAATCTTGAAGGATAATCTTGCTAATGTTGACATTAACTTTTGAAATGCTGCAATCAATATCTAGCCGCAATATTCTATACATGATTGTACGTGTGCTTTATTGTCCCTGAACAGACGGCCATACTTTCCAAACTGGTGGAATTAACTATTTGTTGTGTGATCTATACCAATGATTCTGTTACATCATAGGCTTTGGTAACTCAGTTTACATAATCATGTTCCTTATCTGTAGTTTCGAATGGGTCGATAGACATTTGTTTAAAAAATATCAGTAGTAAGTAATTGAGTTTTTATCACCATTCTTTGCATTTCCGACAGCCCCATAGTTTAATTTAACCTTTTCCTTGATCGCATTGATAGTTTCTTTCATGGTTTATTTTGAATGATGACGTACAGTATAATCGTGCTGACATAAGGACCTCCTTATCCTAAACAAAGTAACGATACTAGCGTAGTGTCTGACCCTTAGAATGCTGGGTAATTTTCTAATATTAGATTGTGTGTTGCTGTTTTTCTTTTAAAAAAAACCTTAAATATCTGCTTAATTTTTATTGAGGGAAAGATACTTAGAGTAGCAAACAGGTTAGATCAAAGGCCAGCCGCCAATTTACTTGGCGGCTGGTCTGTGATCTAACCTGTTTGCACAAGCATGTAGATTCCAGTAGGTTCTAGTACTATAAGTGTTAATGTTTACGCACATCGTAATTGTGCTGACATAACGACATACTGACCCCAAACATAGTAACGATACTAGCATGGTGTCTAGACTTCGACCACCCATATTGCTGTGGAATATATCATACACAAACAACGCTACGTCAATAAACTATCCAGCAGACCTACATGACCGTGCTGAAAATGAGGAATATTCGAATGTCCAATTGCCTTCACTTAACCAAAGCCACGGCAAAATATGAACAATAACCCTCAGAATGCTGGGCAATTTTCTAGAAAATTAGTTTTGTGTCGCCCGCCTTTTCAAAACGTTAAATATATGTTTAACTTTGATGAGGAAAGATGCTCAGAAAAGCAAACATATTAGATCACAGACCAGCCGCTAATGTATTTGGCGGCTGGTCTGGATCTAACCTATTTGCATACCCATTAAGTCGACTCCAGCGCTATAACGGATAAGTTTGACATAACGATGGTTTCTGCATCCGACAGCCTGATTACTTTGCGGATTGCCTTTATGTAACTTACATGATAGTTCCTGACTTATAGAGCCAAAAGGTTAACTCGCATTGACACCTATTCGCATACCATGCATTTCGCGAACACCAATGCCGTCATCAAACAAAACAAAGTTTACGGTAGGATAGCCTACTCATAATCCGTCATTTTGTAACTCATCCTTTTCATCGGATTTCCTCGGTCGATCTTGGTATACCTCGGTCAAGGCCGGTACTATTCTCATCGAACCGAATAGTTTCGGACCCCTACCGATGTTAACCGGGAACCACCGAAGTAATCCGATAACAGAATGAGCTTCAATATGGCGGTTTGCTGGTATTATACCGTTAGCTTTGTTTACCACGTCCAAGGTATAAGAGGAACATGGTCATCCCTCATTACATCTTACACAAGTGTTTGTTAGTTATACTGTTATGTCAAAATCACATGGACTTTTTAAACAAATCATTTTCCAAGCTTTATTTGCCACGTCCGATGTATAAGAGGTTCGTGCCCATTTCCCTTTCCTTACGCCTTACATTTGAGTTTGAAAGCTATACTATTGTATCAAATAACATTGAGCTTTCAAACAAACCATATTTGAGCCAGCATTAATCCGTCAGTAACTTATAAACTAAATAGCAAACTTTCATTTCAACAAAACATGTTGGGGACAGTATTTACCTTTCAGTTATGTGTTAACAAAAATGTAAACCTCTTTCATTTCAGGTGGTCAGATCGTCTGTGACGACACGGTGTAAATGTCACGGCATCTCGGGATCATGCACCGTACGTACGTGTTGGCGGCAACTCGCAACATTCCTTACAGTAGGGAGCATACTGAAATCAAAGTACGATAACTCCTACAAGGTGATAACCTACACCAATCAGGCCACCGGAAACTCACGTGACCCCAACGAACTGATACTGGAGAACGTCTCCGGAAATTACGTCACGCCTTTGAAGTATCTGACTTCCGGTAGTTTGAATAAATCGCGGCGGGCTAGGCGAAAGTCCAAACGACCTTCGAATCGGATTCGAAACTCGAACAAAAGACACGGTAGTGACGCTGATGGACTTATACCGCGGTCGAACGTGATGGTGCATCTTGAAGACTCGCCCACGTATTGTCAGGCGTCCCGGTACAGTCCGGGGACCGCCGGGCGGGTGTGTGATCATACGAACTGTGACGTCATGTGTTGTGGGCGGGGTTATAACAAAGTGTCCGTGCTCAAGAAACGTGCTTGTCAGTGCCAGGTACATTGGTGCTGTTACGTCGAGTGCAACCAGTGCATCAGTGAGGAGGAGGTGTATCTTTGCAAATGAGTTGTGAGCAGATATGCAAATGAGGTGTGAGCAGATCTATATGCAAATGAGATGTTCAAAATATACGCATATGCGCGTTAACAAAAGAGCATAAGCTCCACGACACGTGCTTGACTTAACCTTTAGGTTGTTTTAGAGGCTGATATCTACAGCCCAACAGGCAGTGAAGTCTGCATACATACAATATCTATATAAACACACGGGCTGATTTAAGGAAATATGCTTGTTTCTATGCAAATGAGGTGTGTGTGCGGTGATATGCAAAAGAATTGTTTCATGTCTACAAACACTTGTGCTGACAAAAGAGCATACGCTTCTTAATATAGTGCTGCATTTGACCTTAATTTACCTTAAGATAGTGATACGTATACTGCGACAGACAGCGAGTGAGGTCAACTTAAAAACATTTTGTCTGGCAGCACATATGACTGATTTCTTGTTTTTTTGGTTAAGTGATACGCTTAAAACGAGAAGGTGTCATCAAAGAGCCTAGCCGACCTGAAATGTTGATCAACATGACAAGGGGATAAACAACGTTACAATGGTTTACGTTTTCAGTTGAGGTGCTGGAGCATTTGCCAGTGCCTTAAGGGCGCCACACTATGTCGTGGTGTTGATAAAGATATGATTTATGTATAAAATATCGAAATAGTAAAGATAATCAAAATCAGTTCTTTATGTGTGTTTGTATTTTTCTTCGAATATTGGTCTGCCTTTTATGCATTGCGTCTTTAGCTCACTCGAAAGCGCGTCTGACTTGAATACCAAGGGTCATGAATACGAGACCTGGCTTGGCAATTATACTTTCAACGTGCATTGAAGCCAATGCGACATGGCCTTTTCGTCTCTCATCCTAATGATTTGTCAATTATATGATGAACATAAGTTGGCGGCTTGGAAAGAAAGCTGTACAGTTCTGGGTATTGTTTTATCAAAAGACATACGGAAACTATTTGATAACAAACAGATAAACATGAATAGCATTATAAATACAGGTACACTATTGTAAAGTAACACACCATTGGAAGCGTCTTGGAGAGACGATTCCAATAATGTGCTACTTTTCAATAGTGCGTATCTCAATAATGAAATAAGGGAGAATGTTATTTTACCAGGACATACCAGGAGCATGGATTGCTTTGCTGATCCTAAAGCCATTACTGAAATACTGCTGGAATCGGCGTTGTACCCCGCTCCCTCCCCCTTCCCCCTTAAACCAACCACCTAGGGTCTCGTAAGACTAGAGCAGTGTGTTGGATTCTATGATTGGTCCAGTTTTCTAGCATCGATATACTTACTATAGTGTATTTGTTTCCAGTTCGCATATCTTGGACAATATGACCTCATTATCAAAGTTCCTATAAAGATAATCATCAGACAAATGGCGGACATTTTAGAACTACGATTTAATAAGAATATTTTACATATCCATACGCATGTCACACCCTAACATTTATAAATGACACTGTTGGGGTAAATTGGTTAACATAAAAAGTAGTGCTTACTACAAATATCAAATGGCATTCATAACACATACAGAATTTTGTGATGTTTTGGGATCTTCCCTGGGGTTTGTATTACCCTTCCAGTTTCGTGGGCAAAGTTGTACCACACGAGACCGTAGATCGTACAAGATGGTCATTTTTCTCACGCAAAGATTAGCATAAAACAGACACAGCTTTTGTGTAATCACAAATTTTCACATTTTGCTTGGCGTATAATGTTCAAGTTAAAAAAACCTGTTTGTCAATCAAAATCATCAGGCGTTGCTTTGAGGAACAAGTCCAAACTCAATGTACGCTTTACCAAATGAGACGTTGCTTTGCGTAAAGTGTCTTTAACCCTTTCCCAAACAATAACGACATTTGACCACTTTGTTGCAGACGACTTTAGTAAAACATTGAGGGAAAAGGAAAAATTGCTCGTGACGAGCAATTTTTCCTTTTCCCACAATGTTTTCTGCCCTATCAGAAGATTATTTTCCAATTTCATCACATTTTGAAATGTCGTCTGCAAACTCTTTCAATTTGGGACAGTCGAAAATGTGTTGTTTGGCAAAGGGCAAATCGCCCTTTTCTGTATTCCACAACTTTACCCGCTTTCATATCTTTTTAGAAAAAAAAGACAACATGTATAAATATTTCAATATCATCCATGTATGTCAATAAATCACGAATCATCAACATTGCCAGCTGTCCATTAATGATGACGACATATAGACCGTTTCCGTTTACTGTTTAGTACAGGACAACGTCTTAGCCTGAGACTCCTATGGTTTGCCTGGGTCCGCCAATGCTAGGCTATAGAGCTCTGAAGTGACTTGCCAAAGCCCAGAGTTGTTGGAGGGGCTCAAACCAAGGACCCTCGAGTTCGAAGTCAACAAATTTAATCAAATACTACCACACATATACATGTATTACGAAAGAGTAACGAACTACTAACTGATGAAACTCACCCATGCCTCATGGTTAACATTTTTTAGACACGGCTTTCATAAGTATTTCCCAACTGAATCTGGCATGAACGGTCGGAAATAATAAAGAAACGATGATTCTTACTGAAATTGTAACGATCATCGACCAAAATATCCTCTAAAATCTAATGTATGTAAGCCGATTCAGCAGATTCTCGAACAATGGTCCCAGGTTTGTTAATCATTTAAACAATGAATCTTCGTATATTTTTAAAGGTTCCATTACTGCACAAAGGTGTGTCTATTTTTCTGCTACAAATGCCTTTTATATTATCCCCATGTCAGTGAGGAAATGTGTTGATTTGCCACTCTTGACTTAGCCGTCGTCTTTGCTTTCGATTTGGACAAACAAACATATTCATATGGAGTTGGTGGGCTGTTATCAATTCAAATATCAACGCTATTAATGAAGACCGGGTCATACTGCACGGATTCTTTCCCGTCTCCTAAGGAAAAAGTCACCCTTTTTTAATATAAAGAAATGTGCTGATTTGCAATTCTTTACTTTGTCGTATGCTGTTGCTTTAAATTTGGACCAGTCACAAATTATCATACGGGGTGGGTTGGCTATAATTAATTCAAACGTCATCGCTGTCCATCAAGACCGGATCAGACAGCGACGATTCCTTCCCGTCTCCTGAGGAACGATTCTTCCTCTCTTCACAATAATATCAGCCGATTATAAACAATTCGTTGGAGTGACCTTTGGCTCGTCGCTTCAGAGCTCTAGCTTAGTACTGGTGAAGCTAGGAGAGCCGTTATATAACTGAAAAATGATTGATACGGCGTTAAAAATCATACAAACAAACATATATCAACAATAGAATATGTTGATTTGTCTTGTTTAATTGTCGTCTGCCTTCCTATCAATTTGGACCAGTCACAAAGTATCATATGGAGTCAGCGGGCTATAATCAATTCAAACGTCATCGCTGTTATTAAAGACCTCGTCAAACTGCGACGATACCTTCCAATCTCTTGGGAAACAATACATCATCTTATTACAATTAAATTAACCCAATACAAAAAAGAAAATATGTCACCTTGGGTTGTTTACTTTTTCGTCTGCTATTCCTTTGAATTTGGACCAGTCACAAAGTATCGTATGGAGTTGGTGGGTTGTAATTAATTCAAACGTCATCACCGTTAATGAAGAGCCAGGTCATACAGCGACGATTCCTTCCCGTCTAGCTGCATCCCCTCTCCTCCCTAGGTAAACAGCGGTTATTATTTCATAAAAGAGAGGGGATGAACACGATCAAATACGAACAAATTTGTTTGTGTAAACCCCGCTCATTAATCCCCGCTTTAATGGACCAAACGTATCAACAAGTGGCGAATACCGGGGTCACATGACCCAAACATTGACATTAAATTAGATAAAGAAATAAACACCACTCTCGTTTGTTTTCCCTGGCGCAGTTTCCCCTGCAATACAATACTGACTGCCCGAAAACTGCTCCTAGCCTCGGAATGGAATTTTATTGGCGCTGGAGGAATAAGAACTAAATAAACCCAACTTGGTGGATTTCAGCTTCATATATGTGTTGTAAGCATAAATTCCCAATCATTTATAATAAAAGTAAGGGCGTTTATGTGACGGTTTGCTAACGAAAGATGATTTTTATAAGCAAATACAGTCACTTTCCAGCATAACTGAACAAACAATATGCACTGATATTGAACAGAAAAACGTACAAACGGACGGGAAGGATTGACAGGTACATCATGAAAATTAAAGAATAATTTTTTGTGCAAGTATTTAAACAGTCTACTACTCCTGAAAGACAACAATAGACCCAAACCAACCCGTAATAATCTACTATGTCAACCTCTAGAATGACTTTTGTAACTGAAATATATACATGTATGGGGACTGACGTTCTAAGGATAAGAGAATCATCCTTCGGAGACATGGAAGAACCAAGTCTCAAACATCATCTGACAAACACAATGCTGGTCGACGAACCTTCCCTAGAGAATTTTGTGACACATCTGATAGTGTCCAGTCTCAACAACCTTCCAGTGTGATTGGGGATATCAATAGAAAGGTTGTTAATGACGAAAATACTGGAAATCTTATATTTGATATGCATCCGAGACGCCAGACATCTACTAGACGGTCTCAACACTCACCCATACGCCGGGACCATATAAAAAAAGAAAAGGCAGAAAACCATCGTATAAAGAGAACATGACAAAATTCAATGAGGTTGTTGTTTTCCATCCTCTTAAGTCTTCAAATGCATATTATAATTGGAATACAAAAAGTTTTTAAAAGGAAGAATTCGTTGTTCGAAACTTAAATGCTAAAATATGGAGACCGTTGCTCTGTGTAACAAGAGAGATAACTCCTATAATACAATATACGATTTATACGTATTATAGCCTCCCTTCATAACATCCATCCTTAAAAGTTCAAAGGAAAATGTATGTTCAACCATCGTATATCACTAAAGATGATTATTATCTATTTCTTTGAAACATAGCAAATCAATCCTGGACTGAAATATCGGTGATAGTCAACAATTCCCACAAGATTTTGTTCATACATATTTCCTCACAGACAACATTGGGTTTCTCGTCAAATATCTAAGAAATCTAAAACGTTTTCCTCAAATTTGGCGTTAGCAAGTACATAAGCAGAGAAAACGAGCAAGAAATTGTGATTGCGGTAAGGAAGTGGCAAACAGGGGCCCATTTTACTAAACAACTTACGGAAAATGTTTGCGTAAGTCATAATTAATAAACATGGATAGTATCTTCAATGAAAGTACAATGTTGCAATGTGGCACTTCATTGGAAGCGTCTCGGAGAGACGATTCCAATGATGTGTCACTTTGCAATATTGCTTCGTCCAATATTGAAATAAGAGGAATTGTTGTTTTTTGACTTACGCAAATCTTAAGCGTAAACTGTTTAGTAAAACGATACCCAGGTTAACATAATAGTTTTCATTTCCACTTTATGATTCTTTCTTTACCAATAGTAACGTTTACAAACTGTTCCTTTACAAAAGCAAAAACAAGTACAAATATATTTAAGTTTTAATCTTTCTCGAAAATGAGCAACTTGCAAGTTTTCAACTTTTCAATTCGTCTGTAAGAAAGGGAGATAACCTCACTTGAAGAAAGTCCCTCCATCAAGGCTTTTTTATTTTCTCCCTTTATACGATTGGTCCTTAATTCTTGATAAACGGTGGGACATGGTCAACTGTTATTATATGCTTCATAAAGAGTTTTCATCTATCAAACACATTATTTATCACTTTCGTTAGGGGTGTAATATATTTAAGGGGATAGAAGATTGTGTTGATAGTGGAACAATTTCTTACAACAATACGGTTTAACCCTTTACCAAACAGCAAGTTTTCGACTGTCCCAAATTGAAAGAGTTTGCAAACGACATTTCAATTTGTGATAAAATTGAAAAGCAATCTCCTGATAGGCAGAAAACATTGTGGGAAAAGGAGAAATTGCACTACAACGACTTGTCAAATGTCGTTATTGTTTGGTAATGGATTGACACTCAAGTTAGTTATGCAATAAAATGACATGTACACACAATACGATGTTTGTGTCTTATTAAGCTTTGAACATTAGGGTTTAAAACCGGTTACCGGAGCAATACAAAGATTTCCTTTTGGCTAATTTTCATTCCTGTTTATCAATCTAAAAATCTAATTGAACATAGCTTTGGACTGTATATGATAAAGATCGGAATAAGTCATAAATACCTATCACTATCAAGTAAGTTAAAGGTTATTTTATCATAGTGTCACCCCCATTAAAAGGGCCAGCCAGTTTTGGCTTATGAGATATCTTTCTCTGATAATACCAAATACCTTCCAACTTCTACCATTATGACAGGCGCCTAGCGGATATCAATCGGTAACCATTAAGTTTAACAAGCTCGCGGCTCACGAACCGGCAATTTCGGAACAAGTCCCAAGAAACATCAAGTATGTTTCCTGGATATATAACCAGTCTTCATTGCTGAATATATATCAATATCTGCTGAAGCTATGACAAGTCACCAGGAGTCACGTTCACATGACATATAAAACGGAAATTAAATCAATCTAGACGCAAGCCAAGGATGATCGGCTATAGTGTTCTCTTCAACTTTAACACGAAAAATATACCCACGAAGGAAATGCCTAATTTGAATTAATCCAATTGACTTAGATGTGGTGGAAGTCGGTGGTTAAAGCCTGCAAGTAAACTTTAGTCCTGTCTGGCGTATTTTGGGATTGTTATTTCAAGTTCATCAATAAAGCGTACTAAAGACCCGGGTACCGTTTTACTAAACAACTTAAGGAAAATATTTGCGTAAGTCATAACTGATACACATGGAAAGTATCTCCAATGAAAGTACAATATTGCAATGTGACACGTCATTGGAAGCGTCTTTGTAAACAACTGGCAGAAGATATTTCATGTTAAAACATTACTTTGTACATCAATTGTCTCTAACTAAGGGTCCCTAGCTATATTCACAACGGAAAATGGTACCAAGAAAATAGACGAGACTCTACATTGATAAACAAACCATTGACGTAGATAGACATAAGTTTCTGTTTATTAGGTCTTTGAATAACCTACTAGTACTAAACATGATTATATATCGTCAATATTGTTTGCTATGGAATACCTCTTGTCAAAAGATTCACTACAGTAGCACCAACACTAAGTTATGGACCATTGCATGTCACTAAGTTCCTTCTTGATGGATACTCTCCAATTATTCACGCTTCATGTATAATTTACGTGTGCCTTTCGTCACGGATATTGGTTTGGTGGTTCTAATGACCTTTACTCTGTTTCTGCAGCATCATGTTCATATTTCCATAGACGTATGACACCCATTACTGCTTAAACCAATTCAGAATTTATCAATACATATTTATCATTTTGTAATGATGGTTTCTAAATGTAGAATACCCATAGTCTGTTAGTTTGAAAATCATTCTGTCGTCGGACTCCTTCGGACGTTCTCGGTATACATCAGTCTGGGCCGAAAGTATTCGCTTTACACCGAATAGTTCCGGCCCAGACCGGTGTATACAGAGATCGACCGAAGTAAACTGACGATAGAATGAGTATCAAAATGGCGGATTTTGGGTATGATAGCCTAATGTTTAATGCGTACGCGTAAATATGGTGTTTCATGGAGTGAAGGGTTTATTTTTTATTTTTGTTTCTAACTCTTCAATCATAACTATTTCGTGAACACCACTCTGTGGTGTCCACTTCTAAATACATATAAGCAGAAGATCATTCAAAATAAGCTTATATCAGCGCTGGTAGTCGAGAAGCTTAGACAATGATATTGCAACACTATTTTGAATGCGTCTTTTCACATATATATCCCATAACACGTTCACTCTACTAATGAATATACCCCGCTTAAGATTTGTTTTGAGTCAGTTGGGATAAACCACAAAACAAACAAACAAGCTACTTTTACGAATCACTTAGGCATCTATATGTTTTATCGGCTACCTTTCGGATTGTCGAATGCCGGGAGTATGTTCCAAGAGTTTATGGACAAAGCTTTATCAAGTGACGTCGTACCAAACAGAATTGTTTTAAGTGGAGTTCCCACAGTAAAGAGTTTCACCAAAGAAGTTTGAAGAAAGGAGGCAGACCATCGTTCCTGACTCTCAGCAAATTTCTCTATAAGATAGGTTCATTCAACTCGCATACAACAATTATATGTACAGACGTGGGTTCGGTGAAATAGAAACGCAAATCATTATCATATTACTTTTACTCGTCCGGGAAAAATCATTGTTAATAAAGCACAAAGTTTTTTCTTTAGGGTCGGCAACAGCAATTATTTACATGTCACCTGTAGAGGATTCAAACCCACGAAAGCGAGAGTTATGAAACTGACCGTTGTTTGTAATACAGGTGTATTAACCAGTTGCGATATTGTTGGTCATCATTAAGCTGTATAACACACCGATTTTCACGCGATATAATAACGACTCTTTTTTATAGAGGACAGGTCCCTGTATTAAATATGAATGTGACGGAACACTCAGATTGGTATGACATTAACTGATAAACGGTTGGAGTTAGGACATCAAGAACAACAACCATCAACAAACCGATGGCTTTCATAAATAATAGAACACGCTTGATGTTTTTGCGCGTTGCTATATACTTTGTTTGATTTTAATCATGATTTGTGTTTTTTGTCAACGGTTTTTCATTTTTGTTCTGTTCCAGCTTAGTGGTGGAATGCAACGTTTTAAAATGCAACAATAACCTACACGGTTGCTTCCCCTGAATCCTTATATTTTGTGATAATCAAAGCAGACAACGTTTTATCAAACATTGATTTATAAACTGATTTGTATCAAAACTTTTGTCAGTACATCAATTTCAAATCATGTTGATATCTTAACGTAAGGGAACTTCTTCTCACGGCCAACCGTTTGTTGGTTTGAACCGGCAAACGTTCATCGCTAATGACAATGTGATGTTTTCGTTCCTTCCGTTACCAGTCAGATTTCTGCCTGCTAGATTTGTACCATACCGAGAGACCTGTTCCCAGTCTAGTTTGCCTCGTGAGCCTCCTCTTGAAATAACGACTGCAGCAATGTATCAGTCACAGCCAGTGTAACATTAAACCGTTTCCTTATTAAGGAAGCTGGAACTCCACATTGAACCCGTTACCCATTTTTGCTTTGACTTTGGACGAGGCATTGTGGGGAAATTGATCTTCAAAATTGCTTTGGAACCTTGATTCGTGAATCCGAACGGAAGTATCAGAATCTATGGTAATCTATGTCAATTGTAAGAGGTTGGATGCATGTATCAATAGAATAATAGATCTTAAAGTGTAAGTCAACAATGGGCATTCCTTTAGAGAACCCAAGCTGTCGACGCGCCTTAAAACACCAGCTATTCATTCATTAATTTCAAGAGAGACAGAATTATATCCCAACGATAAAACGTTGTTTCCCACTGTTAGCTATGGCCATTTGAGCCATACAATATTCATGGTATGAGACCGATGGGTCGGGTTATTGCCCATGTCGATATTCTACGCATGCGCTTGCGACAGAATGCCCAGTATGACGTTGCCAATGAGTCTTCTAGCCGTTGCCAATGGCGACTGAAAATATTGAGCCAATTAGAAGTATTTTTCCATGCTCTCTCAACCATTATTTTGGGAATGAATAATGTATTCGTTGTACAAAAGAGAAATTCAAGAAATCATCGTAGTCAATTTTTTTCCAGCACGGTTTTTTGGTCATCAAATGATTGATGTGAGCTTAGTAAAACGCAACTTTTGATGATCAAGGTGTCTTTTCATTGTTTTTCTTTTTATTAGGTTAAAAAGGTGTTTTGGACGACTTCCTTGATATTTTAATCATACATTATATTTGAGAGGGAAAAAAGTATAAAGAATGGAGCTTTTATTCACTAGGAATCTCTGTGTTTTGTAACAAGAAATGTTATGTAAAGACACGATAGAAAATGGCGGAAGTTCCTATTATACGCAACTTTCATCCTCTTCAATAAGTTCTCCAAGTGAAAATATTCCCCTTATACATCAGGTTTTAACTTGTTCAATGCAAGGAAATATAAGAAATAAATATGTTATGAAGTAAAGAGTTAAACTTCATTACCGAAACGAATTCGTTTAGCTTTATGACAGTTTCAAAGACTGTTTGATTTGCTTGGTTTCGCTGTTACTAAGTGTTTCCAAGCGATAGGACAAAACAAAGCTGTTCTATAAGAACTGAGGCATTGTCTCTTAGTCGGCCATTTACCTGGAATTCTTGGAAACGAGGGGAACGCAAAGTAAGTTTTTACAATTTGTATGCATTGACTTTAACAAATAACGTTAACATAACTACATTTATTTTGAACAACATGACGAAGACATATATTCAATATTCTCTCATTAGATTGTATAGAACAAATTCATATTATTTCTTTGAAAAAAAAAATGTTTTATTGGCATCTCAATTTAATTGGTACTATCTTTTTTTTTTAACAATGCCATAGATGAGGCATTTACCTTAATAAGAATGAGTAGTTGGCAAACAAAATATGAAAAGAAGAATTCCATCATTATGAAAGGTGGAGGAAACTAACCTTTATGACAAAGAAAACGTTGCTTTCAAAGTCGTCATATATATATATATATATATATGCGTATACATGTTTTTGAGAGCACCTGATTATAAATGTCATTGAGAAAATAATTACATTAACGGTCTTTGGAGGTTGATCTTTGATGTAAAATAGTGCTTGAACTGACTACCGCATGTTTTACCATTTTGCTTGTCTGAATAGAATAGCTGTCCGAACCGAGGATATTGCAAGCTGTTGTGCCTGGTCTACAAAATTGACGTACTATGTATATTTCAGGACCCACGTGACAACTGCGCGTTGTTAATTGACAATTAACGTACTGAAGCTGACAATTACTCCAGACCTTTGACGAAACAATGGCAACTATCAAAGGAGGAGCCCCACTGATGTTGTTGTGTCTCATTGGAGTGATCAACCTTCCAAGTAAGGATGTATTCTTAACCCTTAGAATGCTGGGTAATGTTCTGTGTTTTTCGTGTCTTCTGTTTTCAAAAACCTTAAATATCCGCTGAAATATTGCGTAGAATGATGCTCAGAGTAGTAGACGTAACGCCGTTATAAAGCATGGGTTACCATATACCAACAGAAACGGAATGGCCGCGTTATGATGGGTACACAATGTGGCTATCGTTAGCAAAGTAGGTGGAAAAGGTCAATACACCTGTGGCGCGACCATCTTGTTCAGACATAAGATCGTAAACATTGGTCACGTGATTCTGTCTGGATAGGTTGCAAATTCTTCTTTTCAATGGAAGCTACCTTATACTATGAATAGTCTTTCTTGCAATGATTTTGTTTTCGGTCGGGAATTGTATTAAGCAATAAACCAACAACTAACCGACCCATTATCCCTATGACAGGTGAAGTACGGGCAGCTGTAACGCTGACAGCACCAGGTGCCGTGTCCCTTGCGGAAAACTCCGCCGCGGGGACCGAGGTCAAGGCGCTTGCTACCACTGGCGAGACAGGTGCCGTGACTTACTCGATACTCGAAACCTCAGCCGAGTTTGTGATCGCAACAAATAAGGTTAATGTGAAGGCAGCCGCTGTTCTCAACTTCGAGGGGACGACCCAGTATAAGATAACAATTCAGTAAGTAACTTTACATAGTTTCTTATTACGTACAGAAATGAACGAATTTATATTTCTAAAGGTTAGATATGCAACACTAAAAACTACACGGGTAATACTCTACATCCAATGTAAAAAGTGAGAGTGTTTTTCCCTTATCATTTTCCTTATCAAATTGAGAAATATTCAATATATCAATGTTTCGCTGTTTGTATTCCTCCTCTCTCGACCCATGGCTTGAGGAGAATGATGTATGCGTCCAAACGTTTCCGAAACCGCACGTGGCATTGGTATCTAAAAGTACCACCTCCTTAAACACAAGACTGTGTAGTCTGGTTCCCTCCCTTACTCTTTAAGTGGTGTTAAGGGAGTGAACTCCGGAGTACAGACTATGTCTATATAGAAATATATATAGAACTATAGATATATGATTGGTAATGGGTGTGGTGTCTGTGTTAACGTTATAAGTCAGGATGAATACGAAATAAATGACAGTTCTTCGAATAGCCGAATGCTGGCATTTATTCATGACATCTCAAACAATAACATCCACGTGTATCAAGTTGGTACTATTCAAAGTATCAACTTCCGGTTTCGTCTAAACCCAGATACTACAAGGGGTTAAAGTGTATTTCCGTTTTAGAGCAGTGGATGCTGCCTCACCGCCAACCACCTCCACGGGAACGCTTACAATCAACCTTACGGACGAAGAAGAGGCACCAACCTTCCTGTCTAACACGTTTGCCGTACAGATGTATGATGGCGCGGCCGCTGGTAGGTCGTTTAATATCATGTTTTATTCTAGTTAGGTTTACAAGCTCATGAAAGGAGACTAATGCTTTATCAAACTATAATATTTGATAAACCTTTGGTCACATTCAAATAGTTTTCACCAAAGAGACCCATCAGCACAACGTATACATGAAAATCTGGAACTATCGGGTTTAAAGCGACTTGTTCCGGTCAAGACCGATGTATACGGAGAACGACCGACGTAAACCGAAGGAATGATTTTAAAAATGGCGGAGTATAAATATCCTACTTGTTATCGTACAACACGTTAACTTCTGGTCAGTTAAATTTCGATGATAGAATCGTTAGTTGAACGGAATATTGTCCGACTATATTGCTTCACACATTAGCCTGCAAGATGCCATCTTGGTTCAGATACTGTTCTTACTTCTTTAACCACCATTGAGTTATATTGCAGTGATAGAATCGTTAGAAACGCAGAAGATTTTCCCACACAATTGCTTTACAGATGGGCCTTTCAGATGCAATCAACGTTTCGATTAAATTGATCTACACTTCCTCAACAATCGTTCAACTCGGCAAAGAAATCCCAGTCGACGGGCGCGCATGTCCAAAACAGTCGGTCTTCGACTGCGATTTCTCTGCCGAGCGTTTTAAAGCGTGGATTAGCATATACCACCAGAACTGGAAAATTAATGGTCAATGGGGTACACTGTCATTGGCGAAATTAGAGAAAAAAATAAAAAAAATACCTATGGTTCGGCCATCTTGTTCTGACATGAGATCGTAACCATTGGTCACGTGATTCCCCCGCCTGTTACCCGGATGGCGTTCGTATATTACCTCGTGATGGTTAACAGCAATTTGGACCAGTTACAAGATTACACAAAATGGCGTCGGTTGTAGTTTATGCTATTCTTGACTCCGTTTGACAGATACAGAGGTCGGAACGTTCACTGCAACAGACGAGGATACCGGGGCATCTGGCACCATCGCTGGATACACTATCCGTAAGTTAAACATTTACCAAACGCCAAATTCTCGACTGTCCCAAATTGAAAGAGTTTGCAGACGACAACTCAAAATGATGAAATTGGAAAATAACCTTGTGATAGGGCAGCAAACATTGTGGGAAAAGGAAAAACTGCTCGTGACGAGCAATTTTCCCTTTTCCCACAATATTTTCAAGAGTCGTCGGCAACAAAGTGGTTAAATGTCATTATTGTTCGGTACACCTGTATATGGTTTCCCAATATAGACCACATACAACAGAACTTTACATCGGGTGTATATAATATAGTTTATAAAGTACTTAACACTTTTACTTCTTAATATCT
Source organism: Cerastoderma edule (assembly GCA_947846245.1). Classification (NCBI taxonomy): domain Eukaryota; kingdom Metazoa; phylum Mollusca; class Bivalvia; order Cardiida; family Cardiidae; genus Cerastoderma; species Cerastoderma edule. The sequence goes on along the minus strand of OX401422.1, from coordinate 15,128,264 downwards.
CACGTGCTCGCATCTGCTTGGAAATTGTTCTTTGTTGCAACAATTTACATAGCAATCTACGGCGGTGTTTCTGTCCATTTAAGAATAATTAGCCTGTCTCAAGTTCAACTCTACGTCTTAAGAAGCATACGCCAATAAGCTTATATGAGGAAGGCAGTTTGACTTTACTATGAATGTCTGGTCTGCAGAGGGTTGGTGTTCAAAATGCACAATTCTTACTGAATATATCAGTTTTATCAATACCACTAACAGAAGGGTAGGTCTTCGTTTTGCCAACTTCTTTGTCTTCCTACATACATTCCGACTCAACACGTGTACAATGAATAACCATTGCATTAACTAACGTATGCCTTACTTTCCGAACGTGACGTGTTTGTATATGTTCACCCTTTTTTCAGTAACTGGTAACACTGGAAGCGTCTTCACCAACACAAACGGTATGATAAAAGTAGCCACGGGTAAAACCCTGTCTGCATCCCTCGTACCAGCCTACATTCTAACCTTTGAGGCCAACGATGGTGGTAAGTGCAAAGCCATGCTTTATCTTCTTCTGATACAGATAAATTTAGTCATGAACTATATACTTTAAAGCTTTTTGGTCACAGACTATTTTACATAATAACTTAATTCATTTGAAATCATAACTTCTGGTGCATGTCGAGTCTATGAATCCATCGAAACATTTCCTCAAGATATCTTTTTTTTCTACTTTTTGTTACACTTCCTGATGATAATGCCACCAGAAATTGGTATAAAACAAGTTTTGAAATAAACCTCTCAAGTCCACATTTTTTAGTAAAGTAAATGGGATATACAAAGATTCTTACATAAAAGATAATGAACTGAGTAACTATATTATACAGTAAACCCCAAACGAAAATGCTTCAAACTATCAAACAGTATGATAACCCACATGTTTTGAAATAAATCACTTTGAGCCAGTCCGTATTAGAAACCAAGAAGGTCTGCATTGTTGAGCGTAAACTAGTGAGCGAAAAGATCAGTATGTACAAATGCCACATTGGTCCAATCATTTGATCAAGACGTATTTCATTTAAGATTTTACAATACTTCCAGTTAACTATGTCAACCGGAAATGCATTAAAACAAGATGTATAATGATTATTACATTTTCGGTTTTGCTTAATCTCTGGTTGTTACACTGCTCCCACACCGGGCCAAAACCAATAAAACAGTACAATGGAAATGCATTCAATATGTTGATTTAAAACATTGATTTAAAAACGATAAATAATCTTATGATCAGTTTTTCAGGAACCTCGGTAACGAATAAAACATTACTATAACTTGCATAAAATGTATGCGTATATTTACAGCCACTCCTTCGTTAACTGGCACCACTACAATCCGTATCGCTGTAAGACCGATGTGCTCTGGGGTGGATGGTGTCATGTCAAGTCTCCTGGCGTTGTTTGGCAGCGCCCTCTTGGCGACAGTATCACGCTATTTATAGAGACCAATGACGGACGAATCACGTGTTAAGTATTTCCGGTGACGCATGCTCTGTGGTGGCACAATCAGCAAACCATCGCCATTCATGACCGAAGTAGAAAACCTTACGAATGGGCTTGTATATATATTGACGAATGATTAATCATACTTGACATTATTTTCGTTAACCAATTTCGAACTATGTAATGAAACTAGGGGTATATAAAACTGAAAACAATAATTCAGTTCACAAAGTGTAAATGTAAAGAATGCAGACACCTGTCGAGATCATTTTGATGCCATGTCGCATTAAAAAAAAACAATTTAGTAAAATGCTTTTTGAATTTGAATTTCCTAATAATACAAATGATACAATGGTTTGCCCTGTTTGAACTATTAAGAATATAATGTGTAATAAATGATATTGCCATTCTACTAACGCATGGATAGCTGTGAGATACACATGTTTTGAGATTCGTCCTAGGTTTTTATATGTACGTTTTTATCTGAACTGTTCAATGTGTTGTGTAAGGCTTTATCAACTTGACAGAAATGCGAAAAGTCCATGATAATATCCTGGTCCTTTGCAGTTTGTCCATGCACACACAATGTACAGAATAAATAACCTTGAAACAAAGATACTGTTCCCCAGGAGTACACTATTATCCTCTTTAGTAGGGGCTTATCTGGAGCTTTGTTGAATTGTTTTGATTTCAGCCCTTTTCTAATAATATTTATCGCTGTGATGAAGAAAATGTCAATACAGCACTTTCATAACTGATGAATGAAAATGTGTCGTTTTCACAGCAATAGTTCATTAGTGGGTTGCTGTATTTTACAATTGTTTTGTTAAGAATTGTGTTTCTTTTTCATATATTTAAAACACTTTTACCTAATTTGATTTGTACTTTTTTCAAATTTCAATTTCGAGATGAACATCAACCCTTTTTAAGATCCTTTCTAATGGAAAGAAATCAGAAAGTAATGTCTTATCCTTTGGGATATGGAATATCTACTCCTATATTCTGGTTCACCCTTTACCAAACGTCTAAATCTCGACTGTCCCAAATTGAAAGAGTTTGCAGACGACAACTCAAAATGTGATGAAATTTGAAAGTAATCCTCCTATAGAGTAGAAAACATTGTGTGAAAAGGAGAAATTGCTCGTTATGAGCAATTTCCCCTTTTCCAACATTGTTTTCCAGAGTCGTCTGCAACAAAGTGGTAAAATGTCGTTATTGTTTGTTCTGTTAAACATGATTTTTCTTCTTTGTCACCCTTTCGATGTCATAGTGTTGTAAACATTTCACGTAAAATGTTCCATGTAATGATCTGACAACGCTCAGGGATAATGGCTGTGGAATAAATTACTTTATACATTTTGGTAAATAGGCTTTTTGTTATTATTGAATTAACCTCATGACTATATTTTCATGAAAGAATATTAATTCTTCAACACGGTATAAAAACTGAATATTATTGCAAATGATTGGGACACCATTACTACCATTGATCCTCGATCTTTAGCATGAATAGACTAAGCTCATTACAAGCAAGAATCTATACACTGAGTGGTAACCATAGCTTTGAGCCACCATGGTTGTCAGTTAACCCTTAACGAAACACCAAATGTTCAACTGTCCCAAATTGAAAAAGTTTGCAGACGACATTTCAAAATGGAATGAAATTGAAAAGTTATCTTCTGATAAAGCAGAAAACATTGTGGGAAAAGGAGAACTTGCTCATTAAGAGCAATTTCTCCTTTTTCCCACAATGTTTTCCAGAGTCGTCTGCAACAAACGGGTCAATTGTTGTTATCGTTTGGGATTGGGTTAAGCGGGTAGTTATTCAACAATGAACTCAAAGACTGTTTGATATGTCCCTTTATTTACAAGAGGTATATGTTAAATAAGACATTTGATAACAATGCGTTCAGTAATATACCACACAACGTCTCCAATGCTGCAGAAAAAAGGTAGTCATGATAAGTATTTTCTTTTAACGGTTGAATTGGAAACAATACACTTCTTCTCGGTGAGAAAACATGCTTTCTTCTTATAATGATGATGCTTCCCTTCCCTCGAAATGTAACTTATTACATGAAACCACTGGCCATTTTGTAGTTGATCACGAGTATGAACAGATGCCAAGAAATGCCTATTCTGAAAATCGTACTAGTGGTTTGTTATAATCTATGAACGGTTGTATTCCCTTAATGTCAATGAATGATATACGACCTTTAGGCTTACAGAATAAGATAAACAGTTTCTTGAATGACATCAACCAAATTGTTATGACTTGGTTCCCTGATACCATGTGTGCTTGAGATATTGAACACATGTCCAAGGTGTTTAAAATGGTAGTGTTTGTTGGAATCCATCACTGCAATGTAACTGAAAGATCGATAAAACAGCGTGAAATCCTTTATAAGCACAATTATTGTGATACAGTTCATATGTCGTCTCTTAATTAGTTAACACAACATCACTTAGTTCATAGCATTTATTTAAGATTACAGTGAAACCTCGTTTATCCGGACCCCGATTATCCGGATGTCTCGCGATCCAAACGAAAATGTAAGGGAACGGAATTATTTGATCAGTTTGTTGCAGACGACTTTTGAAAACATTGTGGGTAAAGGAGAAATTGCGCGTGACGAGCAATTTCTCCTTTTCCCACAATGTTTTCCGCCTTATGAGAAGATTATTTTTGAATTTAATCATGTTTTGAAATTTCGTCTGCAAACTCTTTCAATTTTGGATGGTCGACAATTTGGAGTTTGCTAAAGGGTTATAAGTATACATATAGGTGCATATAGACCGTTTATGTCTTAATGCGTAGATATCCAGGCCCTGCTTCAGTAGTCCGGAAGATTCGTTAATCCGGAAACTTTGTTGGGAACGGATGTGTTCGGATTAACGAGACTTCACTGTACCAATGAACGATTGGGACAACGATGCAGTTCCTATTCCGTTTTTTAAAGTGGAAACGTCCTTTAGTAAGACCCTTTAAATCCATTGGCTGGTATTGATGAACCCAGGAAAGTCCTTGCGTACTGGGAAAATGTAGACACGGCGTAACATCCCATATCAAAAAACCATCTTAACAGTATCATTTGTCAATCATTTCAAAATAAAAAGCAATAGTTAACATTTTAATGTTGTCCCCTGCCCAAGAAAGAAAGATGTTTATGATAAATATTTTTTTAGCGGTTAAAGTGGAAACAATGCGCTTTTTCACTGTGAAATCAGATCAGAATAAAACGTGTTCCCGATTTCGATACAACTCTACAGTAAATACGTGACAAAGCCCTATTTCAACCTTGCCTTCAACACTTGAGATTGCCTCCCTTTCGCGTTTGAGTATATCAGGTAGAACTCGTCGCCATCTTGGAACGTCTCCCAGTCGGCGGATGGTTCCAGGTACATTCTATGAACGGGAACAAACTTGTCGACGCCCTGTAGGCGATAGACGATTGTCAACTGTTGGTTCTCGGCCCCGCCATTTTGGGCGTTCGAGACGATGAGGTATTGGTCCTTACCAATCGTGAAATATTCCCAGTCAATCGCACTGAAGTGAGGAAGGGCATTGAATCGTTTATTAATTTAGGATTTGACGCAGTTCTGAGCATGTTTGAGATGTATTTATTTAAACATTTTTTCACAGCAGTTGGTCATGAAACATTAGCAATTATTCCCATCCTGTGCAATTATCCTAATGGGGAATAGTATCTGGGAACCAGTGTACAAAACTAGTAGACATTCTAGTCACATGATACTGGCTACATGTGTCATAGAGGAGTTCTATGACCATTCTAAACGAGTTCACAATCAAATAACTGAAAGGCACTTAGTCTTGCTTTATATTTTCTTTTAACGAAAATATCAGTTTTCAGTATATTTAAGATTATTTGTTGTCTTGTCAAAAGACACATAACAGTGCATCAATTAACAGCTGAAGGTATTGGATTGGAAATGTTGGTTTATAAAGCCCACTTATGAAGAAAAGGGAGCGTTACGAGCTTTAAGTATTGGTGTATAAATGTACCTTTTGGTAACGAAAGTATGTTAACGTAATAATTACCATTTGCAACCTTCTATAGTAATTGGTGAATACATATACATATAGTTACGAAATTCTGGTTCCGAAGAAAAAATCAACGACAAACTACTATACTGATTAATGTAAATATTTACCTATTGGTTACGAAGGTCTGATAACGAAGGAAGGCCCGTTTTGTAAAGTCGAGTTTATATATACTGGAGTTGGTCTGGAATGTGTCGATATCCCGGAAGTTCTGGGGTCCGTAGTTGTACGCGTTTGCTACAGCCAAAAACGCGTCCCCGTTGATAGTGAAGAATTCCAGGTCCGTGGCACCGTTAGTCTGTATAAATAAAATTATAATATGTGAGAACACTTATCTCTCCATTTGCATTCACCTCTTTACTTAACCCTTATAATGCTGGCACAGAGTTATGCTTATGCAAACAGGTTAGATCCAGATACGTTTTCAATAACATGCATCCGACCTTATCATGGTAATCTTTAACCCATATAGTGATTTAACCGACTTAATGCTAATAAATACAGACAGGTCGGATCCAGGTCAGTCGCCAAGTAAGTTCGTGACTAGCCTGTGATCTAAACTGTTTCTACTCTGAGAATCTTTCCTCGTCAAAATTAAGCAGAAATTGAAGGTTTATGAAAGCTGACGACATTACCCAGGATTCTAAGATTTAAGGTCGTAAATTCGACATTCACCCCGGAGAACTTGATAATCGCAAAACAACTCATAAGAATTCAATGTGATACCAACGACGTTAATGAATTTAATGCAACATACTTTATTTATCGCTCACCACAGATGAATCATTTCAAGAGGGTCTTGGAAGTGGTGAGGACATACCAAGGGCGTGAAAAGCAGGCGGGAAGCACGTGAGTATTGTTTACGATCTAATGTCCGAACAGGATGGCCGTTCCCATGACGGAACGGGTATTTTTGGGTTTTTTTTAACCTACCTCTGCCAATGACAGCCACATTGTGTACCCCGCATAAATTGACCAACTGTTTGGACATGCGAACCCACCACCAGAAACGGAAAGTTGGTGGTCAACTCATGCGTGGTACACAATGTGGCTAGCATTGGCAAAAGTATGTGAAAAAGCAAAAACACCTGTGGTACGGCCATTTTGTTCGGACATAAGATAGTAAACATTGGTTACGTGATTCCCTCGTTAAGGTTGGTAAGCAATCGAGAAATACATAGCTAAATCGTCTTTCAAATGACATGAAACTCGAGACTTACGTCGTAAAGTCGAAACAAAGTAAGATATTGATTATCGTGAAATAACTATAATAATTGTTATATAATATAAGGTAAACCGATTCAATCTATAAAAGAAATGCCTAACCTCAAGCGTTTGGAAGCGCAGAAACCGGTCATTCTGGTACACGTAGATCACGGATTCCATGAGTGTCGTTCGGCCATTAAAGGCCTGCGCAATTGCGAGAAAATGGTACTCGCGCACCCGAAAGTAGGTCCAATCGTAGGCGCCGACGGTTACGATCTTTTGGAATGTCTCGAACCGGCGCAACTTCCGGTCCCATTTCATTACCACCGAGTCGACCTCTTGGCTCGAATCTGTAACGAATGTGTATGGTGGTAAGGTGTCTAGATACAGTGTATGCATGCGTTTCAAAACATACTACATGTATTATTCTATTATCAAATATCAGATGAATCTGATTTTGTGGGATTCTCATTAGAATCGTTTCGTTGAAACGATTCTTATGAATATTTCACAGTATATGGTTTAGTAAAGCTATGAGAAAAAGTACTCCAGCAGTTTTTGATAGCCAATAGTTTTTTATGTATGAACTGGACATGAATAGAAAATATAAACATAAAAAAAGAAGAAGAACTCTACATTTCTAGATCAGAGCTTGGAAACCAGCTAAATCAATGGGAATCACGTGGTCAGATTTAACATAAAAAAGAGCCACCAAACCATCGATTCGCGTTTTCAAACATGTACATTTTCTTTACTCCTTATTTTTACTTACTTGTTTCCCATGGATAACGTCTATCATACGGACATTCGGACGCGTTTTCAGTGAGTATCAACAGTTTTCTACCAAATGGTTCAATAACCGAGATAAGGCATGGATCACAATTCACGGTTTAGGAAAGCGTGAATCTTACAATGACTTCCTTCGGTTATAAGGCCATCCAGAGGAAAATGTTGATACTGGCTGACCATGTGATTACCCCCATTGTAAATAGTGCTTGCAGTATAGAGAACATGTGATTGGTGGAAAAATAGTTTACCTTTCTCGTGATTGGCTACTGCCAGAAAATGCTCCTCCCCAATCATGAAATATTCCATATCACGTGCTGTGTACGTCACAAACGTTTGGAACTCTCGGAACTTTTTCCTGTGTCTATGCCATTTAAATATTGTGGAGTTGGTGGGAATGTTCGAATTGTTTCCATAGTTGGCAACAGCAAGGAAGAACTGCAAGAAAACGAGATAGAAAACAAGGTACATGCACTGGTTTCCTGTTGTCTACTGGCCCCACTAATGTTCCACGATATAGACAAGTCTCTATATTCGACAGATGAGAGACCGGTTCCCAGTCTATTCAGTTGGGAACATAAAATGGTTCCCTACTGTCGATTGGCTCCACTATGTTGCACAATATAGACAGATGAAAGACCGGTTCCCAGTTTATCGGGTGCAACGCCGCTTTAACATTTCTTTTCTTATTTTCAAATTTCTCGAAACAACAGTTCGTTTCATATGGGTAAATGTGTAACTGAACATCACTGGCTGGGAAATATTGCATCACTCATAGGAATAGTTAAATCTCAATAACAAAATGGACGGAATGATTAAAGATGTATTTTGTTTATCGCGATTCATCGTTCTTAACTATGCAAAGGTTCTGATAATTAGATATCGTACAAGAAAATGAAATGTTTTCTGACAATTTCTTTATGGAATATAATATACGTATAAGCTCGTATAAGCTATTTTCATCGAGTTGAGATCTTACACCATTGAGAGACTGTTAATAGCCCTTTGTTGATAGTTGAATACTTCTATATGTTATACATGTGCTTACATTGGCTTCGATACTGAAGAATCTCCAGGATTGTGCCGAGACCGACGGGAGTCTTTGATATGGCCTGAACATCTTGTCCGTCCATTTATACAAGCCGGACACGCTTCTGCCTTTCCTACCGGGCTTATCAGAGTTGGCAAACATGGCGAACAAACCCTCGCCAGGAATGTGGAATAACTCGATATCAATGGAGGCGGACGGTGTTACCACATCTTGATACACGTCAAAATAGTCCAGCTGTCGATTCTTGCGTTTTTCATCTGTTAAATAAAAACATATGATAATTATAATGATATTAACATTGCATGAAAAAATAATCATGAGGAAGAATAATGAAGATTCAAACACTCTACGTATGTGAACGACAATATTTGGCAATCATCTTCCAAAAATAAACTGTTTGCCTCCTTCATGCAATTAAAAGCTCATCCTGTTGGGAAGTCCATGGGCTGCAGCAAGGGATATGTCAAAGTTTTCTTGATAATTTCTGGGTTTCGGTAGGGTCTTTACACAGATGGGAACGCTTTTAGACTGTTATCAGTGACTTATTCTGAAGAATAACTGAACATTGCATCGGCCACATGTAAAAAGTAGAGTATAAACATCTGCATCCATCATTAGAATTTGCCGAAACAGACATGCAGTAGTAGATTTAAAACTGTTATCGCTGTGTTAAACCTTATAAATTGAAATCTTCTTCAAGAACACATGACAGACAAACATACTGTAATTGTGTCGGTTCGGAAACATGTTTTCATATCTTGTTAAAGCAAACTTTGACTATATCGAATGCAGTAATTGTTTGAATTCAGCTAATGCTGCCATGTGCTCTCCATAACCAACAAATTACAGCTCTCTTGGTTGAACCACAAACAGACAAACAAACAAATGTACTTTCGTAGTGCATGGACAACTGTTTTCATATTTCGTTAAAGCAGATTTTGACGGAATAAAAATGCAGTAGTCGTTAAGATTCAGTTCGTGCTGTTGCGTACAATAAATAACTGAACATTGGCAGAGCTCTGAGATAATCACAAACAGACAGATAAACAGACAGATAAACGTACGTACTGTTGTAGTCTATGTGCAACTGTTTCCATATCCAGTTACCACAAACTTTGACAGAAAGAAAAGGAGTAATCGATTATAATAATTCAATACCGCTATGCGCTCTATACAACTGATTTTGTTTGCAAAAAAAAACAACAAATAGACAAACAAACGTACTTGCGAAGTGTGTGGATGTCTGTTTCCCTATCCAATGAATACAGACGTTGACCGAATGGAAATGCAGTAATCGTTTATTCAGTTAGTGCTGCTTTGTGCTACATAAAACGGAAATTTTGGTACTCTGCGATTCCAACAAGCAGACAGACAAACGAACGTACTTTCGTATGGCGTGGACACTTGCTTCCATATCCTATTACCGCAAACTTAATACTAATACGTCTGTGTGCTCTGTTTAACTGACCAAAATAAGAGCTCTGAAATAACCACGGAAGACAAACAAACGTACTTTCGTAGTGTGTTGACACCTGTTTCCATATCCCGTTAACACATACTTTGACGGAATCAGAATACACGTCGAATGCTAGATTTCCCACGTCCATCCACCGACATCCCTCCCAGTTAGGACCAACAGTGTCGTAACTGGACATGTGCTGCTGCTGTTGTTGTTGTTCTGTATCATAAAGAATTGTGTTGTTCACATGTCTGTTACTTTTGAGATCTTAACCTAAATTTATTCTTTGGTCGTCATCTTTTCGAAACCTAAAATATTTGCTTAATTTTGGTGGGAAAAGATACGCAGAGCCGCAGGTTAGATAACAGGCCAGCTGGCAATTTACTAAAATGCTGGCCTGGATAACAACCTGTTTGTATAAGCATGATTTCGGTTTCAGCACTATTAGGTTTTAATCCCCATTGACTTCGATGGGAAATCCTGCATTTTCATGGCTGTGCTGAATATTGACAGCGTTTTCTTCGCTTAGCTACATGCTGAAACACAAGGTGGGTCTATTAAACTCTCAAAGACTGTAACAATATGTACAACTCAATTGTCTGATTGTCTAACGCCATTTTCGCAGATGATGATTCGTGATAAGTTACAATTGAAAACATTTCAGAGAAGGAAGCTGTGGCGTTATTTGTATTCAAATCATTTAGATAACCCATAATGACATACGTAGACATATTCTTGATTGATATACATATAATGTATCTTAGGATGTAATGGGCCAAAGGGTATCTTCATTTCATTGATCAATTAAGTAATCGTAACTTTAAATGTATGAGGATACTTTCGAAGAACACCCAACCTACCTGGCATCGACGGAATGTGATTGTCGAGAAGCGCACTTCTGGGCATGCGCGGTGGACATGTTCGCCTAGCAACATCCGCTCCCGGTACCAGGATGATGTCTTTAAGCCAACCCTGAAACAGGCAAAGAGGCATTGTTAATTAGATTTGTTGTCATGCGCTTTTGATTTGCTGGAATACTCATATCAATTTACCAGATGATTGTCTAAAACAAGACATGGGTTTGAACTTATTAATCTAAAACGATTGTAAAGCAAGCTCTTACAAAGTATGTCTTGATTCTGCTTCCTGGATGTACAACCAGTACTCACAAGTGTGGGAATTTAAAGGTGAATGCAACATCAACACGCAACGAAGATCTCGTTCAAAGCTTTTAAAAGTTAAGTCGTAAATAAATGTGTGTTTAGGAGACGGACATTTTTAACTTCTCGCCAGCCAAGTGATAATTGATGACATAAAAATGAATGAGAATCCCAGCTTAGAGAGATCATTCAGATTGTGGTACTTTTATTATTCAATTGGACTCTTTTATTTCTGACGAAATCATTTAACAGTTCCCAAGATAGAATGCGTAAACCGATAATCTTACGGAAAACTATAAAGGCGTTTATGCCTTTCTCTGCAGACGTTTGACTACTCTATGAAACAAATAAATAGAACGAACGCTTTGGCAATATCAGTTGTCACCGTTTTTTGCTTATCTACATCCTTCCGTCTCGTGTTAAATACATAGACCAGGGGCCCGTTTTACTAAACAACTTACGGAAAATGTTTGCGTAAGTCATAATTGATAAACATGGATATCATCTTTAATGAAAGCACAACATTGCAATGTGACACATCATTGGAAGCGTCTCGGAGAGACGATTCCAATGATTTGTTACTTTGCAATATTGCTTCGCCCAATATTGAAAGAAGAGGAATTGTTGTTTTAGACTTACGCAAATCTTAAGCGTAAACTGTTTAGTAAAACGGGCCCCAGGTCTTACCGAAGAAAAAAAAAGGTATTAATGGCTTTCCTGTATGGTTTTCTAGAAAATCAGAAATTGTCAGCATGCATCAATTGTCTTTTGTATGTTTAAACAACTTATAAACTCAGAGCGAATAATGCTATATTGTGCATGTAATGTAATATATGCCATAAATAAGATGCGGTCACATTCTGGTGGTTTCATTGACAGCTTAAAGACGGCCACTGTGGATTAATAAATCTTAAATGGGCCTGTTCGCGTTAAAACGAGGCTTTCAGATAACAAAATGTGAGGAGACAGCATAGATCAGTTTATGAAGTACACATGTCTGATCTTAGAGAACAGTGAGTGAGTATAATTACTTGTCTGTATCATCAAAGTTTGAGAATTTAACATTCGGTGTTTATATACATACTAACTATACAATATTTATATGACCGTGCTTGACATTATGTATTGGAGCGGTAGAGCCTCAAATCTTATTGACCCATTTCGACGAACTTGGAGCAAGAAATGACATAAAGAGTAGTACTTCTTTTGTATTAACGATTTTATACCCAAAATCAAACATATACTGTAGTAAGTTGTACTTTGATAGTGCCGTAGGTCGTTGCTTTGGGTTTGGGGTTATCTCAACCATAATGTGGTGGATTAAGTAAACCTGCGAGATAATATAGATCGCACTATATATCTAAGAGAATGCCAAACGTAAGGTAATTCAACAAGCGGACCCGTCTGCGGTTCCTGTTTATGCACGCAAGTCATTATTTACACAATGCGGCTTTTTCTTAATGCCCTAATACGTTATAATCATAGCTACCTCAAAAACCGCAAATTTTGGACCACGTGTCCAGGTAAAGATGATAATCTTTGGATGTCTGGGTATCATTGTCAAATATAACGCTGCTAACATTACATTATGAGAATAAGGAATGAAGTTATATGATAATGATTTCTTGGCCAAATTGGAAATATAATATATTTATCTTGGTAAAGTTTTCTTTAAAAACATGTATATGTTTGGTCACAAGTGTAAACAAACGATGGATGTAACTTTCCTTTGATTAACATGAAGGAACGAGTAAAACATTTAAGGCGGTAATTCCGGTCCCACAAATACGGGTTAAGCTATATATTAAATTGTGGTGACCTGTTATTAAGTCATAGGACACCGAAGTTGATGGTTTATTGCCCGGTAAAGGAAACCAACATTTAAATCAATTTAACACATTCTTTAGTTACCGTACGTTAAGTGCAGTTTCGTGGTCTGGTCAAGTCTTCTTTACATAGTGCCATGATAAGGTTCCTTGGTTAGAAAATAACCTTGTTGACTAAGAAGTTTAGTTTGGGCCAAAGAGACAATATAATCACTAAGTAAGCACTATCATTTAAAACGTTGGCCAACGTTTGACATTGCATGGGCACGACCTTATGCATCAGAAACGCTTCCAAAACGAGTATTTCTATTACAAAAGGGATGGTGCATGTTGATACAAACAGGTCTACAAGAGATGCAAAGCAGCTACCCAAAACGTTATTTATTTGTAGAGTTCTACCAAAGTAAACCCAATAAAAAGACTGTTTCAACCTGTTTGCCGTACTTAGTGTTTCCCAATACAACAAATGCTAAGATATCTGTTAAGATAGTTCAGCATATTTCCCAGAAGTGTTTAGAATGCATGTGGTATGCTAACCGATGTGTGACAAATTGTTGCATTTCGTCCAGTGATCAAAGGAGCCTTGACCAATTCGCAATTTATATTTCTATATACTGATCGATCATGATTTTTACATAAACAATTACATCAGAACGTGCTGTTCTAGCACTGTAGGACATCTATAACTAACAAGAAAGACATACCTTACACGTAATCTAAAGTATTTTCAAAGTTGATTCGGGCTCTGCATGTTTCTCGAACAAATCAATAGTTGAATTGTTGATATTGATAACTCTACATGGAAATGTGAATAAGAAAGTGTGTTTTATAAAGGCTTATCTTGGTTAGAAGCCTTACTTTACCCAGTCGTATACTGAGTAAAGTAAGGCTTCTACCCAAGAAAAGCCTTCATAAAACACCTTTTCTTATTCCCATCTCCCCGTTGTAGATACTTCATAATGTTGATTTTATTTAGGATTATTGAGGGATGTACATTTTTGCATGGGTATACGATGTTGGTGTGGATTTCGGGGTTTTCCATCATGTTGTTCATTCAGGCCCGGTCATTTAGCGATGGACGATTAAATCGAAATGGAAAAATGATAGGGTATTAGGGGTGATTTGGGTAATGTGGTGAAACCCAGAATACATACCCCTATAATTAAACCCTTATAAATAAACGGCATAGACTTGGGGAGAGAAACCCATTGGGGAGGGGGAGGTTGTGTGGAGGGAGATGGGGAGAGAGAGAAATGATATAAAAGGAAGGAGAGATCGATAGACAAAAAGACGAAACAGAGAAAAAAAAACAGAGAGACATACAGATAGTGAAGAAGAAATATTGACGGTTTGCACTGGTCTGTCCATGCATTTACTTAAACGAGATTGTCCTTAGATTTATCTGCATGTCCATTATATGGCAGGGGTAAAGAAAAGAAACAAGATAAATCTGTTTCAGAAATACATTGGGTGGCTAATGAGATCTATTCATCAACCTATTCGGGAGAGTCGTCAACATTGAATTGAGTCCCAGTGACAAAGTCATGAACTTTAATTAACTCTTTATTCCGAAGATAACTTTCGATACCAATATGATTAATGGAGAGATTTTTTCTTAATGATAGTATGGGTTTATTACGGTGGATTCTACCGTATGACTAAAAGAATGCCATATTACACTGTGGGGTTGACATTACGTTCGAAATGTACCAGTCAGGTATTCCAACATGTGAGATCGGTTAAATGCTCGGTGTAAGAAATCGGCCAATGGTCAAGTCTTCACTTGGTGCTCTGTTCGTTTCCGCGATTCCAACTATTCATATTTCCTTCCATCATACAGGCATATAATTAAGCACCTGCAGTTGACGAAGGTTTAAGAAGTCTCGGTAGCGAGCAATTCATACATTTGTAAAAGTGTTTCTACCAAATTTCAGAAGGATATTTCCTTTTCCTGCTTTTTTTTTTTATCAAAAAAATCATTTACGATGGGACCTGTTGGTGCACTCTTCGACGGGCCATGGCTTTGAAAAAAGACAAATGGGTTGCTAAAATGGCATTATGTGCACAAACACCAACATAAATCTCAGACCAGATACAAGAGCTCTTGTGAAAACTGTCAATAAACATGGTAATTTGTACCGCCCGACAAACTCTAATTATACGAGTGGACAACTTTTGTTAAAAAGAGAAACAGAAAGTTCCTTTTGACCCAGACTAAACTGTTTTCAAAATATTGATAAAATAAATCAAATACTACAGAAAAGATCAATGATGATTTGCATTGATAATTACTAAATGAAAGGGGTTTGTTTCAAGCATGGAATGTCTCAAATCCTTGCGTACTGTACTGGCATTTCAGAAAGTGTCTTCTCTACTCTATTCGCCATATCATTCAAATAAATCAAATTTAACATAAATTTTATTTCGTAATTGGACGGCAATGCTCAAGCAACCAAGTTAGGATACAATGAAAAAAAGAAGATAGAATTACATCTAAATTAAGTAAGCATCCAGACACTATTGTAAACGTCATTGGTGAAAACATGTCAAAAAAAACGCGTAAAACATCTCCTCTGGTCTATGTTTATGTCGATTTCCGGGAGGTGCGCACTGTACACCGAAAATGAAGACATATTGCGCAGATGTAGAGATATCCGCCTTACTCTTTGAAGAAGTGATCCATGTAACGCTACCCGAATTGATTATACGGGGAATGACCATCACTCTTTTTTTTTAATTACCGGGTGTTTTCCTTCTAACATGTTGACATTGTCGCACACTTTTGGGCCACAATTCACCAAGTATACGATCCACCAACGCAATACCTTTGAGCCCACTTGTTTGCTAGGAATGAATGTAATCAATGAAATGTTTTGATTATTTTGGGCAAATACGCTTTAAAGTGAATTGTTGTTGAGGATTAAGGCATATTTGGAAAAAGGCGCCGTAGATGTGAATACTGTACATACTAGGTGGAAATGAATAAGATAATTAGGTATGCCTTGTAAGGGTTATTTTTCTGTAATTACTGGTTTAACAAGAAAAGAAAGGCAACGATAAATCTCCTTGTCGCACACCCTTCAGAACGGCACTCGACGGGCGTTTTGAAGGGCATTTATTATCTTGTCATTGAACATAAAACACGGGGCTGATGTCATCAATTATTTTTTCAGTTTGTACCCAACTTGCCTTTTGGGGGTAAATACGAACTTAGAATGTACGGTGATAAATAAATAAACTTGTAGGGCGGGAATATCTCAATGGTCCTTGGTCGTGTTCGATATGATGGCTTTATGGCAATCAGAATGCTTTCAATTTAAGAGTATATAGGTACAACAAAATATGCCCCATTAAATGATTAATTCACAGACAGGTGTATGTTTTATGATCACTAACGTCTTCAACTGTGACAGGTTCACAACTATTACCATGCCTAATATACAATATTGGGGACATTGTAGATGAGTATCATTTTGTTTCTAAGTGCCATCAATACATTGCTATAAGAAAACAAAATATTTTATAGAGTTTTATTAAAAAAGACCAAGCATGTTTAATTTTGTCCAACCGCTAAACTCGTGAGATAGAAAAGCAAAGTATGGCTTAAACAAGTGTCGTAGTTCATCCAAAATGATATTGAAATACGGGTTTGAAATTCTCCTTAGCTGTACTGATAACTGACCAGTATTTATTTGGATGTTAAGGTTTTGTCATGTTACACTGACTATAAAGACTCGTGGTAGTCAAATAAGAGATATCTTACTATCTCCCTTGTATTCGGCCCTCGTTTTGTCCATTCAAACCATTATTACAAAATGTATTTTTGCGGTGATTGTACTGCAAATCGCCCTGAATATTATTCATTTAAGGATTAATGGCCGACAGTGGTGCAGTGGTAGAGCATTGGCCTCTTGTACCGAGGGTCTCGGGTTTGATCACCGTCAGTCGGTAAAAATTGCCGGGACTAACCCTAAAATCGGTGCGAGAACTGGTGTTGTATCCAGGAAGCAGTAATCGGGAGTGAAATCAATCAGATTTAAGCTTCCGTCACAATCGATGTGAAATAAATAAGTTTAAACATAAAAAAGGATTATAAGAAAAATATACCTGTAATACTGGTTTCCCTTTCCGTTCCCTCGCAAGACTGATATACGACGACTCCACGTCGAGGAAGCTCGGGAATTTCCGGCGTAACCTCCGCTTCCGGAGAACCAGGCAGTCCGTAGTGAGAAGAACATGGCTGCCTGTAACACTAAACCCGATAGTATGCCATTTGTTGTCTTTGAACACAGTGTTTCTAAACTCTGTCTTTTTATTGTCAAATATAAATATAATCTTTCGTTTGGTCAGACATATTGCGACCAGTATATGGCCTTTTAACTTGCCGTTGATGGAGAATATGCACTCGGAGTCTCTTCTATAGTGTTTGCCGTGGTTTAAGATAAAGAAAATGGAGAATTCTTCCGGGAAATACTGGCACGATTTAAATATGGTACTGGTTGGAAACTGAATGTCTGTGGTTTCCGGTAGAAACTGCAGTGCGTGCACGTGACTTTTGGCGTCGTACACAACGCTAACGCCATCTGGTAGCCGTCCGATCTTCGGAATGGCCTGCTCGATAAGGTTAACCGGCCCGCTATCTGTAAAGATGATTAAATGGAGATGCGTTGATATAATTCTCCATAGTACCTTAATACCTTACCAGCCAACGCCACATGTTTGCGTCTTGCAGCAGTCGGCTTTCAAAGGGCATTTTGGCTAAAGGGGAAATTGCTTGTTACAAGCAATTTCTTCTTTTGCCACAATGTTTTTTCAGTCTATTCACATATCACAACAGCGGAACTGAAAGATTTTACATGTTTACAAAGCGTTTCTAAAGTCACTTTTTTCAATTGAAAAAAACGTTTTCTGCAGGTGTTTAAGAGTTAAATTGGTAGTAGTTCAGCTATAGTCTGATCCAATGATACATAGATGGGTATGAAGCGAATGGTCGATATATAGTCTTTGTTAATTACTTTAATATTTACGGAAGAAACTTTACTATATCCTTATAGAGTAAATATGAATAGATGTCGCAATGTTTACAGAGTAGTATATGTTGCACTGTTTTCCTATTCGATGGATTTGTCGTTACGTAAGGCAGATAACGACCCAATTAAGAGAACGAGATATACGTATCTATTAAGCCCTGTATTCATAAAACCTTGCGTTGACGCATATGCTGCAAACAACTTTAGAAACCACTGTGAAAAATAAATAAATTGATCAATATGGTATTCTGCTGTTGTTTTCAATTAGGACCAGTCATGTATTTTGAACGATCTGAAGACTTCATTTAATCGTACTCAGACTTGTCAAGCTATTTGGAAAGTTTTATTTGTTTTAACTTCGTGTTTTTTGGGGTTTTTTTTGGGTTTTTTTGTGTGGTTTTCTTTGTTTTTCAATAATATTTCTTAAGAATTCAAAAAGTTGCATGAGGCTTGTAATTGTTGTATATTTTAACATATTAGTACAATTGTTGCTCTGGTACATGTTTGAGACAGAAATAAAGAACATATACAAATAATGCCCATATGGGGGAACGGGCTCATCCACGACGTTAAACGCAGCAAATGTAATGGGCGGGGTATAGGTATGTCCTTCAGGTATTGCCTTTTGAAGTTGTATTATAACTTTACCCGCCTTGTGGTTGGCTGACCGTCTGTCACAGTTTATCAAATCAACCACAAACACGCTTTCTAAACATATCGCGAGATATTGCGAGCTATGCATATTTAACTGTTCAATGTATAGGGAATTTGATTTTTCGTTCTTATCTCTAAATCCGGTATATAGTTGGCTATTTTAAGGTTGGAGGAAGAAGACCCAACCACAAACATGCTTTCTAAAAGTATTGCAAGCTATGTATTTGTAACTTATCCATGTATTCGATTTTTTCGAAGATTTTTCCTTATTGTCTCTAAATCCAGTATATAATTTGTTTATCTAATGTTGAAGGAAGAAAACTCAACCACAAACATGCTTTTTAAAAGTATAGCGAGCTATACATATTTAAATTATCCACGTATTCGAATTTAGATGTTTCTTTCTCGCCTCTATATTTATTTTATAGCTTGCTATTTCAAATTGAGGAAAGAAGATCTTCATTCGTATGTGAATAGTCATGAGATCTTTTCAAAATACGTATTTGCGTATAAACAGTTTTCAGTATACATATACATATATGATGAGACAAGATTATTTAGAAATTATTTAAAAATATGAACGAAATGAATTTAAATAAAGCAAACGTATAATAGATAATCAGACTTGGTCAAGACACTGCATTTTATTCGTGATATATAGTTTATTGCTGTTGCTTTCAATTTCGACCAGTCACAAATAACCATATGGAGAATTGGGTGAAAGCTTGGTTCTCTTTCACTCATAAAGGAGGTACTTTGGGGTGTAATATGGACGATAGCAAAAATGAAATGAATTCATTTCTATTTTAGTGCTACTCTCTAAAAACGTTACCTCCAATTTACCGACCATGCTTAATAAATAGGACATTGACCATTTTCTAATTAACTTCACCGATATTAATACACGCTCGTACAAACATACCGCATTTCAAATCGATAGGCAAATGGTAGTGATAGTGGGTAGGGGAGGAAGGGGTCTTCATACTGGTCCTATTTACAAGTCATTTGGTCCAGACGACATTTACACATAATTTAAACGAAACTAAAAACGTAAGACAGTGGTACCGTACCATGCGTCTATTTACACTGACAAACCGTGATCAATGAGTAATCTATCCTTTAAGCTCAATGATTTCTAGTGCCATATGGACCAATTGCATGTATGGTCATGTCGATAGCGAAAAGGTTAATCGAGAAAACCAAATAGGTTTGCCAATTGTCACATATGCGCTATGTTTATTGCCCACGAGAAATGTAGATGTTTACAATTACGACTGTATTTATTGTAAACAAGTTAAACGAATTCTGAACGTTGGTTATTTTCAAAAGACTTCCTTGGCAGTAAATTAAACATTTGGTTAGAGGAAAACAAATAAAAGCCGGGTTATGTTAACCACTGTGAAATATATGCCTAAATAAAAACGTTTTATCTTTAATAAAGACAGTATTATGTATGCACCATCACTTTAGAAAACATTGAGGGAAAAGGAGAAATTGCTCGCTAAGAGCAATTTCTCCTTTTCCCACAAGGTTTCCTGCTTTATCAGAAGAATATTTTTCTATTACATCACACTTTGAAATGTCGTCTGCAAACTCTTTCAATTTGGGACAGTCGAAAATGTGTTGTTTGGGAAAGGGTTAAAGCTAACGTGACAAAGTGAATTTGTCTCTCACCACTGATTAATTATATTAGTGCACGAAAGCATTCAGTGGCTTGGCAAGAGGGTTTGCAGTTCTGGTTTGGAAATACAAAGAGCATAGTTATGTCAATGGTGGCTTATATATGATAGCACACCAGAGATCTTATGCACATAGTATTAAAATATATTCAATGAAATAGTGTATGTTGGTTTTCATTAGAATTGATATAAAAACTTATTATTACGACCATTTTCGGTAAAATCAAACAAATGGAATGTGCTTTTCATCTCTAGTTCTCTTCAAACAGGGACCAATGTCCGCAATTTGTTGTAATCCCTTACTCCATTAAACTTTGTATTGTGCGTATCACTTAGTGGTATGATTTTAAGATGAACTAAAATACATATTTCAAAATGTTAGACTGAGAAACGGTTACAACCATTTTAAAAATCACCCTATACCTAATTTTGCCGCATCTGCTTCAGAAACGGTCGTGATAAATATCAATCTTTAATAATGAAAAAAAGTAATAATAAAAATAATGCTTTTTTCATCTTTGTCCATTATTTCTTGATAGTCTGATCAGTCATCAATTCACATATTGGGAAATTGGTTACACGGGGATCAATGTCTGCGAATAGGTTAAGCTAATTGGAGTATAGGCGTTATGTTTGGTTCTTCGGAGAACTTGAGACGGTGCATTTGATACTTTGTTTGATATAAACAAAGCGTGGTGATGTGCTATATTTGAAATGGTTTCTATGTGTAAACAGGTGTTATGTAAGCATGTGTTATGTAAGCCATAGTAAGAATGAGAATGACGGTCCGAAATAAAAGAATATAGGAAGAAATTGCTAGAAATGACCAGTTTCTCAAATGTTGCACGAGTCCCCAACAACAGTGATGTTGAAATTGAAATAATTCGAAGAATGCTAAGAAAAGATTCTCTTTTTTTTGTCTTTTTGCATTGATGATTAGAGAAAGATGATTGAAATAAACGTAATGTACTCGCAATTTATTTTGTACTTTTTGTGACGAATCGTACTGTATCCCATTTTGCTGGCTTACGCATTCTTCTAAACGTTTATAATCGTAGTGTAGTCGTCTTAATGATAACATACTATAATTAATGGAGGTAAGAACCTACAAACTATGCATTTATTTGATTAGATTTATCATTTAAACCAACTTTTGTGTGGGCTAACCTGACAAGGTGTAATACACTCCAATATCAGGCCAATAACTGGGAAATGTAAACAACTATGCATGCAGTAACGTAGGTGCACACGATTAGTGCTTCTATGTCACATGGTTACACAAGAATTAGTGACGTAAGCATTGTGTGCACTCTGCAAATATTTGAATAAGCTCCTGATGCCAAGAGGAATTAGTTATACTTTGACCTCTTCGGATAAGAGGTATTGAGAATTTAGCCGCTTATTTTAAAAGGTTCCTAATTGTAACCTTGTAAAAGAGGCAATCTGTTGTATAGAATATGATTAAAATGGCATTCTTCGATATGCAAATATGTCACCGGTATTGGTTAAAAGAGTTACCATTCGCTCATTGTCATCTCTTTTGACGATAATTCTCATATCAATATAGTGGTTGTGCATCTAAAGCAGGTATGAAATGAACTGTTAAGGTCATTCAAACAATTTTAATGAAGACGATGGTGAATTTGTGAGGAACATGGCCTTGTCAATTTCACATTGTTGTGAACAATTAGTCAGACGTTGAAAGCCTTTTGGTCAATAAGGCTGTTTTGCTCATAGGTTCCGTATGCCTAACAGTGCTTAATGGAATTACACGTGTAAAAGGTATGCAGTAATTCGGTTGTATAAATGCTCATGAGGTTTTCAGCATTGACCGAAAATGTATCTGACATCTTTGTTCCATTAAGTGAAAAAGGAATGCAGTGAAATGCACCAAAAAAATAGTTCAAAATACTGTTAAAAAATACCAGAAGCATCGGTTGGTGTATTGATCGCCGACATAAGACAGAAAAACTGTTGGAAAAAAATTGTAAAATCTTCATAGAAACACTTTATTTAACTTACTTGTACAATGGCTCGGAACTTTGAGTAGAGACGCTTGGTCAACAAGCATACTTATGAAGATCCATAGCTGGGATTTTAGGCGGGAAAATATCATCTCTGGTTGTTCTTGTCACTAGGTTGCGCAATGTACATGACCGGTTCCCATTGACTTCCTGTCGATTTGGTTCCCTTCTTCATGGACTCTCTACATTTATATCCCAGCGTTGATGGATTTTGGTATGGGTACCGGCTCTTTAAACATGCATCACCTGCAACAAGAAAACATGCCAACATTACATGTCAAGAAAAAATGATTAAAAGGACGATACTAAAGGCAGAAGATGTGAAAATGTAATAATGCGATGTCTTGAAAATGAATTAAACTCGAAAAAATATTTGCTTATAATATAGTTTACCGTTTACGATTTTTGGTACAGGATAAAGGCCTAAGCCTGCGACTCATTAAACATTTTCTTATATCAATCAAAGGTGCGTTCAAGCAAATCGCATTGAAAAACATGCAAAAGGTATGATGGTTCAAAGCGTGAATGAAATGGCTTAGCGATTTATATATACGTAAGTCGCTTGACGTATTTTCCTGCATTTTCATGTTGGTATCATCCCACCGTTTGACCGGGTATGTTAACTTATTTGTTGAGCATTCTCTTTTTCAGAATTTTAAATAATTGTTAGTATGTAAGTCTATAAATTGCAGATGTGAATCATCTTTCTAGCATTTTGCCAAATCAAATTACCTGGGTAACGTTTTACTAAACAGTCTACGCTTAAGATTTGCGTAAATCTAAAACAACAATCCCTCTTATTTCAATATTGGGCGAAGCAATATTGCAAAGTAACACACCATTGGAATCGTCTCTCCCAGACGCTTCCAATGACGTGTCACATTACAATATTTTATGTTTACCAGTTTCGACTTACGCAAACATTTTCCTTTTGTTGTTTAGTAATTTAGTACCCTGATGTTGATAAAAGGTTATGTTGGCTTAATGTCGGGTTTAAGGTGTTTTACTACAAGATACTTTGTTTGATGTCATAAAATATGAAACAGGTTAGCTGAATAGTGCGACTTTAGCATTTCAGGCGACAACCCGTTATTCTAAGTGATAACATTTGTTTTCGTTCAACATTGCTTTTTCAACATATTTGAAAGGCACCCTCAAGCAAGATAAATAAATCATTCGAACCGTGACATACAAACAGAATTTAATAAGAGTTGACAAATAAGACGGTTCAAGTGCGCATGACAATTGATTGAAGCCCCGCCCCCAAACTGTTTATAATACGGATCTTTTGACTTGTCTGCGGTATCAGTTACCGTCTTGTGGCAACTTTCACAATCGAATACGATCCGTCGTAACAAAGCAAATAGAGAAGAAAACCTTTGATTCTTGTGCTATTTCTCAAGAGCTTTACACCTTAGGGAAAGTCGATCTTTTTCTCCAATTATCCGCTAGCCCATAAAAAAGATGACTTTAGATACCCCCATCAAATGAAAGTGTAGTAACATTTCACTAAAGGAAGGTCTGCTTATTAAAGGTAAAGTGTCCTTTTGTCACAATAGTCTAAAACATATGGCTTATTACAGTATGCTGTGGATGACTTTGACTCTTGCGAATATATAGCTAATATTTAAAAACGTTGGTTGATGCATTTCTTTTTTTTTCTCTTTTTTTTTTAAACATATGAAGCATTAAATGATACGTCTCTCGTCTATTCGTTTATTATTGTTTGTTTTTATTTAGATATCAAATTTTCACTTTTGGGGCCTTGTCCCGCTGTGTTTGTGTATAATGCGTCGCATTGTAAAAGGCGTTCCAAATGTTGGACAATGGATTTACTAATTCAAGTGTCTGTTGGTTTAACCCAATGCCGCCCATGAATTTCGGTTCAAAGGACACACCTCATACCAGACGAAATAACAAGATTTTTCATTTAAGAGATAATGTGATTTGTTGAAGTTGAAAATAACAACACAGACATAATCTAGCATGATGGCCGATATCTTTATTTGTTGTAATGGAAAGAAACCTTTGTGCGAAGAAAATAACATATATGCTGCGCAACAATAATGGAGGATGATCACAGGCTGATATGCCTTTAGCGGTTGGGTAGACCTACTTCCTTCCCCCAATAGAGACAGATACCCTACATCGAAACTGTCTCATATAGCGTAAAGGATCTGACGGACAGCCATTGCTGGCAAAACCGGTCATTAAGAGGAAACTGTGTAAGATCGTGCATTGTTGTACGTGTAACAGGATAGCTTATATACCACTGTGATAAAAGAAGAAAGTATTCAAAAGAGGTCATCTAAAAGAAGCTGTGTAACATCGTGCATTGTTGTACGTGTAACAGGATAGCTTATATACCACTGTGATAAAAGAAGAAAGTATTCAAAAGAGGTCATCTAAAAGAAACTGTGTAACATCGTGCATTGCTGTACGTGTAACAGGATAGCTTATATACCACTGTGATAAAAGAAGAAAGTATTCAAAAGAGGTCATCTAAAAGAAACTGTGTAACATCGTGCATTGTTGTACGTGTAACAGGATAGCTTATATACCACTGTGATAAAAGAAGAAAGTATTCAAAAGAGGTCATCTAAAAGAAGCTGTGTAAGATCGTGCATTGTTGTACGTGTAACAGGATAGCTTATAAACCTCTGTGATAAAAGAAGAAAGTATTCAAAAGAGGTCATCTAAAAGAAACTGTGTAAGATCGTACATTGCTGTACGTGTAACAGGATAGCTTATAAACCTCTGTGATAAAAGAAGAAAGTATTCAAAAGAGGTCATCTAAAACAAACTGTGTAAGATCTTGCATTGTTGTACGTGTAACAGGATAGCTTATAAACCTCTGTGATAAAAGAAGAAAGTATTCAAAAGAGGTCATCTAAAACAAACTGTGTAAGATCTTGCATTGCTGTACGTGTAACATGATAGCTTATATACCACTGTGATAAAAGAAGAAAGTATTCAAAAGAGGTCATCTAAAACAAACTGTGTAAGATCTTGCATTGTTGTACGTGTAACAGGATAGCTTATAAACCTCTGTGATAAAAGAAGAAAGTATTCAAAAGAGGTCATCTAAAAGAAACTGTGTAAGATCGTGCATTGCTGTACGTGTAACAGGATAGCTTATATACCACTGTGATAAAAGAAGAAAGTATTCAAAAGAGGTCATCTAAAAGAAACTGTGTAAGATCGTGCATTGCTGTACGTGTAACAGGATAGCTTATATACCACTGTGATTAAAGAAGAAAGTATTCAAAAGAGGTCGTCTAAAAGAAACTGTGTAAGATCTTGCATTGTTGTACGTGTAACATGATAGCTTATATACCACTGTGATAAAAGAAGAAAGTATTCAAAAGAGGTCATCTAAAAGAAACTGTGTAAGATCTTGCATTGTTGTACGTGTAACAGGATAGCTTATAAACCTCTGTGATAAAAGAAGAAAGTATTCAAAAGAGGTCATCTAAAACAAACTGTGTAAGATCCTGCATTGTTGTACGTGTAACAGGATAGCTTATAAACCTCTGTGATAAAAGAAGAAAGTATTCAAAAGAGGTCGTCTAAAAGAAACTGTGTAAGATCCTGCATTGTTGTACGTGTAACATGATAGCTTATATACCACTGTGATAAAAGAAGAAAGTATTCAAAAGAGGTCATCTAAAAGAAACTGTGTAACATCGTGCATTGCTGTACGTGTAACATGATAGCTTATAAACCTCTGTGATAAAAGAAGAAAGTATTCAAAAGAGGTCATCTAAAAGAAACTGTGTAAGATCTTGCATTGCTGTACGTGTAACAGGATAGCTTATAAACCACTGTGATAAAAGAAGAAAGTATTCAAAAGAGGTCATCTAAAAGAAACTGTGTAAGATCGTGCATTGCTGTACGTGTAACAGGATAGCTTATATACCTCTGTGATAAAAGAAGAAAGTATTCAAAAGAGGTCATCTAAAAGAAACTGTGTAAGATCTTGCATTGCTGTACGTGTAACATGATAGCTTATAAACCACTGTGATAAAAGAAGAAAGTATTCAAAAGAGGTCATCTAAAAGAAGCTGTGTAACATCTTGCATTGCTGTACGTGTAACAGGATAGCTTATAAACCACTGTGATAAAAGAAGAAAGTATTCAAAAGAGGTCATCTAAAAGAAACTGTGTAAGATCTTGCATTGCTGTACGTGTAACATGATAGCTTATAAACCACTGTGATAAAAGAAGAAAGTATTCAAAAGAGGTCATCTAAAAGAAACTGTGTAAGATCTTGCATTGCTGTACGTGTAACATGATAGCTTATAAACCTCTGTGATAAAAGAAGAAAGTATTCAAAAGAGGTCATCTAAAAGAAGCTGTGTAAGATCTTGCATTGCTGTACGTGTAGCAAAACAGCTTATAAACCTCTGTGATAAAAGAAGAAAGTATTCAAAAGAGGTCATCTAAAAGAAACTGTGTAACATCGTGCATTGCTGTACGTGTAATATGAAAGCTTATATACCACTGTGATAAAAGAAGAAAGTATTCAAAAGAGGTCATCTAAAAGAAACTGTGTAAGATCTTGCATTGCTGTACGTGTAATATGAAAGCTTATATACCACTGTGATAAAAGAAGAAAGTATTCAAAAGAGGTCATCTAAAAGAAACTGTGTAACATCGTGCATTGCTGTACGTGTAATATGAAAGCTTATATACCACTGTGATAAAAGAAGAAAGTATTCAAAAGAGGTCATCTAAAAGAAGCTGTGTAAGATCGTGCATTGCTGTACGTGTAATATGAAAGCTTATATACCACTGTGATAAAGGAAAGAAGCATTCAAAACAGAAAGTTGCTCTTTTTCGTCAAAACGATATCATTCCAGTTTTACAAAGACGTTACTTTGAAACTTTATAGATGGCATCTACCGTGGCTTTCATTTTGGTCAAGTACCAAAACCTCATTCAGAGTGAAGGCATTAAAGACCAAGGGTTCCGAAAAGTCAAAAGCCCCGTCCGCGTGGAAGAGTTACGTGTAGTATCTGTAAATTGAAATTTAATGAACACGCGATAGAGTGGTCCGCAAATTAAACCTCAGATAAGTGACAAGTTAGGTATCTCCATCCTACCGGGCCATCAACATGGGGGTAATGCCTCAATAAGGTTAAAGTCATGTGTCATGTTAGCCCTTATAGTGCTGGAACCGACTTCATGCTTATGCAAACAGGTAAGATCCAGGCCAGCCGCCAAGTAAATTGGCGGCTGGCCTTCGATCTTACCTATTTGCTACTCAAAGTATCTTTCCTATTCAAAATTAAGCAGATACTTAAGGCTTTGGAAAGGAGACGACACAAGAATCTTTTTAAAGAATTAACCCAGCATTTTTAAGTTAAACCTTCAACTTATACTGAGTTGTTGGAAAAGTTCAAATTCAGAGGAAGAGCAGAATTTTTGTCTAAAAGATGAAATATGATGGCTCTTCATAAAAGTTTTCAGAACATATTACCCATAAAGGGGTAAATGTTCATAATCCCTTACTAGCTTGTAGATTAAACAAAAGTTTCATCTTGGTCGTATCTTCATATTTGGTTTTTGGAATGATCCAATGTTTTAACAAAAGCAGACTTCTTTTAAAAAAGTATGAAATACAATAAAAACAAATATATATGATATTTGGCCAAAGCCTTGGTGATTAAATGTGAAAATGTTCAATAGAGTGCAAGGTTTCTTTTCTTTCTCGTTCCCGTTCATTTATCTTCAAAGCTTTGTAACATTCGCGACCTCTCAATGGTAGCTAGGTAGAAAGTAATTTTCCCTTGTTCTAAACTTTCCCTCATAAATGATTCCGTCTACTCTATAACTCTTTCTCCAGCGTGGTCATTTATGACAGATTCATATGGTGTAAAAAGTTACAAAAAAGCTGAATGAATAAGAATATACAGTCTAACTTGTGTTAAGCAACTACCCCTTTAAGCAGCCAACTTGCCTTAAACAACCACTACAGAAAGTCTCGCTGTTAGATTTATAGTGTACATCAATTTGTGTTAAGCAGCCAACCTGTCTTAAACAGCCAATTTACTCTGTCCCATAGGCTGGCCTCTTAACACAAGTTTGACTGTATAACGCATCAATAGGTAATGTTTCAATGCACGTAGCTTTCGATGCAAACTATACTAAACAGAATGGAAACTGGACGTTACTGGAATGGAAACATATCTGCAGTAGGGGTTGAGATTAACAGGGTAGAATTGAATGTATTATCAGGCCGTATAGCTACGTCGGTAGAGTATTTATATGGTTGCAGAGGTCCCCAGTTCGTGTATGTATAAGGCTGCATGCTTTCATATATCATATTGCTTGCTTTTCAAGACTTATTTTGCATGTTACATAGTTAAACCAATTAGATCAAATGTTAATGCATATACGCAACAGGTTTTAATTGAACAATACTATACACCCTAATAAACCCTAATAACAAGCTCATAGTTTTGAAAGATGTATTACACAGGTAGCGATTCTGCTTATGTTGTCTTTGGCATAAAGCAAACATCATTTGGCTTGGTCGTTTGAATGCTTTCATTTAAAAGAAGGAAAAACAGCTAATGCTACTAGTTGATTCTATTGGTACAAATATTATCAACGACCTGGTTCTATGAAGAATATCTTGGGTCAATGGTTTTTGCACGCATGTATAATTTTCCCAGAGATGTAGTTTTAGATCTGGGCCTTACTTATGAAAAATCATATACGTTATGATTACACGATTGATGTATTTAGTAGATATAATTGTCCGTACACGCTGGAATGTATGGTGGACCATCAAGAGATATTGGCCACTTTCTGCGTGTTTCGTAATAAGCCATTCTTGATAGTCACATGATAGTCACATGGCTTAAACTAATCATTTTATTGGTGGATCTGCTTAACTAAGAAAAGTTTGAAGCTATCTTTATTTTTATTTATTTTTTATTTTCATATTTTTTTACATTTTATAATTATTTTTTCAGGTACATCGCATGAACGCATGAATATATCTCACAAATAAAAAAGACCGTTCTTTGTAGACGTAGATATTTTTTTTTCTTCACAAATATTGGGTGGTCTTTCAAGAAGTGTTCTTTGGTGCTTAGAAGTTTAATTGCAACTTTTCTCCCATGCATGTTCTTTATCTTTATAACTATGGAATTATAACCGCTATTACACTTTATTATATTTACTTGCCTGATTTACCTAACCATTTATATTACTCGAAATTGGTTGTAGTGAATGTTGTGGAGTTCTCAGATGCCTAAGTATATTGGCTTGCGAACGGGCACATGTTTCATACAAACTCCAATGGTTGTGGGTTTGACTTTGGACATTGGCTCAGATGTACATTGAAATAAATAGAACGTGATTTGATCATCCTTATTCTTACATAGCTTCGTGTGAAAAAGTAGTGAACAGCTTGAAAAGAATTGCGTAGTTTTGACAACAATTACAAGGAGAATCAATTAAAACACAGAACACTTTGAAATACATGTAGTTAATGAATGTGTAAAACGGCATTAAAAAGAAGAAGAAAGAGAAGAAGAATGAGAAAAATGAGAAAGGGACAAAGAGGGTGAGAACGGCAGGATGAGGAAGGGAGGAGGAAAACAAAAAATTCAAAGGACGAAACAGAAGACGCAAATGAAAAAAGAAACAGAAAACTACAGAAACATACACGGAAGATGAAGAAAGCCTCAACAATATTTCATGTTATTTTTCTTTTTCAATCTAAAGCTACCATTATTATGACCTTAGCTTACGCCGGCATATGAATGCAACAGAGGTTGATGGAGCAATACGCTGCTCTTTAGCCTACGAACGAAAACTAAAAAACTACGGAAGCATACAGGGAGAGTGAAGAAACAATCAAACATTTTTTATTATTATTTTCTTTTTTCTTTTTCAATTCAATGTGACCTTAGTTGACGCCGACGTACGAATGCAACAGAAGTTGAAGGAGCAATACGCTGCTCTTAAGCCTCGAACACGTATATCTGTGTCACATAAATAAATAAATATTTGATCAACAGGGTGTCAGTTAGTCGGACTGTTTGCAAACAGAAAGATGAAAGATTAAACGGATTAAAGTCGAAGGGCTGCCTCGCAGTCCTTACTTCCACCATGACCCTTAACCAGTTACCAAACAATAACGACATTTGACCAGTTTGTTTCAGACGACTCTGGAAAACATTGTGGGAAAAGGAGAAATTGCTCTTGGTGACTCTTTCTTCACATTTTGAAATGTCGTTCGCAAACTCTTTTAATGTGGAACACGGTCGAAAATTCGGCGTTTGGTAAAGGGTTAATACATCACCACCTAACGCCACATAACTGCGTCTTTCAGCAGATGGCTTTTAAGAAGTATTATGGCGAACGGAGAAATTGTTTGTCAAATGAAATGTCTCCCTTTGCCATAACGCTTTTCAATCTATTTACATATCATAGCATAACACAAAAGCTCAAATGTCTGTTCTAGAACAGTGTTGTATATATCTTTTGTATAATCTTTGCAGATGATGAGAACAAATAGTACGTAAGTGGAATGCGGACCTAATAATCAACGATTGTTACTACAAAGTACACGGAACACATGCAAATCGCCAACATTTGACAGCGCTCTTATTTACTTGCATATTTCTACAAATTAATCAAATAAAAAGTTTTCACTTTAAAGCACGTTCCAGACATTTAACATTCCTCAAAACTCTCAGAAGGTATAAATATACTTTATGAATAAAGGCTTTTGACTTTTCGAGTCCTATACAAACACCTCATTTAAACACCTGATCTCGAATATACGTGGGTTTGTTTAAAGGCATTTGCAGAAAAGGATTAAGCTGTTATTGTCGTCACAGTGAAACTTGAAAATCGTATCTGCATTATTAGAATGAAGAAGATATGAGTTTTCGTTAAACACGGATGATAAAATAGGGTCGCAATAATGAACCCCCGAGCAATCGCTTTATACCAAAGAGAATCGATAGATTCAGCATTTAATAATATTCAAGAAGAATATTTGCATGTAACATGCAATCCTTGAAGCATAACGACAAAGTTTAACGTCATTGTGTTAATATTAATCAAACAGAAACATCCATGATATGCAGCAGCAAAGGTACGTATATTGAAATAAAGTATTAAAAAAAACAAAAGAACAATGACAGTGGTGTTTTCCGTCTGAGTAATGGGAATAAGTCTGCGATAATGTTTAAAGAGCAATAATTGAAGTGTTTGACACAAGGGATTACAGCGATATATAAAATAAGAATGTTGAAAATGAATTTAAAACAAAATCAATCAGACTCGCCAAAGAACGAAACTGTTCATTGAAAGATCATGTATGTATGTGAAAGAACCTTTTATTGTGGTGCGATTCGTTTGGTCTATAAATAAAGGATAAAAGTCCAATTTATTGCTGTTCACCCCTTTGTTGCTGTTAAATACGTAAATTGATGTTATAATTGACAAAGAAATGAAAGAATCTGGGATGCTTGATTTACCAATAACAGACGCATCTGGAGAAATACACACTTTGAATATTGTTCGCAAAGTGTTGGCAAACCTTTCCTTATTTGAGGCGGCGGTTTTAATCAAAGTGAGATCGGTGGGATTGAACTTAATTTCTGGGTCGTATAATTATGGTACAAATGTTTATGTAATGGGTCCTGAAATTGCTCAAATGATGCCCTTTTTCCTAAAAAAGTATTTTTGTTTTTACAAGGGGAATCACCTTGAAGCATTCAAATCTGTGGTTTTCTGGGTTTTAAGTACGGCCAAGAGTGCGGACTTTTTAGAAAAAATATTTCAGCAATGGTTACTTTCGAGTATAGATAGAATTATTGAAAGTCTGAATGAAACGCTCGGGTTAAGCTTGCCAAACTTGATAAGTGGCTCCAGAGTAAGCTATTTCAAGGATTTCGTTTTTATTCACCTTATTCAATGTTATTTAGGTTCTACTAATTCTTTAACCCTTAAAATGCTGGGTAATTTCTAAACGTAGATCTATTGTCGTCTGCTTTCCGAAACCTTAAATATCTGCTTGATTTTGATGAGGTAAGATACTCAGGGTAGCATACAGGTTAGATCACAGACCAGCCGCCAATTGACCTGGTGGTTGACCTAGATCTAACCTGTTTGCATAAGCATGAAGTCGGTTCCAGCACTATAAGGGTTAACCAAACTTCCGACAAAATACTGTATAGCATTATTTCTTCAGATTTTGAAGTCCACATATGGTAAACTGTTTATAACTAATAAGTAAAATATGGCTGGGCGAACACGAAAAAATTGTTAGATAATCAGTTCAAAGCTTACAATGTATACCAATGCTCACATTTGACAAAAATACAGTTTCATGCACAGATTTATTTGCTGCCATGGTTAAGACGATGACACTCGACATACAGGTGAGAAATGCGTTATTTTATCCGTATGTAATCTAGAGTCTTGTCTTTATTGGCCGCATTGCGGTGATATATGGAAGATGCGTCACATGAAAAGGGGTACGACCATCCATGTCTCTCGGTTGTATGTTTCACCGTTACAATAAATGTGATTCAGATAGACTTATCCAGCAAGTGTCGGATTATTCGTACAAATTGGAAGTTGAATGCGCACATTCAAAATTGGATGGTTCTAATTCAAAACGATATTTATTGTAGATTTGTCGAAATAATTGCTTAAATGTAACCATGTTTTATTTGTTTAAATGTGTGTAAAATGTAATAGAAAAAATGGCTTACACCTTTATAAAAGTATTCGTATTCGTTTTCATATATGATAGATTTTCTCAATCAATGTTTATAGAGTGTTCCTTTTGTGCTATTTTATTAATGTGAAGCAGAAAACGTCCCTTCAGATCAGATCGTATGAATGCATTGTTAAAAGTGTATCTCTCCCTCTCTTCCATGGCGTTTCCAACTCCTTCCCAATATATACCCGTATTATTGTCTTGCACTTGTAATTGGTTGAATGAAATCTCCTGAGGTTTTATGGTTTTAAGGGATTAGGTTTTACTAACTCGTATGACAAGCAGCATGTAAAATTGTATCCTGTATCCAGGTTTTACTATTCGCTGTTGCAGACCGCGTATAATGTGTAAAACATTACCAAGTTTATACAAGCATTGAATGAATTCCAAAGGAAATGTATTTACCCATCGCCTTAGTTATGCATTTTCTTATTGAAAGTATTAGCAGACAGCAGCTATAAGTAAGGAAACACATCGTACAACTTTGGTATTGTACGAAAACATACATTTAAAGAAAAATGAATAAAACGATGGTTTCTTCTTGCATATTTCATTCAAGATTGCCTCGTGCATATGAAATACAATTCAGTACAATTTCGATACAAAAAAGAAAGATTTTAAAGAAAAATGTGTCAAGATAAAGATATACTTTCCTAATGATTATTGTATGTTAACACGATATGGATATTTGAAATCTTATAAAACAACTAACTGATTAGGGGACATTCCTTTAGCGCTAGTGTAAAAGTAAAATCGAAAACTATTTATACTTAATGACTGTTTAAACGAATAAATCCATTCAGAATCTCAAGATCATATCGAATCAAAGTGATGTATTTTCCAAATATGGAAATATCCTATATCAATCGATGTCTGTATTGATTCATTCCGTTATATACCACTTGGTGAAACAAAAGCTAATGCTAAACGACAATTCAGTCGAGTAACCATAGCATTTTTAAGGTATTTGTTATTAAACGTTGTGACTAAAGTAGATTTTGATGGTGAGCAGTATATTTTCATTTTCTCACTATGTTTTCCCAGCTTTTCCTGCTGTTGATGCATTTAGATAAGTTTTATGAAGGAATTCGATAATACGAATCAAATCTGCATTTAAGTCCGTTTGCATTCAAAACGAAAATAACTTACCGACGCCCCTTAATCAACCTGTGACGTCGGTTTATGGCCATTTCTGAATACCGTAGGTCCAAAAAAGAGGCGGCTTCTTACATTTGCTTGTATTTCGTAAGCTCTTTTCTTAACCCTATATTGTTGGTACTCATCAGAATCGTCTCATCAACACGGTTCTGATGGGTACCAACAAAATAGGATTTTAAGATTTAAATTTCAAAATTTATTAAAAGGCATAAGCGGTGGAATTACGATTCTTTAGTTCACCACAGAATACAGACAATATAACGATCTACTACAATATGATTCTGCTTCGTACGGTTTAACATCGCCTCAACAGTTTATCTTGTTACTTTCCAATGTCTGGCTCATTGGCGATTGCAAGAAGAATCCATTTTAATTAGATACACCCTAGTGATGCAAATAAGTGGAAAGTGATCATGGAATCGAGGGCCTCGGGACAAGAATGTCGTGTGTTCGAATCCCATGAGTAACGGGATCCGCCTTGTGGACTTGCATTAATCCATATTTGGCGCGATTACTGGTTATGTATCCGGGAAGCAGAATCGATGGATATTTTTTTAGGTTCCATGATTTTGTTTCACAATCGATGTAAAATGAATAAGTTTTAACTAAAGCATATAACTGAGATAATGTCACGCCATAGATAAAAATGTTGAAAACGCCGTTAAATACCATCCATATAGCCAGTCAAAATGAAATGTTATCTAAGTCGTACAGGTTAATTCGGAACGGAATTCGACATTCGCAAGTACATATACAGAAATATTCCCATAAAATTGCACCCCAAATGCGCACATATGTTCGAATTAAGTCTTTATTCCGATCTGTTAGATCAATTCATTGACTCAGTAATGTGTGTGGATTTATCGCAGGAGTCAAAAAGACCCTATTAGTGAGACATGACGCATCCACCATTAAGAGGATTAAACGGAATCTATCTTCACGCCGTATTACACGAAACATTTCCCGTATAAAGTCCTCTCTATTCGAAACTGACCATCCGTTGACCGTTCTATTTATTGAATACGTATGGTAATTTGATTGGTCTGGACGGATTGAATCGCTGCGTTCGTTCGTGAGACAGTGTGCATGCGTGCTGTTGGTTGTTGGTCACAAGATCAGGGCAGTGTTTTACTTAACATTCAATGCTTAGAATTTGCGTGAGTTCAAAACGGCAATCCTTCTTTATTTAAAATTATGGTAAGCATTATTGCAATGTAGCACATCATTGGAATCGTCTCTCCAAGACGCTTTCAATAATATGTCACATGACTACAGTGTAGTTTTAGTTCAGGGAATATCAAATCTTATAAATGGTTTAAATTACCATTTTAAATTGCTGTATACTGTCATAATTGCGCGTATAAAAATTCCGAAAAATACGAATGTGTATAGAGATACAGACAAAGAGACAGACAGGTAAGCCTTCATACAGTTTGAAATTTACATGTGTGAAGAGATTCATTCAAAAAGAGAACAATTACTGACATACATACATTCACAGAAAAATAAGCGCGCGAACAAAGACACAGACATCCAAAATACACAGAGACATTTATTCAGAAATACGAATTTTAACAAAGACACAAACAGACAGATGCACGCACAGACATACACACCGATATACACAAGAAACAGATATGAACACATTTAAAGACAGACAGATAAACAGACGTATCAATGAACAAGTTAGGCTATATACGGGTTAGATATGTAAGTCGCACCTGTCTAATTTCAAAATTAAGTGATACGAGTTAGTATGTACAAATTGGTAAAAAATAACTTGATTTATTTGTCGAAAAGTGGGAAAGCATGATCGAATCAATGATATGACAAGGTAATAAACTCATACAGCAAACGGCATCTAGAGTGTCGAGGTGCGATGATATACTAAATAGTTTTAATGTTGCCTTTGATCGGTGTTTATTTTATCTTAATTCGAAATCAACACTTTAATTTAACAATCGCTGGTTTTTACCTCATCCTCGACGGGGAAAGCCATTTTGGGATATCCAACATCGCGAATAACTTTGTTCTCTCATTGGATTGATAAATAGACAATTTCATGAAATGAATTCTCCTTTTGTCATAATGATTTCAGTGTCGTACCAAGAATAAAATGAAGTTCTTTTTGGTTGTTTTTTTTTTACATTTATTTTGTTCATTTGTTGACAATAAGGTTTGCTATTGTCTGCTTTCTGATCTACAGAACATTGAAAAGATGCATGTGTTTCCAATGATTTCGAATGAAAGTTGTGTGCCATTTTAGGTCAATGATATCTAAGATTGTGCTGATTCGCACCAAATGTGAGAAACCACCCCAATCTTGAATTGTTTGTTTGACTTATAGTATCATTTATGAAGGACTAAACATCGTAACAAATAACTTAAAATATGCGTCACTGCATTCTTATTCGATTGTCACAAATATTCAATAATCGTTCTTTTTTTCCAATAACTGTATGGTTGATCAAATTTGTAAAAGCTTTCCTTCATATATAAGTATCTAATGGCACTATATCGAACCATGCAAGATACATGATAAATTACTTAAGGAACGGTTGGGAGAATATCGTAGCAACAAGTTATACCCAAAGAAAAGTTCATTTCCAAGTTTGACAGATGTCGTTTGCTGAGTTTTTAGTTTCGATCAATTTGAAAACTTATGAGGTAACTTGAAATTATAGTGTGTTATAACAGACGCCATTTGCTAGAATTGCATATGCAAACTTACTTCTTGACAGAATGTCTTCTCACATTCGATTTCGATGCGTCTTATGTTGTTGTTGTTGTTATTGGTCTTGGTCTTAGCGATGTTTAGTGTAGTAAATTTTGTTGAAAAGCTAAGGGTTTATCATCATTATATCCGGCGATGTCCTTTTTATCAACACACATACTTCCGTACATAATTGTTAATTAAATTGATTTTTATACTGATTCCGTAAAAACCCTGATTTTATACCCTGTCCGTCATATGGGGTAGGGTTCGAAAATGGTATTTTCATTGTGTTCTTTGGCATAACCATGGTGACGAAATACGGAAATTCTTATAACGACCAAAACACTCATTTTACACAGTGGTTTCTAAAGTTCCCTCCTCCCAGTGCAAAGAATCTAGTAAGGAGTTAGATGTGAATAGAAACAACTGTTAGGAATTTTGAATGGATAAGTACAATTATTTTCAACCTGTCTAAAAATAAAGACAGTCTGAGGTTACAAACATTTACATTAACTATTACAAGTTACTAAAAGTCAATCAACTAATTCCTCCATCTGGTTACATGTACCTGGTCGAGATTGAAACTATGTTCATCGTGAGCAATTGATCATTTTGTTTCGATGTTTCTAAAGTTTTTAATGCGTCAATGGATGGATGGTATTGTAGTGAAAGAAGTTCAGACGCAGGCGAAATTTTGACAATGAAGTGGTTTGCTTTATTTTTCTTGTATTCTGAAAAGATTCATGCTTCAACAAAAGATTAATATTTCAAACGAGATTTAATGACTTAACTTAATGATTTACAATATAACAGTGAAATAAAAACATTCGATACGCATTTCATTTTCTTTTTTCCTGTATTCCTGTGAATGTGCATTTGGAATAAAACAACTATTTGCCGAGTTTGCGGGAAATTATTTAACAATAAAACATCTACAAAATAAAGGGACTTACCTATAAATATTTTATCTCTGAAATATCCCACAATTTAATTAAAGAAAATGAAAACTTGTTCAATCTTCACCCTTCCATCGTACCATCACAAAGTAATATAGACATATTAAGTCAAAGCGGTTTACGACGTGTGACCGACGGAGCGCAAACTCGTTAATCATCGCCACCCTCCGTGAAGCGTACTCGTTACATTCCGGAAAGCGTTTGTTTTACGACCTTCTAATGTTGACTTTTGATTGGCCAATTTCGTTCGGGATGTGCACGGCGTGCCCTTCGTTAATTTCCGTACAGGCGGGATCAAATACTAACAATTGAAGTATTTGAAGCTTTGATGTGTACCATGCAAATACAGTTTGCGACGCTCTATGCAAAACCGGTGTCCATGT
The DNA here is from genome assembly GCA_947846245.1 of Cerastoderma edule. Classification (NCBI taxonomy): domain Eukaryota; kingdom Metazoa; phylum Mollusca; class Bivalvia; order Cardiida; family Cardiidae; genus Cerastoderma; species Cerastoderma edule. The sequence goes on along the minus strand of OX401422.1, from coordinate 15,089,882 downwards.
GGCATTCGCGAAAAATGGCTGACAGACCTAGTCTGTGACGATGACATAGGGTTATCTATGGAGATCTTCTACCGTATTTATAACCACGTGTTTACATGTGTTGGAGGATATTAACATTTTGTGATTTTGATTTGTATTTTTAAATATGTACAGTCAAACTTGTGTTAAGAGGCCAGGCTATGGAACTGAGAGATTTGGCTCTTTAAAATAGGTTGGTTGCTTAACACAAATTATTGTACACTATAAATCCAACAATGGGACTTTCTGTCGTGGTTGTTTAAGGCAGGTTTGCCGCTTCAAAGGATGGTTGCTTAACACAAGTTGGACTGTTGTGGGCCGGAGGCATTTAACTGAAATAAATTGTATTGTATTGTATAACAAATACATAGACTTTGATTGACCGACCAATCTGAAGTAATGTGTTTAGCCGTTTTCCGCAGATGACACATCTTGCATTTGATAGAAGACGAATTTGAAATCGGCAAGACAGACGAAACAGGCAGTTATATCTTTTCATGTACTTGTATTTCATTTCGTTCATTTTTACAAAAGAAAAGCATTGTCTGTGTATTTTAAAACTGCTTAACCCTTACAGTGCTTGAACCAACTTCATGCTTATGCAAGCAGGTTAGATCCTGACCAGCCGCCAAGTAAATTGGCGGCTGGCCTGTGATCTAACCTCTTTGCTACTTGAGTATCTTTCCTCAACAAAATTTAGCAGGTATCTAAGGTTTTGGAAACCAGACGACACAAGTCTATTTTTTAAAAAATATACCCAGCATTTTAACGGTTAATGTCGGTGTATGAATTACGTGTGAAATAGTGCCTTTGTCAAAAAAGGAACGTTTACGCTTAATAAAGCACATCTAAACTAGACTTTCTGCTAAATTAACATTTCAAAGCCCAGAAAATCAACGTAACATTCTTATATTAAAAAAAATCATATCAATCATTTTTAGAAGCATGTGGTTTCTTTTTATTAATTAGGGCTACATGTGCGGTCTTTGATTAGCATAGAGAATAGACCTCTAAGGAAGCTAACAAGGGTAATTTATCGCTCTGTTTCAACAATTTCTGGACCTGGTCAGGAATGTCAGAGTATCTTGGGCCTTGATATCCATAAGACACATGCTCTACAGTGTAACTTTGCGACTGGTCTTATTTGATAGCAACGAAATATGAAAATTAAAAAAAGATGTGGAACATTATCATTACATGTGTTGCTACATATCGTGAAGGAACTGTTGTGATAAAAGGACAAAAATGATCGTAATGGTTAAGATCTCGTATTGTCGATATGTTAACATTCTTACTATGCCGCCTAGGCAAACACGGTCCAATGAGCTTATAAGTCACTTTAACAGAACAACCAATCTACAGGAAGGTAAGTGTCGTGTCTTCAATGTCCTTCTAGACCCAAATTCAATACAATGCTCATATCCACATTTTCGGGCTTGTGCAGAGAATGAACAACACTGTTTCATTGATATCACCGCTAGAAATGAAACAAGACAAACCAACAACGAAAGGTTTTACGACTGAATTATGATTCCCTCTAGCGCTTTAGGGGTCTGGGTAACAAGCGCAGTCCCCTGCTTCTTTTATTCTTTAAAATGACATTTCCAAAACGGGTCCTGCGTGGTTCGATGGTAAGCGGGGCGGTCTTAGAACTCAGGTGCCGGTTTCGAGCCTCATCGGTATCTCTGGTGTTATTCGGTTTCCCTGGCAAGACACTTCAGAGCCCTGGGGCCCGTTTTACTAAACAGGTTACGCTTAAGATTTGCGTAAGTCTAAAACAACAAGTCCTTTTATTTCAATATTTGGCAAAGCAATATTGCAAAGTAACACATCATTGGAATCGTCTCTCCGAGACGCTTCCAATGACGTGTCACATTGCAATATTGTACTTTCATTGAAGATATTATCCATGTTAATAAATTATGACTTACGCAAACATTTTCCGTAAGTTGTTTAGTAAAACGGGCCCCTGGTCTAGAACTGGTGAATCCAGGAAAGCCGTAACCCGACTGAAATATGTTGGCAACCCATATAAAAAATCTAAAACCAGATTAATTTGTTCTTATGTTGCACAAGCTTTATGTATGATACGCATCAAATGATGTCGGATTTCCATGGACATAAGACTATTGCCCAACCCTACACCAACAAAATACCACACGAGTTCACGAATTCCGCGATGAAACTGAAGAAAATATCATGATAATATATGATGAATCTTAATGGTTGAAAATAAAAGCTTCATTGAAAGCCGATATTTCTGTCGTTAAGTATGATATTCGTAGAACGGAAAAGCATTCACAATGGCCGATAACTATGAAGCTATTGTCATCATACATCTTAAATTCAAACGCATATTAACCTCCCTTGACCAGTATGGGTAATCAGAAGATCATTTTCAAATTTCATCATATTTTGAAATTTCGTCTGCAAACTCTTTCAGTTTGGGACAGTCGAAAATGTGTTGTTTGGGAAAGGGATAAGGGATCAGTATGCTACAGTGTAGAACCATTACCAAAACAAAACGACATGGTTCAAGACTTAAAGATCGATTGCTCGTTTCCATCATCAAGTTTGTCCTAACTTTATATTTTGGAAAATTGAATATAAGATCTACAACAGAAGGCCACTGTTATATAATAGAAGTGCCATTTATCAGCGACATAAGTGTGTTTCGCATTATGTATTAACACTTTCCCAAACGCCAAATTTTCGACTGTCCCAAGTTAAACGATTTTGCAGACGACTTCAGACGATTTCGAAACGTGATGAAATGGAAAAAAAAATATTCTGGTAGAACAGAAAACATTGTGGGAAAAAAAGAAATTGCTCGTTACGAGCAGTTTCTTCTTTTCCCACAATGTTTTCCAGATTCGTCTGAAACAAACCGGTCATATGTCGTTATGATTTGGTAATGGGTTAACTGACAAGTATTCGCGTATGATTTATGCCCAAACGGGTAAATCCTTGAGTTGACAAATCAATCGAAATGTTCATATGTTCCCCTGTACAATGAAGTCTTCTGTGTGCGACGTTGACAAACGTTAAGTCTGAAAAAAGAATCCGCAAATTAGCCGGTTTAAAGCGATTTCCCCATATGAGACTATGTGGCTGATCCAATCGAAAAGAAAAAGTAGTTGACATTTTTCTTTGTATATTTGTTAGATACCATTGAGACAAGTGTCCATTATGGTAATTTTCTCCTTTCTTCGTAATTTTTCTTATATCTTCTACCTTATCTGTGCTCAATAAGGGATATGTTGCGAACATGGAGTAGAAAAAAAATGTATGGACATCTAAATTTATCCGAGCATAGCCGAATGATATAAGAAACGGAATCGCTATTCCGCTTCAAAGTGAAATAATATTTCTTTTGTTTTTTCCATTTTTCATTCACCCCTAACAGACAGATATCACTTCTACAGAATCGGATATTTACAAGAGACATGCGACTATGAATCGATATTCAGTTTGCAAGCAACAAAAGATGATTAACCACAAAAACAAAATAATATTTTCATTTTTGTTTAAGATAGAAACCTATTGTACAAGCCATCCTTATGTTTCAGTACTTCTACAGAAGGTGCGGCAAAATGGGATATTACGAATTAAACAGTAAAAATCACTTAAATCCCTATCGAACGCTATAAAACAAAGATGAGACACATTCACGCGTACATCTACCCCACCCCACCCACCAACCACCACAGTGCGCAGGCAATGGAGCGTTACCCCACCCGCTCTCTTACACTCGCGCATCATTGATCTGAAGCAGTAAATCCAATTAATTGGTGTCGAACCTTTTTCGTTTACTCACGGTGAGCAATCACTCTCCCCGTTTTTCTAGTTTTACTAAATATACTAAATATTGTAACACGTGTTCACAGATTTGAGGAAATTTGGAAGTTAAAATCTAAATTCTTTTAAAACCTAAAACAGTTGTATCGTTATATGGTACACACTTGAAGAATTATCATCGGAAACGAAATTAGACCGTTTGAAGTACGTATACAGTAAATTAACATCTATTTAACCTCTGTGAACAAGCACCTTCAAACCTTGGAGCCGATGGTGTTTTGAGGGTCCTACCTTTCCAACACGAGGTCGTCACGAAAGGTAGCGCGATGGATTTACAGGGGTCCATGGATAAATGAATTGTCGCCGTATTTAAGCTGAACAAATGTTGAATGCGAAGTTAACTCCATACAGACAAACTCCAAAACGACAGAAGGACACCCTTTAGTTATTACGGTGGTGTTGACACTACTGTTGGCGCTTTATTACCAAATGAAGGAAAGTGACCAAAACGTTTATTAAATAGGTGAAAGCAAATTTCCTTAGCACGATGTATTCGTAACAGGCGATTTAAATCTCATTCTCCAAAACAATCGCCTTATTGTAAATCACTATCTTTAACATTTATATCGTAGCCCTATTGCTGACGGTTCATCAAAACATTATGACAAGATGGTTGGTCCATCGCACGGAGTTCCCAATTTTTATCATAAAGTTATAAGATTTACCGAAAGGCTGTACCCTTTGCTACAATCAATACAAGCACCAAATACAGTCTGCATCGAGGTGAAAAGGGGAGGGATTAAAGAGATGGAAATTTGTCAATTAAACAGGTGGTTCGCGTATCAATATGTTTGATCAATGAAGGTTAATCTTTTCCCACATATTCGAATATGTAACTCGTCCGAATTGAAAGCAACAGCAGAGGGTGAATTATAGGGGGAAAGTTATTTTACATCAGAAATTGTTGAAAACCATTGTGACAAAATGATAAGTTGTTCATAAGGATCAAATTATCATTTTGCCACACTGGTTCCTTAAGTCACTAGCAGTAAATACAGCAAAGTTGGTTATCATTTAGTAAAGGGTCTAACCCTTTATATGATACAGACGACCTTTAACATATATGCATGTTCATCAGACGACTGCATATTAAAACATTGACAAGGTGAAACATTGTTACAAATAACTAAGCAAGTTATCTTTTTGTCATGATATCATTACTTTCTGTTGACAAAATGTGTACAAGACATCCCTCATCAATTGTGTAATATGAAACAGCTTCTTTCCCAGTTGTTTCATATCGTTAACTAGAAAAATTTCGAGAAAAAATGTAAACTTGTTTTACAAAAAGGATTAGATCGAGATCAAATGAATCCCTTCGCTGTATTTCTTGATATCGAACGTTTCCCATAACTGGTTAATTTCAATGAGTTTTTGAAGGTAAGACTATTTGATTTGAGAAAATCCCTCCAATATATATGAAAAAAAAGTTCGACATGTGTCTATCTGTTTAGACACTGCCTTCTCCATTCCAGTTTATGGTATCTACACATGTATTTTAGAATAGTTCGTCTCTTTTGTGAAACACCCATCCACGCTAATGGCATTTTCTGATTAGTACAATATTATTTCCAAGGCGCTTTCTGCTTAACCACTTGAACAAAATTGATCAACGGTAGAAGACTAACCGAATGCTGAGGCTTCTGTCCTCTTTGTCAGACCTTTCAGTTAAAGTATTGGTAATTCTCAATCAATCATGAGCCAAGCATCACAATACTACTGAAAAATACAACATGATGTAGAAACCCTACAAACAAGATGTAGCAACCCCATATACGTACAGACGACGCTCACTCAAGAAATGTTAAACCTGTCACTCAATAGTTGTAATTGCCTTACTGTTTAACGAATGGTGCCGAATCAGTTCGTATTCAAGTTAACTTTAGCAAGCTTACAGTATAACCAGCGAGCGAATTTCTTTTTCATTTATTTGTAAATTGTTCAACAGCTTTTGCAGTTTTAAAACTAAATCTCTGTATCCAAACCAGTAAAACTGAATACTTGCCTCGAACTGGAAGATATCTTATTGCAATCCTTGTTATCTAGAGTGGCATTGAGGAACACCATTAATACTGTTTTAATGTCATCGGCATGACCAAGCTGGGATATTGAACAAGCAACCTCCCTAATAAAACGGGGAGACACTCTTCCCTGAGCCATCACACAGATTGGTACTACCAATCACCCAACATACTTTTTCCTTTCTTTTTCTTCCTAATTTTTGCCATCGTAAATTGGATGCATCAGTAAATAGAAATTGTCAAATGGTTAATATCTCGTTCCTTATCAAAGGTAGAAAAATGTAACAAAAAAAAAAAACATATTTCTAAAAATCTCTGATGAAGGTGTCATTAAACACCATCCAGAGTGCCTGCTGAAAAGGTGCTTAAACAGTTAACATACAGTTAGGGTTTAAAACATAACAAACAAGAATTAATTTGTGTTTTAACTTTTCAATATTCTTATTTTACATCAAATATAGAATTGCATACAAAACAAGAAGTGGTTAAAGTTACCACTTCTTGACTGCATGTAATAATCACAATCTTTAACGTTTCCTAATAAAATTACACAAGTTGTCCATTAATAACAAGTCCTTATAATTTGTACAATGTACTACTGTCCTTACAACCATGTTGTCAGAAAAAGTTGAAGTCGATCTTCTAAAGCATGGGAAAATCTCTTTCTTACCCGCGCAAAAAAACACACACTTTTTAACGTATTATATTGACCAACCAGAAACAGGATCTTTGAATTAAGTTTAAAATTCTGATATAAAAGGTTGTAAAGTACTAAGACTATACATTGTCAATGAAAAAAAAACCCTCTCAAATATTTGTACATGTATTCTTAAGATGACTTCAATCATGGATTGACAAAATTTAAAGAGACAATCGGAGCAACAATGATCATGATAAGTCACAAATAAGGATCAAACCAAGGTTGCCTGGCCTCAGATCTGACTGTAGCTGCTTCCATACATGGACCATAGAAAAGCATTTGAAACACTTTGATCTGCCACTAACTATCTTACAAAATTAAAGTTCTTGTATGATAGATACATGTAGGTACAACATTTTACTCCTCATTCCATATTTCTCACTTTGACAGCATCTACTACAAAAGACTTGGAAAACATTCTTGACGATCAATTTAACCTCCATGGTTTCAATCAAGAAATATGAAAATAATGTATTTCTCAACCTTTTTTCCTTAACAACAGATGGTAACAGGTTGAACCAGTCACAATTTCCCATAAGAAAACTGGTTTTAGTCTACAAGACTTGTATGAGGAAACAAATGAAGGGACAAATATAAATCTCTAAACAAAACCAACATTATCTTTAAATCTTGATAGGCATATGTACAAAATTACCCAGTCAATAGTTCACATTCTCTTTCATTGACATGATCATGGTGAAATGTAAAAACAAAACAAACAAAGAAATACATGAAAAGGAGAAATAGTTTAAACTAAGCAATTTAATCTTAATAACCAATGTTTTCATGCATCAAACAACATGCCTCTCAATGAATAACTATGATGGTCATAACACAATATAACAGCAGATTTTGTAAGTTTTAAATCCTCTTTGGCAGTATATCAGCCTAAACAGATGGTAATTGCTTCTATTATGCCAATGATCTTTTTTTACCAGTACTGTACAGTACTCCTTCCAAGCAGAGGCAGTTTTCAAACATTTCATAGTGTGTATTTCAGTTTCTTGCTCTTCCAGTAAATATGCTTTAAAAACTGCTTAGATGTAAAGTTGTGTGATAAAAGAAGAAATTCAATCACAAGTATCTCCTTTTGTAACAACTTCTTAAAAGAATAATCCATTTAAAGCAACAGTTTAATGTGTCAGGTAATGGAATTGAAGCGCGTTAGTCAGGGTTGTCATTAAGAGCTGACTGTCGGCTAATTTGACCGCTTCAAATGACTTTTTGGTCGTCTCAAATAACAATAAAAATAAAAGGTGGTCATAAGAAGTAGTTAAAACTTGTGTTTGCTTCATTGGCCTCTTCAAATCGACCGTTGGCCTCTTACTCCAAAAGTTAATGACAACCCTGCGTATAAGTAAGTAAAATGGGAGAATATAAACTAGACATGATTTCATGAATAGGTCTACAAAGAAGAAAAGAAATAGAAATGAGAAGATCACAAAGTCCCTAAAAGCAGTATTCATCAATAGCCTTGGAGTCCATTGTAAATGCTTTGTTTTGATTTTTGATTCAAAATCTCTTGTAAACCTGAAATTAGAGAGAAATAAAAAAAATAAAGTTGTAATCTTAACCCTTAGAATGCTGGGTGATTTCTAATAATAGATTTTTGTGTTGTTTGCCTTCAGAAACCTTAAATGTCTGCTTAATTTTGATGAGGAAAGATACTTAGGTTTGCAACCAGGTTAGGTCACAGGCCATCCCCCAATTTACTTAGGTCCAACCTCTTTGCATAAACATAAAGTCGGTTCCAGCACTATAAGGGTTTATTTATCTCTATGACCATTTCTTTTGCCATATTTTTGGGCCTTTTCTAGGCCCATCTACCTGCTGGACCAAAGATGTGGGTTTTTTCCAGTGGTTTAAAAGTATCTCCCTCCAAAGGAAAAATAACAGAGGCCATTTATGCAATTGTAACAAAGTTTTCAGTGTGTTTTAAACAATCCTAACATATCTTTGTTAGTTTGTTCTCTTAAATACTCAATCAAACTAGATCCTAAGGGTTATTAACAAATGCTCCATTCTTTATGATAAAGGTAGTCATAAGTGTTGTGACAAACACAAAAATACTTCATCAGGGGTGATTTCTGCTTTTTTCACAATTCAGCTCTAAGAACTTTGCTACAGGGGTGTTAAAGCCAGTATTAGTATTAATGTGAGAGTTAAAAATTCCAGTGCAGCTATGAAAATGCAAAAAATGCTTATCAGTGAAACACTTTTACTAAGATTGTATAATTGTATTTTTGAAAAAAAAAGGGAATCTAATATCTAAGACATGTGTGTGCACTATGCTACTATGTAAGTCAATGTATCTTCATGAAAAGGATTTGAGATTTGACAAGGAGTATTCATGAAACTCACATTCCCCTTGATATTTGAAAAACCTAAAGTCAAGCGTTTTTGTTTTAAGAACCAAGTTAAATGAAAAAGAAAGCAATACACAAACACGTCATAGACGGGTATAATATCATGATTAGCTAATTTTCATTTTGTTGAAGAGATAATAGTTCAACTACTTCTTTTTCCCCTCTATTGAATTACTTTTCTTTAGCAGCTTGATGCTTTCTTTTAACCCATTTCCAAACAATAACAACATTAAACCACTTTATTGCATACAACTCCACATTCTAAATTGTCATCTGCAAACTCTTTCAATTGGGACAGTTGAAAATTTGGCATTTGGAAAGGGTTAAATTGTCTTTATCAAATTGATCAAGAGAGGGAAAGTAATTCAGATAAATCAAAAAGGAAATATTTGAACTGTAAAAGACTTGCTATTATCATTTAGAAATGCCTTACCTTTTTTATCTTCATCTGTGAGCACTCCTTTTGGAAAGTCTATATCAAATGTAATATATAAGCTGCCTTTAACGTTATTATTATCATAATTAGGCATCCCTTCGTTAGGTTTCCGCATTTTCGCACCTGGCCATGTGATTTTATCCCGTTTTATATGTACCTGAAATAGTTGATTATTTGGATGGGTGTTTTACTTTTTTTCAACAGTATTTCAGTCGTATTGTGATAGCAAGGTACCTAGTAAATCATAACATAACACTTTTTTTTTATAAAGAAAATGTCTGGTCCAAAATGAAAGCAAAATTATTGACGATTATATAGTCAGAAAAATAACATTTCCTCTGCAAGTTTTGAAAGAAAGGATTGCAATTGACAGCAGGTATTTCTTGAAATATTGTTTAGTATTCAACCCCCATGAAAACATTACAGTTGTCTTTAATTCTTTTAACCATATACTATCACCAAACACAAAATGATCAAGTGTGTTTAGTTTATCACACTCATTTTCAAAATGAGCAAAGTTTCTAGCTTAAGAATAACAAATTTAGTTCCAAACATAATGGTTTCAATCAAAGTTTTCTTCATTTCGATTGAATTAGCGTAAGAAGTGTATCTGTATTGAGTTATTAGAAATGACTTCAAACTGACATTTAAAAAGTTGCAGCAATTGACTGTGGGAAAATGATGCTAAGCAAGATTCACATTGAACACAGCCAATCAAACAGAGTTATTTGTATGAAAATGCTTTAAAAACACTTACTATATGCCCATCTAAATGAGGAATATCCATTTCAAAACCCACTAAGGCATCCACTAAAGACACTGTAACATTTGTGTACAAATCATCTCCTCTCCTCTCAAAACGAGCATGCCTGTAGAGAAGATAAAATAAAATTAATATACATCATTAATATACACCATTTAAACACACTAGTAATGGTTATTTAAAGAAACTAATGCCTATTGGGGAAACAGTTTTTAAGTAGAAGCTGTTTTGTTGAATTTATTCATAATCAAAAGAGAAAAATAATTATAGAAACATCTTTAGTGATCTAATTTAAATATAGTTCCCTTTCCCTGACACATGCGGTATAAGATACATAAGGGGGATAACTTGGAATATATCAATTCAAGAACAAACATTTATTTCCCTTTCCGTAGAGGCAATAAACTGTCCTTTCTTTTTTTTTAAGTAAAACAAATGGTCATTCAACTGATAATTGTCTATACTCTCTTGTAACTTTCAACTACTAAAGCAGCTGAGCTTTTATGAAAAACAAATCTCAGAGATTCAAAGAAGAGAGATATTTTTGTTTTCCTATAGGCCCCACAGTATTTGTATCACTTTTAGCCAATTCTAACTTTGTATATGTCGCTTAAGTAAACTATTGAAGAAACAACTGTACATGAAAAGGGATTGCTTGTAAGAAGCAATTCTTTCATTTGTCACAACAGATCCTACCTAACATATCCATCAAAATTATTTTGCCTATTTTAATTAACTTTTGTCACCTTTATGTTTTTGGATTTGGACCACTAAGAAATCCACAATAAGGGAATCTGTAATAGCTTTGAAATAATACATGCATGCATGCATCAAATTATGCTACCAATACTTCCCTGGATCATTGGAATCCACTTACTTTTGTTGTTTTATCCTGAATCTGAGATCCCCCGGGTCTCCATCTATGTGTGGTTCACCTAGAAAACAAAGAAGTTTGGTATAGCAGTAACGTTTACTAAACAAAGCCTAGATTCCACTTTTAGTATATTGTACAGTCATTCTTGTACCATAATACCTTTTTGGGCCACATCTGCAGCAGAATAATTTTCAAAGAAATACTTCACATTGCTCCTTATCAAAAGTACCACTATTTCATCAGCAGAACACTGAGCAACATAACAATTCAACCAAAACGATGTATATATGGCTGTGTATAACTAAATATGATACAATTGAAAAACTCAATCTATTTGCACTGAGCCATCTATATCAACTTTAATCACAATTCTCTGGCTTACTCAAACGTTACCAATTGAATCTCGAGGCAGAAGATGAATAGTTATACTGATAGCTTACTACCATAAGCATAACAGTGTTTAAGTTCATTAAAGCAAGGAATCAATATCAACGATAATCAAGCACAATAGAAAAGATATGCTAGTTCACTCAGACATTATAAAATGTGGCTAGAAAAAATAAAACAAGACTAACCTTCTGCTACAAATGGGTATTCTTGGCCGTCCCTCATGCCTGGCTCTACTTCTATTTCTAATGCCTTTTCTTCTGGTACCATTCTAAAATAGACAATTAGTGTTTTTAGCGGGTTTTAACATAGTTTTCAACAAATGTTCCCCTTGATAGTGACTTTCCCCATGATCAAAACCTATTTTTGGCCCAGAGCAGGCTTTCAAATGTTATACCATTCTCATTAATATGATTTGCTTGGTTAAATTTTTGGTTAAATATCTCTTCCTGACAGTAGTTTAGTTACACTACTGAGTTTATTATACCTATCTATTCTGCTATTTCCTTATCAATATCAAATAATCTTTTCTAAGCTGTTTAATGCTTCCCAGTTTCGATTTAATTGATCAATTATAAGAGAAAATAAATCATTTTAATTACTTTATTCAACATAAGAAGACAAGTATTGTCCAATCTTGGTCTTGCGACCCCTGTTCTTAAAGACGAACCTCTCACTGACAGAGATTATTTAGTTTTGGTAAGAAAGGTATGGCAGTAAGTCATTAATACATTTGATTTGGGTTTTTGGTATGACACTCTAGCGAGGCATTCATTCGTATCATCTCTTAAAATCAAATTTGTGAATTAATCAGAGATCATTGTGATGTAAGCTTAAGCATCCTGCTTGGCAAATAAAGTGCACACCACCATTAGCCAAGAATTCATGTCATAATGTGACCCAAGAAACTATTGTGACAAAAGGAAGCATTATATGCTTTCCAATATCACAAAAAATACCTTTTCTAAAATTCTTATTTTGTTTTCCTTTTGAACAAATTACATTGTCCAATACAAGGTAATGTGTCTATTGGTAAACTTACTTTACATTTGGACAATCATCACACACTTGTTGTTGAGCCATCTGGAATCTTCCTGGTCCTAGCTGGGTGGTCACCATTTCTGTTCTACAGTTACACTTCCTGGTTCCTTTGGCTGGCTTAGCTACTGGTTTGTAGCGTAAAACCTAAATGTAGAGAAAAGATAATTTTGTTTCATTTCAAACTTCATAAGACTTTATCAATCATTATTAAATGATTTAAAATCATTTTGTTTAATTGGGTTTTTCACATTGCATTAACAAATTTACAATTACATCGCAATGCCCAGCGTATCATGGGTGGACTATGAAGCCTAACTTAATTGTCAATCAGGGCAGATAAAATAGATAGTCTCTTCAGAATTCCATTAGTCAGCAAAAAGACTACCTCTCATGCACAGTCCATAATTTGTACCCAGTTTTGTGGTTATAGTATCAGTTTTCTATACACAAGGCTATGGAAGTCTTAAATGAAAAGCATCATCATGAACATCTCAAAAGCACTTCAAGTGTATCATTCCTATAATTTGATCTACAGGTTATTGCTTCTTTATAAAGAGCAACATCATGGTTACCTCTATTTAACTTTCAGAGTACAGTTTCTCCAATATTTCCTCTCTCTGTAAATTTTCCGAGTAAAATAGCCATAATTTTACCTCAGGTCTTTACTATTTCATAAAGAGCCTCATCATAGTTACCTCAATAAAATTTCCTGAGTACATTTCTTCTAATGTTACTTCTAGGTCCATCACCACATCCCCACCTCTTGGCCTTTCATTGTGTTGTTGTTGCCGCATGCCAAAAAAATCTCCTCCAAAAAAACTGAAATCGAAACACACAGGGTTTTAATTGAGATTTGATGTAACTGATCCAGGTTAAGACCTAACTGATTCAGCAAGCAAGACTACCCTCTTTTATCAAACTTAATGGCTGGGCATGAAGTAATCGATAAATAAGGGATTTAAACGATGGTTTGCATCAGCAATCGTTTTTTAAAGAAAACCCTGAACACATAAAACTTGCTGTGAATTCTTCTTATACACAACTTATCAAATTATGTTATAAGGAATATCTCCTATTTGTATTTACGAAAAAAGTAAATAATAAAAGATGGAATCAGGTTTCTTTCTTCATTCTGATGGATTGGGACAAGAGCCTCTGAATGAGAGCTTTAGGGAAGGGGGCATTCTCTCCAGTAGTTTGGTTTGAATGGGGATTTATGCAATTTTAAACCCTATTCAAGTCATTATGCAATGCTCAGTGCACATGTACATGCTCCTGATATTTTCACACTAATTCTGTATAGAAATACTATTCAAGTTGCTGACAGTTTTACCTGCATGAGCATAAGTGATCTGTGTTGAAAGATGAGGAGAAAGAAAAAATCAAATTATATACAACTTTACAAAAGGTTAGAAAGAACATGGGCTGAGTCAGGTTTTGAACCCATGACGCTTGTATCCAAAGTCTGACATACCTAGTTCATTCTGTTGAGATGCCAACAGAACATAACCCTCAAGAGCAAGTATTAAATATAATAAATTAATGTGACTCACTTTATCATTATTTCCGCGCAGATCACATCATAATGAGTTACCGACATTTCTATGAACAATCGTTTAATAAGATATTTCTCAGACTTTCATATCTTATTTCATCTTTAAGAGGAAAGTTACTTAGGGAAATAAACATACTGTTTAAGGGGGATCAATGATCAAATACATGTTAAGTATTACCTGCTAAAGACATCTCCACCGTCAAAGTCATTCTTACTCAGGCCTTCCTCACCATGTTTATCATACTTCTTACGTTTGTCTTCATCTGATAACACCTGGTTTTTACAAAAAAGGCAAGAATAATGCAATTTCTATTTCTTTCTGAAAAAATATGGTCTCGATGAAATTCTGTAGAAAGCCCTGATCACAAAACAGAGCCAATATTCTTTCAGATGTAATCGGTAATTTCTGGCCAATGGAAATTCAATGATATCATAATTGAAACATTTTTTTCTTTTCTCACACATCATTCATGGTCTAGGGATGAAGAAGTGAGAGGCTTGTAAAATGTGTTGGCACAATCTTCATGGTCAATTTCTCAACAGTTATTCCTTTGAACTCTTTGAAAAAGCAGAGGACATGATCTTTAACATTTCAATTGACAATGACACATCTCTTAATGAATTTATCCGATGTTCAATATACAGTAACAAGGTACTTTTTCTTAAACAAGTAACATTGCTGAAACTGCTGAAACAAAACCAAAACAGCTGGTGTAAGATTGAACTTCGAAGGAGAGGAAAACATGTGGGATTCTTAATGTATTTTGCATTAAACAAGCCTTGGCAATTTTCCGAATATTACATAACATTGAAAAGTGCAATTTATTTACCTCATAGGCTGCACCAAGATCTTGAAAATTCTTTTCTGAGTCTGGATCATCTCTGTTCTTATCTGGATGCATCTCTTTTGCAAGTTTGCGGTAGGCTTTCTTGATTTGATTTGTGTTGGCATTTTTTGACACGCCTAGGATTTTGTAAAAATCTCTCCTGAAGTGTCCAAAAGAAATAACATTTAACTGCAGGGATCCTGATAAGAAAAATACATCAAATGGAAAAAAAAATGCCTAAATAATAAATATGAAGCAGTATATTTTTTTCATATTGGGACAAACATCCAATATTATAAAAAACGGCCAACGTAGAAAAATATGGTAAAATAACTCATACAACAGGTTTTCTTTCCTTATACTACAGACAATGTTAATCAGCGTCTTCCCCTCCTGATTTTTTCCCCAAGAAAGAAATTCCCATCGGATTCTATAGATGCCTTACTTTACTTTATCACAAAAGGGAATTAGAACTTGTTCTGTGGGTTTTTTTTCAGCTTAAGCTGTCAGATCATTGATCGAGCATGCTGTTTATTCCACAAAGTCAATTGTCTCTTCGAAACTGTTTGAAAAGACTCAAATTTGTTTGTTTGGTTTCTAATGCTGTATCAACATTTCCAGTTATGTAACCGCTTTCCTGGATCCACCAGTACTAGGCTAGGGCTCTGAAGAGACTTGCCGAAGGTCAACTCCATAAAACCAGAAATGTTGGTGGGACCGACACCCAAGACACCCATGTTCACAGTCCACCAACTTAACCACTGGCCCTTGCAGAACCTCAAAACCAGCGAGCTAAATCGTTGAGGAAGATGACAGACTATTTTACATCGGATAAACACATTGACAGATAAGTTTCCGCTTCAAAAAGCCTCAAAAGGAAGATCTTTGGAGTGAAAGCTTGAGCCATCCTTGGACTTGCTCTGCAATCTCACAAACTCCTGTATGTTTTGATCAAACTTCTAGGAAGTGCTATGTTCACCATTGAACTGTATTGTAGGATTTTAGTATTCCTAGCCTTTTACCGATAACTAAGCAATCAAACATGAAATAGTCATAATTCTATGAGTTCTGTACATAAATAAAAGAAGGGAGGAGTCTAAGAAGGGAGGAGTCCAAGAAAGGGAGTCTTTTCAATCAATTTAAGCGTTATAATCAACCATAATTACTATTACAAGTATAGGGTATTATTTTCAATTCTGGCTCGCCTGCTGTAGGCATTTCCTAATTAAGTAGCAATTAACATCACTTTTAACAAACTCACACGTCAGTCTTAATCTTTTATTTACAAAATTAGGAACAGCCAATCAAATTCAACCACGACGAATGACAGTGTTTATGAAACCGGCTCTGAAAATATCGAGTTTTTACTAAATTTTAAATGAAACTCATACGTCATCTTGTGGTTTTAAGAAACCACGTGAAATTAGAGTCTCAGTCATCCATTTATTTACTCACCCGCCCAATATCTGCACCAAAATTGCCAAAATTACCAGCGAGAACAGCAAAGTTGATGTTGGAGACGCCATGTTGACAATATTGAAGGGTTCCCGACTTAGATATTTAAATGAAATATTTATCATCGAAACCAGTCTGTTTCATTTTAAAAGGGAGGTTACTCTCCTTGGCCAGTTTGACAGACATTCAGCATCGGCAGCCCTCAAGACAGAAGATGTATTTTAAAATTGTCCTTGTAACATTTCTTCTTGTAGCAATACCACATGTCTTTCGTATTATGTAAGTAGGCCAATGGGCTAAGCAATCTTCTAAATCTTAGTCGTCTTGAAGTGTGCATACTAGATTCTTATCTCTTGGTCTGATTTGTAGCCCCTGGCCTAGGCCTTTCATTCACATGGATAGTTAAGTTTATTTGGGTAATGGTTATTTGCATTATAGCCATTACCCCCAAATTACCCTAACCAAGTCTTAGAACCCCTGTGATACATTGTGATAACACATCACTTCTAATACAAATCTTTTGCATGAAACTTACAAGACTTCAATGATAAAAGGATAATTTACTCCCATTAAGCAATGTATCCTTCCATCACCAGGGGTTCTACCAAATGGATATCAGAAGAAAATACTTTTTTTTCTGTTTTTTATCGCCTGCTGTTGTTTTTAATTTGGACAAGTAACTTATTCTGATATGGTGGAATGGATTTACCATGTTGGTTAATGAAGCAGTCAGTTAACTGCTTATATGAGACAACACATGAGTTGAGGTGTACTCTCCACAGGGATGCTATAGCCATCTTTTAAACATAATTTTTGGGGGCTCCTGGCTTTTCCTTAAGGGGTGGCTGGAGGCTGATTCGAACGCCTAAAATCCTTTTCTGGCCGGTTCGAATTTGCCAATTGGTAAAATATAAATAATTGTTACATTAAATTTTTGTTCGGTTCACCAGCGCCCACCCTAGCCTCCTAAACAGTTCTACTGACCCTCTACTCCAATCCATAAGGAAAACCCTGGGGCTCTGCTCTCATTGGTGAGGGGTTTACTTGTGCAGGTCAACTCATGCCGAAAGATTATTGAAAAGCTTCTCATCTCTTTTCATAACTGTGATTATTTCAAAGTGTGGATGGACATATACAATGCTGCTGGTTGCTAACAATATGATTTATTCTATGATTTTTTGCACTAATTAGAATGCTATCTTGATTGGAAGTACTTTAAATATTTTGACGCAGTTATGATGGATATTGATTGATAGTAATAAGAAATAATAGGCTTGATCAATTAAATGCCTTGATTAATATTAGAACAAAATGTGCTATTTGTACTTCTAGGCAGCTTTTATTGCTGGTTCCCTCTTATTTGCTTAAAACAAGAATTTCGTTACTATATTTACTGTTTTATGGTTTTGCTCTCAAATAAACCTGTGCCAACATCAGATAGGATGTGAGGCGAATTTACAGATTAAAAGACAAGATTTCTTTTTCAGAGTCATGCTTGGATACCATATGGTTGTATTTAGCCATGAGCCAGGGCCCTGCAAACTGATACCAGGAGTAGGTATGGAATATTATTGAGCATGCAACTTCATAACTCAGAAACAAATTATTCATCTATGCCCTTATAAAAGAAGTTCTATGGGTGACAACATTTACGTGGCCGGCCTGACCCATGGTCATGATGTGTGTTTTATGAATAACATGTTGTTTTGTGTTCTCATTACCGAATGGGATGGATTGAAACTATGAACATGTACTTTAGGTCATTGTCTGGGGTCAATGATCAAGCACCATAAGTTACGGCCCATAACTATAGCTTGAACTATAAGCAGATCGTACTTGGCAAATTCCTGGTCAAGTTTTGCATGCTAGTTGGTATATTTTTCATAAATGTTGAGAATGAATTATGATTTCAAATATCAGAGGTGGCTAAGCAAGTATATTTTGATTTTTTTTTCTCAGAAACAAATTATTCATCTATGCCCTAATAGAAGAACTGAGTATTTTTCAAGTAGTTGAGAATGCTGTATTGTAAAAATGTCTTGTATTATCTTAAATTTTGGTATAGTAACTGTAAATATTTATACAGACAGTTGATTATGGGTTGCTCACTTTAATGAAGAAGTACATGCAAAATATTATAATTCATCCTTACTCTCCAAATCAGATATTTTTTGTGGTAAGATGTCTCAATTCTTTTGCATGGAAGAAATTATATCTTGAATGTTAAGTTTTATTGAAAACTTCTCAAGTTATTAAAAATTTCTCAAGCAAATTGATTAAACACAAATTTTATATTTTATCTTTATTTCTAGAATTTGGGTCAGAAGATATGGAGACACTCCCAAATGGGCTCACTTTCATTACTGCGGTAAGATTTTTTTGTTTTTGTTTTGTGTGGACAACATTTCAACAATTTTCAGTTTTAAATTGATGGGCCTTTTTTGGTGTTGGATGCACATAAATAGCCTCAGCGTATCATAATGGACACCCTGACCTAGCATCATTATGTCTTTGAGTTTACTGTGGATAAAGAAGTTTTCAATAGAAATGCCCCTCTTATCTGAATGTCTGAAAGATTCAAGTGAATTAAACAGTGTAATTATCAACTGCTTGTTACTGTTAAAGGTGCTTATTCAAAGATGTGAGGAGATTTGGAAGTTAGAAATTAATATCTTTTAAACAATAGCTGTATTGTCCCATGATACACACTGAAGAATAGTCATTGAAAGCAAAATTAGATGGTTTTAAATTATTGAAAGTGTGTATACCCGTGTAATGTATTAACATGTATATTAATCCAAAGGCATGACATTACTTTTGAGATCTACTGCATTTAAACTGTACAAACATAGATAAATTGACACTCTCTGAATCAATAAAGCTTTCAATAGCTATTTTTATCATATATCAAACAATAATACAAAAACTATAGTTTTAACCCTTTCTTAAACAATAACATCATTTGACCACTTCGTTGCAGACGACTTTAGAATACATTGTGGGAAAAGGAGAAATTGCTTTCAACGAGCAATCTTTCCTTTTCCCACAAGGTTTTCTGTTCTATCCTAGGTTTAGTTACCAATTTCATCACATTTAAGAATGTCCTCTGAAATCTCTTTCAAATTGGGACAGTCGAAAAGATTTTGTTTGGGAAAGGGTTAACGCCATTTTGTTTTGGCTTTTAAATACTCTCTCCCATGAACAAGCACCTTCAATTTTCTGTATGTGACTTTTTGTCTATCTACAGGGAATGAAATGGTCTCTGTCAACCTCAACTTTCAGAGAACACTACAGGAAAAACAATGTTAAAGGGAGGATACTCTTGTTTGACTTTAAACACCCTGACAAAGGAGTTACAGAACTTGGGTTTAGTGACGATTTTGATATATCTACATTTTCTCCACATGGGATAAGTGTTTTACAGAATGAAGAGACAGGTTTGTATTAGACATAAACTTATTCCCTCATATAGAATTTAATTGATGATCCAAATTAAATGTTACAGCAAATGACAAGAGAGCAGTGAACAACAAAACAAGATTACCTTTGTGTTTTTCAATTTGATGTGTTGTGATATTATTAATTTTGAATGCATCATGTTTCATTTATTGTCACACAAGTTTTATCCATCTGTACTAGAATCCAGGGTGTCATAACTTTGCTTATTGACAAAACAAAGATTTAAGCTTATTGTAAAACACAGTTTTATCCAGCTGGACTCCAATTCCAGGTATAACAACAATGTTAAGTATTCACAAAAAGTCTTGCGTTAATTGTGACATACAGTTTCAACCAACTCTACTTCAATTTTATATGTTAGTTCATTATTAATATTGAGACATCATTTGTCTTTTCAGGAGTTATAACATTGTTTGTTGTGAACCATCTACCAGGTTATGACAGTATAGAGAAGTTTGAGTTCATCCCTGAAAAGATGTTGCTAGATCATATATATTCCTATACTGGTCAAGAAGTACATCTGTAAGTTGTTAATGTTTTAAAAAGACTATTTCAGAGGTTTGGATTTCAAATTTTTAGAATTAATTGTATTCCACTTGCAAAAATGACAAATAAAGTCATAAAGTATCGTAAGACTAGAAGACTAGATTATTGACAGCTTCCTAACCCCATTTATAACTGTTCAGAAGAGATATAGATCATTTGTATTGCATATATTGCAAACTGTATAAACAGGTTTATTTTCTAAACAAGGAGCTAAACTTACAATAAGGAGTGTTAATTTTAGATACCATTGTCACATGGGTATTTTAGAATCTTTAACCGCTCTTGTCACATAACGTAAGCAAGTTGCGTTTGAAGGAATTCCTGCAATTGTTTTTGAGCTGGTTTTCCCATACAAGCGCTGACAGAAGAAAAGGCTCATGTCACATTATTTAACCAAATCAAAGGTTTTCAACAACTTAGAAGGAAAGAATTTGAAAATGGTCCTTGGTTTAATGATAGTGATTGTTAATATCAAATTATTGCCGTTACTCCCACAGCACAAACCTCTGACTTTGTCCCTTTAACTTAAGGTTTTCTCAATTATTTAGCAAAGGAAATGTTTTTTGTTGTCATAATTGTTAACTGCTTTTAAGTAATAGTTATTTTTTCTTTTTTAATTCTTTTATATTTGTTTCATATCATGAAATATTACTTTGCAGGGCAAATGACGTAGCTGCTGTCGATGAACACAGTTTTTACTTTACAAACTATGCCTACTCACGAGACCATTTGAAGTTTGTTGCCGAGTTACTTCTTTTATTGCCCTGGGGTAATGTCATGTTTTATGACGGATCAAAGTATCAGCTTGTACAGGACGGTCTAGTTATACCAAATGGCATCATCTTATCAAAAGACAAGAGGTGGGTGAGTTGACTGTGCTTGAACATAAACTTGTATAGTTTTACTTCATTAAACCTTATGAAACAAGTGTTCATAAACATGTTTCTAATTATTATAAAACCTACTAAGATAATTAAAAAGCAGTGCACTTATCATGTATAAATGAAATCTCTTTTCTACCTCAAACTCGTTTGAAGGATCCCTTTTACTCTGAAGTATGGAGATTTTACTTAACTTTGTCATGGATACCTTTCTCTCCATACCTACATTTATGTGTAAAAATTTCAAGTGAAACTATACTGCTTCACACTTTATTGAAACTTCTGTTACATAGCATGATTAAACTGGGCTCACCCTGGCCGTGAAAAGATCTGCGCCAGCACATTTGCAAAATGACAAAAAAAAGGGACGAATTTAAAAAGATTTTTCATGATTTTAAACACTCTTTTTGTTACATGTGTTTAATGCGGTAATATTATCGAATTTTGTGGAACAATTGTGTTCCTTAATTGAGCTCACCTATTTGTTTACACATAATAAAGACCCAATTTTTACATGCCTTAGGCATATTGCTTGACACCGAGATTACAATAAATGGATTATTTTGGGTATTTCCAAGATACTGTTAAGTGGGTCTAAAGCCATATCTTTCTTTAATGTTTGAACAGGTTGTAATAATGAATGGTTGAACAAAAAAAAAGAAAAAAAAAACATTCATCAACAAAGTTTGCCAAATCGGGAAATCTTTCGCCAGAATGAAAAAAATCTTTGCATTTGGCTCGTGCAAGTTTGAGCCTTGATTGAAAGTTTTTGTTATACCTTATTTTAATTAATAAATATTCATCTACTTCAGGGCAGTATATATGGCCAGTGGTGCTTTCCTTTCATTAAATATCTTTAGACGAGAAGAAGATAACAGCCTTACATTGACTCAGGTAATCAAATGTCGTTATACAGATCGTTCATGATAAAGGTGCTTGTTTGCACATGAGACAATTTGCAAGTTAAAATAAATTGTCTTTGAAACACTACTGATTTTGTATATCATATAATTGCAGCCTGACATAGCAGTTGTAAAGAAACACTGATAGATAAAACTTATTTTACATTGTTCCTAACAGAAGCTTAAATTCAATGTTGATGGATACTTCCTGGATACATAACTAGTACTTGTGGGTTAGAACTGGCACTTTCACCTTAATGCTAAACAGGATCGAATCAAGGACCTCTGGTACTAGAGGCCGACACTCTACCTCTTCGACACTATCGCCCAGAAATAATGATTAAAACACAATAAGGCGATCTAATTGAAATTATCTTTTAAACAGGAATTTTTTATGCATACTGGACCAGACAACATCCTGTTGGAGCCTGGAACAGGAAACTTGGTTGTGGGTGCACATCCATCAATGGACCTTATTGCAAAACATATGGAAGACTACACTAAAGTGGCCCCCTCTCAGGTAAGAGGTCATTATAATAATGTCCATCTTCCTTCATTTTCCTCTTAACACGCTTAAGTTTTCCTTTATCTACAGTCAACCTAGTTTAAAGTGACCACTCTTACACAGTGAGTCAGTTATAAAGTCCAATGCTGTCTTGATGCAGGATGGAAGACATTTAGAATGGTCCTACTAGATTTTTCTGAATGACTGGGATGCACATTGAGCCATAAAATTTTGAAACTCATTTTAAGAAAATCCTGAGATATTTTGAACTTTTCCTTGTGAACTATGACATTTTCCATTCATTCAATGTTAAATGCATCTGATAATCCAAACCACTTTATTCATTTTATTGGATCATAAAAATAAAAAATCTCCCTGAATTACATGATTTGTACGTTAAGGGAAATTATAATGATCAATTTGTTTAAAAGTGTTAAGTAATAATTATTCCTTGTTTATTTATCACAGGTTTTACTGATACACATGAAGAACGACACATACGCTGAACGCATGACAGAGGTGTACGCAGAGGAAGGACAAACTATATCTGGCTCATCAGTGGCGTCCATTTATAATAGGAAAATGTTGATTGGTACTGTATGTCACAAGTTGTTATTCTGTGAAGTTCGAACACTTTCATAACATTCAGGCATCGTTTGGAATCTCAATAGGGGGAATCACATGGTCAGATTTGAGAGAAAAAGTGGCCGCAGAACCCTCGATTCGGGTTCGGCTGCCATTATTTTCTCAAATTTGCCAATGTGATTACCCCCATTGAGTTTGCCAAAGTTTATATTTTGTAATTCACTTCTCCTGCAATAAAGTTTTATGCAATCATGTTATATTTAGTCAATATTTGGAGACTTTAAATGGCTGATGATATATATTAATAGCTTCATGAAAATATATTTTTTGTCAAATCTACTTCTGATACTCTTGTGTGATTTCAAAGTCTTCAAAACATGGTATAGTTAAGAATGATAAAAGATAATTAACATAATACATTATTTGCATGTTCAGTGTATACATGAACTGTTTTCGGTATTATTTTATAAGAAATGAAAAGGACACTATGTGTCCATGGAGATATGAATACAGAAACTGTATCATACCTTTGAATGAAACCTTTTAAAACAGCACCCTAGCTTTTTTTAGTTAAGAAAACTTCATTCCTTGGATGAATTAAGAAAAACCTTTATAACATTTAAAACAGTTTATCTCTTGATTTTTTCTGTGAATGGAAACCAGTAATTGTGGAATATTCACATGTAAATTTAACATGATTACATTTAAGTATCTGTTATAATTAGGGATGGGAACGAATAGTAAAATCACTATTCGAATATTCGACTAGAACTATTCGAATATATTCGAATATTCGATTTTTAAATTCGTTTAGATGTCCGAATGTCTGCATGTCCGAATACTAGTACACTAGTCCTCTGTTCAAACCTTTTGTGTATAGCCGATATCTGTATACATGTACGTGATTCAGTAGGTTGGATGCTGTATTCTTGAATACAAAGTCCTGGTTACACAGGTTACAGGTCACCTTCGACTTGTCGGCAGAATGAGTAAAGTAATTCCAGACACGTGATGGAGACATTGTGATGTTTATCGAATAGATGTAGAAATTAGAATGAAGATAAGTTTGACAAATTATTCTGAAGAAAAATATACTTTTAACACATTATTTGATTGGTCTTCGTGCATATGAAATCATGATTACGATTGGTTATTGAAAGAGTAATTGTTTAATTTCACGACAAACAAGTTACGTAATTGGTTGACACTGACAATTGTCAATTAGCGTGATTGACTTGTTTTGGATAATATGGAGCAAGTGCAGATCATTAAGGTGTTAGATTTACCGGCTTAAAATCGACTATTTTCACACTTAGGAATTAATCGTTTTGCAAACTGTCAAAAGATGTGGTAATTTGACACAGGTGTTTTACTGTGTGACATACGTTGTAAAAACATGGTAACTGCACATGGGAGCTAGGCACGTTCTTCGATATTTGGGATCGGTTTAGAGGAAGAAAATGAAAATAAAACAACATTATTTTTGAATAAAATTTATGGTAAACATACAGTAATATGGGTTCATTAAAATCGAATATTCGAATACTATTTTGCTATTCGGATATTCGACCCGCTATTCGAATATTCGTTCCCATCCCTAGTTATAATGTTGATGAATTCAGGTGATCTTCGTTACCTTTTTTTTTTTTTATATGGGTTTTACATCATATCACAGTTATGTAGTGATGCCAGACTCTTAATGATGGAGGAAGACCCCATACTCAACTCAACTGCCCATAACGGCTGGTCAAGGCGGGTAGAACCATCGGCATTCCGTAAGTCAGTAGGGAGACTGCTTCTCATAAAAATCCATATCCTTCCCAGGATTTGAACCCACGAGGAGAGGGGCCATGTGATTTCAAGTTCTGTACTCTAACCACTAGGCCACGGAGCCTGAAATTGGTTTCTGCTCTTTTGTCTTACTATTTCCTTGTTTAATTTTAACATCAGTTATATGTGGATTTCGTGTGATAATGGTTTAGAACTTGTTCCTTCATGTCAGCCTTTGTAATGTACCTGCACCAAGCTCAAACATGACTAGAGGAAAAATGGCTTCTTTGAGTGATTTTTAGCATTGGTTTCCACATAATTTTTACAATTGAATTGCTTGATTGTTCTGTGTTTTCTTATTTTTGAATTGCCAGACGTTTTTTCTTGTTATGCACCTGTAGCAATAAATAACATGACAACAGGAGAAATTACTTGTTGATTTTGTGCCATTCACTTCTACTTGATTTAACTAGGAAAATTACCTTTTTTTTTTTCATATTTAGAATTTGCTATCTGCTTTTGCTTTTATTGTTAAATGATAATTCCCATTTTATTTCTATACATGGGACTCATTCAATAAGCAGAACTTTTGTATTTATTCATATTTTTCACAGCGTGAATTTATTGACACATATTGAACAGAACTTATTTTAGATTTATATTTCTTCATTCTTGAGTATATTTACATATAAAGATATTTAGTTTTTATCTGCACAAACTAAAAAAATTAAAAGATTTCCCTTAGCCATGTACTGTAGTTTTGGTACAGT
Source organism: Cerastoderma edule (assembly GCA_947846245.1). Taxonomy (NCBI): domain Eukaryota; kingdom Metazoa; phylum Mollusca; class Bivalvia; order Cardiida; family Cardiidae; genus Cerastoderma; species Cerastoderma edule. The sequence goes on along the minus strand of OX401422.1, from coordinate 15,064,163 downwards.
GTTCCATTATTTATCCTTATGAGATACACATAAGCTTCTATTCTGGTTGTAAAATTTGAACCGTTTTGTTTTGTGTGTTGCATTATCTTTACCAACTATTGCTGTTTGTCGTCATTCCATTAACTCATCCATTCATTTGGAATTTTTTGTCAGGTCTATTTTGAAAGCAGCAGCACTCCACAACAAAGATGGTTTTTATAGTGGTTTCAAGAGATGCATACTTACAAAGTTTGTTTTTTAAATAGTCCTTGTTAATGTTTTTCATAGTATACACTTTCTGTGTGAGAAAAAATATGTATAGACTGCTTTTTCCTTGTTATTGTTTTATACACCTACCTTCTGAAATAAATATGAAGCACAAAAATAGAATCTGTTATTTTTCAACCCAAGTATATGACACTCCACTCTTTCCCAAGCATATTAAACAGGGTCTAAAGATCTTGATTATTAGGCCAAAAGTAGTTTTGTACTATAAAGTCAGGTATGCAGATGTAATCACTTCTAATAATCAAGGGGGTAAAACCAACAATTACATGAAAAGCTGCTTATACTCAACTTTACAAGCATAACTGACCTTGGAGTCAGGGAACCCAATTTAAATCCAGCCAATATTCATTCCGATAAATCAATGCTTTGTGAGTAATTTCTCAAAGCCTACTGTTCTGGGTGTACAGCATGGCGTAGTTCAAAGGTCTTTCATGTGAAATACTCGCATTGTTTCTTCCTCATTTCTTTAATCTGCAAGATATGCTATCTTTAAATCGAGGCTTTTTGGTGTTAGTCTTAATCAATCATATACATAATAGTTGTCTTCTTATTGTGTTGGAGTTAACCATAAGCATCTGAAAGACCATTATCTTGACAGATAAAACAGTGAGGCGCCATTTGGATGATAAATAGAGTCTGAACCAATCAATGCCATCGTAAGTTCTTATCATAGACTCAACATTAACATCAGCCTTAGAAGTATCAGGACCAACATGCTTTTGACCAATATAAAGGAATGACCATCACTGCTCTTAAAAGCTGGAAGGCCTATAGGCTTGAAATAGCAGGCCTGTCCTCACCACTTATAATGGCACAATGGTTTGCTATCAACATCTCGAAGAAAATACTGTCTTTTGTAGGTGTTTTTTCATTTAATTGTTTGTCATATGATATTCCTTTCAACTTGGACCTAATATTTACATGGGGGATGGATTGGATATCTTTTTAAAACTGATGTACTGGTATACTTGAAGAAACTTGTCACAAGCACCTTTTAATTTTGCTGTAAATGTTACTATTCCAATTACATACTATTCTTTGGTAATATCCAATTATCAAAAAACAATGATTTCTGTATTGTTACAATTGGCCAGTTACTAAAGATTATTTAATACTGATTGCACTGTCATATATCATGGCCACAACAATAAATTTTGATAGTCAAGCTGGTTTAATTAAAATACTAAATATAATCAGTGGAGATCATAAAGTAAAACACAAACATTTTTAACTAGAACTTTCATTTTAATAAAATACTTGGCAGATTAAAAATTAATAAAAGAAATAATAAAATCTCCACGGCATGACAACATTTTTAGCTTACACTATATGAAAATTTGTATCATGCTCAAGCACAATTGAGTTGCGTTATAAGTCTAAATCATTCATAATTAGAACTTTTTATAGTTCTAAAAAATAGGCAATTTCATTGAATTATATCTAAAAATTCATATTTTCTAATGAATGAATGGTGTTTTATGGTGCATCGACAGCTATTATCATTTAGCACACTTTTAAGGTAGAAACAATTTGGGCAAAAGGAGACATTGCACAATCAATTACTACTTTCACAGTGGTTTCAAAAGACTCAAGTAGCATTTGTGGTAAAGTGAGGTAATATAGAGAATAGACGGTTGGTGTCGTGAATCGGAAATGTTATCGGGCAAGGCTTAGGATTATTATCCGGTGAGCCGAAGGCGAAACGGATAATAATCTGAAGCCGAGCCCGATAACTTTTCCCATTCAAAGACACCAACTTCCTATTCTCTATATTACCTCACTTTACCACAAATGCTACTTATAATAATGCTACTTATAATAATCTGAAGCCGAGCCCGATAACTTTTCCCATTCAAAGACACCAACTTTCTATTCTATTTATCCTGTTACTTTTATGTATTTCAAACCAACAAGATGTAATAATAAAACACAAGAAAAAAATAAGTAGAGAATGATGTAAATATGACGTCGTTTCGTTCTTATGACATCATGATTCGTCAAGTGCATGTGTTATATGGTTAGTGCCGGATATCACAAATGTTGTACGGTACCTAGTTATCGGTCCCAAAATGGCACTAGTGACAGGATAATATAGAGTAAAGGGATAACTATCTTACTCTTTCAACTTTATCTATGCGACATTGATGTTTCTTGCAACCTATCCTTTCATGAAATCAGAAAGATGTGTCTCAGTAAGAAGGCAATCTTTTCAGGACTCAAATAGTCCTTGTAATGTTCTCGGCATATAGACAAGGTTCACAAGCCAGGCAGACATGATTAAAAAAATTAATAAGCCAATTCATTTATAAATATACAAATGGCAATAAAACACAAGTCACATCTCCTTCTGTTCATCCCAGAAAACTGCCCAAAGTTCCACCCCGTAATCTGACAGCTAAAAACAAGTCCCTTGGCATAATAGTCACTCGTTTGGCGTGAATAGCACACAGGTTTGTATCCTCCATAACTTGCACCAGGTAAGCTTCGGCGGCCTGAAAAGGATGAGAAAAACTAACTGTAGTTGATGTGTTCATTTCCAAATTTGGGTTTATCACCGATTTCAACAATTAGTTATATAGGGGGGACAGATCATGTATTTACTTTATCCTTTGGTAATCCATTAGTGATGAACTGGAATACAATATCCTTTCAAAAGGAGATTCTTTTTTTCCCCTTAATCTCAACCACATAAAAAGAATGGATATCTAGATGAAACACACATAATAAAAACGCATTCCAAACACTACATTAAGGGAGTAGTGGCTAGTTTCTGAATATTCCATGATCATAAAACTTCTTAAGCTTTTCCTAAACCGTTTCCCTTATCAATATGTCTTTTAAAGCACTCGCATTAGAAAACTAAAGGAGTATGTTGTCTTAAGACCATAACATTCTTTTCAAGTCTCTTCTTAATATCAAATGAAAATAAATACTTAAATAAATAAATAAACACCTCTTAATAATTAGTTTCTGTTCATGCTTTTCAATTAAAGAAAGTGACATTAATTTCATGTGACATAATGGTTTAATACAAGATAAACAGTTATTGAAAATAAATATAACAAAAATGCCACCTACCACCTGCAGGGCGTAAAGGGCATCAGCAGTCCAATAATGAGGTCCTTTCATCTTGAGAGTTATCTCCCTTACCTGTTGCAAAATGAAAAAGGTTATCTCCCTAATTGAGGCAAATCTAAATCCAAATATCATAATTATGTAAGAGGGACAAACAGAAAACCCATCACAACCATAACCTTCCATGACATGGTAGGGAGTATTTGAGATAAATTCTTGTAATGCCCGTCCTAATTCATCATGGAATCATTAAAAAAAAAATAAAAAAAAAAACAACAACAGTTACTGTAAACTTATCAGCAATCACAACTTTATCAAGAATTGCAAAATAACTAATTGTCTATTCAATACAATGGGGCAATACAATGATGAATCAATCCATATACAACACATTTAAATAAGTCTGACAATAATGTCAACTTATCAAAATGATTTCCTTTTTGCCAGCAAGTTTTTTAATTCCCTGTAGTAGTTAAGTTGAAAGTCATTAGTTTACTGTTAATCCTTTTGCCGCGTGACTTTACATACCCTTGAAGCAAAAAACATATTATTTTTATCTTGACATCAGCATTCTTTCGTTTTCAACGATTTCAAAGCCATATAGGAAGTCTATTTTCAAAACAAGTGGAATTATCAATTTTTATCTCATGCAGAACCAAAAATATAATTTACAAGTTCCTCAACTTACAAGAAATCTATGCAGAAAGATATATTAATTTTCTTAGAAATGGTCAACCATACGATCTAATTAGCAGAGAAATATATTCATTAAAAAGTTTACCAATCTTGCAAACGGAAGCTTTCTCACTAACATATCTGTAGATTGTTGGTATTTTCTTATTTCTTGTAGAGCTCTTGTTCCTGGTCTAACCTTTCTCTTTCTTCTTGATGTTTCTGGTGTTTCTGTTGTTTTACCTGAAAACAAAAAGAAATCCATTTTATTCATTATGGTGTATAAAACAAAAATGGAGAAAGTATTTTGGGGCCTGTGCATTACATCCCTTGTCTGACGCTAAGTTCACTTATTGTGTCAATATTATACATTTCTAATATCTAAATACATCTACCATGGTCACTTTTCTTACTTTTATCTCAAACCTTAAATTGTGGACTGTCTAGTAGAAATTTTGAATGAGAGTGTCTGCCTCAGGACACTGCTTGTCAAATGATATGAATAGTTGAACCCATCTTGGGACCTTTCACTAATCAACATACAGAGTGAGTATTATTTTGGTATCCAAGAAGCAGAATCTAGAAAAGTTAATCTTTCCGGACTGTTGTTCTTAAAGCTCTCATTAACAAACAAATTTGTTATTTAGTTTAGTTTAGAGTCATTACTAGCTAGACACAGGTCCCATATGGGTCCTCTTCGTCAGGGCCGTTCCTACATTTTTCAGTTCTGAACGTTATCGTCCATAATATATTAAAAATAAATGAAATTGGCACCCCTAGTTAAGCGGATCCAAAATGAGTGTGGAAATGTCTATGCAGGTTAGCCAATTGTAAGATTTCGATAGGAATATCTTTTCTTCCAAACCTCTCGTTCAAACGTTGTGATAAAAATCTCATCTCATTTGTCCAGCATTGAAAGAATTCTTGGTAAGTTTGACTTGACGGGTTATATTGTCTGATGCAAATATGTCTCAATATTTCCCTTCAGTGTTTATTCTAGAAATGGAGTTGTATGGGCGCAATTCCCCCCTTCCCATTTCAAGAAACATTTCAACAAAATTTTGTCGCACCGTTTGAAGACCGATATTTCCATTATTACAAATGGGGCCTCCGTGGCCTAGTGGTTAGAGTACAGAACTTGAAATCACATGGCCCCTCTCCGCGTGGGTTCAAATCCTGAGAGGATATGGATTTTCATGAGAGGCAGTCTCCCGACTGACTTACGGAATGCCGATGGTTCTACCCACCTTAACCAGCCCCTATGGGCAGTTGAGCCTGGGGTCTTCCTCCATCATTAAGAGTCGGGCATCGCTACATAACTGAAACAATGTTGATGTGATGTAAATCCCATATATAAAAAAAAAAATCCATCAAATGACATTACTCACAGTTATGAAATAATCCCTTTTCAATCTATCTAAACACGAAACTTGTTGGTATTACTCATACTTACTTTGTAAGAACAGTTTAATTAACACTAGGTGATGATTTTTCTGCCCCTGATAAACTTCCATTGCGCATGCGCACAGGAGTGGGAAAAGCCTAATTTAGCGCTTTTTAATTGTTTACTGGCCAATGATGCCATTATTTGGTGGTATATAAGTTTATTTGACATATCTTGTCTTATCAATTGACTTTGAGTGGCCATTTTGTGATTTAAAACCGAAAAATCTTATTTTGATTTTTTCCTCCACTGTTTGGATCCTACGAAATTTCCACATTAGATTGCCCCATCAGAAATTAAAAGCGCTCTTCATGTCGAATCATTTTGACTACCCAATCGATAGATTCCACCAGTTCCAAAATGTGGAAAACATACCCACTATCTCTCCCGAACGTTAATTGTCTGATTTATACCAATCAAAAACTCAGTCTAACGAGTAAGTTGTGACATAACGCTAGAAATCAGAATGGCAGGTTTTTCGGATACGGTTAGATCAATTTTAAGAAGCCTGTTGACAGACAATGTTATTCCGAAAATCTGAATTTGGTAATTTTCACCAGTCTTTGGATCCTTCGAATTATTTTGACTAGGGTTTGAGCCGGGTTCCAGAAGCTGAGCAACAATTTAAATAACAAAGATATTACACCCTAGGTAGGCCTAACCAAAATAAGAGTGTGCTAAAGGTGATTAAGTATATTGTAAATTTGGAATATATCTGTTTCCCAACCTCTGGTGGCTCTAGCTGGGGTTTCATCCGACGACCGTGATCCAGAGGCTGATCTTGCTGGAGTTACCGATTTTCGACTCGTCCCCGGTTTGTTCGAACTGCTTTTCGCTCCGCTTGCATTGTTGTTTTTCTCTGCTTGGTAAGTTCTCGGCATTTCAGGTTTGTTTCCTTTGTATTTGTTTAGATTTCAGCTTTGGTTCATAATGTTTAAATAAACCGCTTCCGGTTGCAGAAGGGAGGTAACTCTAATGTATTCATTGAAAGGTGTGGCGAAAAACAGGGTTTGGGAGGTAAAGCCAGCAATACATAATCGGACCGAATTGGATAAGCCATGTTTCAAAACTTTTCCAAATCAAAATTTTAAAACATGTAGAAAGAAGTTTATCATGCTGGAACACTTATCACGTCAAACAATTCAAAAGCGTTGAAATTGTTGACGGGTCGAACATTAGAGTGAGAGCAGACACCAAGAAATATAGGAAGATGATGATAATGATGATAATAAAATCATATTTGGCAGACAGGAAAATTGCAGTTATGTCAACAGGGATCAATGGGTTATATTTGGCTAGTGGAAGTTTGCTTCCTTTAGTTATTGGGTTGTTGTTAATCAATCAATCACTTGGCCTACCTTATCAAACACTTAAATAACAAGAGCAGGTTACCTGTACACAGAGTAGGCACCTGCATACACATTCTCCATAGAAAATGGAAATCTAAGATCTACATTGAGTGTCCTATATTAATTCCATGATTTTTCCCCATGTGTTTTATGTATAAATGTATCTCCTTGTTCGAAAGATCCTTAGTTTGTACCAGATGGAGCATAGGAAATGAATTATTCTGTTGGGGGGTATGCCACCAGACCCCTCCCCACTGACTGTGCTTTCAACTTCATGTCCAAGATATACCCCTGAAGAGTTAAGTCATATCAACAAGGGACAAAAAGTCTTTGACACTCCATTATGTAAAACTTGGTTTCGTCAACAGCTCTTACAACCAGTTGATTTGCAAGGTATATTGCTTTATAGAGATTCAACAAATTCTACTGAGACAGATCCCAATTGAAAGCATCTTTAGATGACGACTGTTCGAGGGTTGAAATACAATTTTCTTTATGATATCAAGAAGGGACAATCATAAATTTAATAGGAGGAATTTAATGCAAACCTCTATTTCCAGTCCTGAGCATACTTTTGGGAAATATCCAGATTCTACTAGGTTTGATGCTCACTCCTTGAGGGTGCTCTACACAAATCATCAAGTCATTTTTCCTTTTGCTACAACATTCTGTGTTTGTAACACAAAAGGTTTTTGGAGATCCTGTGTATTTGATGTGGACCCACATTGCATCACTGTATGAAAAAACTATTCACCTCCTAGCCTTGTTTTTGATGACTCGCTTCCTGGAGAAAGTAAAATTCAATTCCTTAGTACAGAGAGGATATTCAAGATTTGATACCCACTGGTCATGTAGTATTGTGGGAGTGTCCTTTGGAAAAACAGCTCTAGCTTAGTATTTGTGAAGCGCAGAAAATCCATTATATACTTCAAAACTGCTTTTCATGGCATTAAACCTGATGCAGAAATAAAAAAAAAATAAAAAAATCAGACCATATTGAAGCCCGAAAGCCATGTTTTTTGTAAGCTCAAGTTTGGACTAGTTGGTAAGGGAAGCTTTTGTTTATAGTCTGATGTTGAGACTTCAGAGTCAGATGTGATTTGTTCTTCTTTCTCATTTCCAAAATATCTTCTTTGTCTTTCCCTTCTGGAGTATTCATGTGACTGAACAATTAGGGATTTGAAAGGAATATTGAAGAAATAAAAAGAGTATTGATTTGTGCACCTTTTGCTAGAATATGACTGAAATACTCTTTAAAACAGTGAATTAACTCCAAACCATTTCCTTAAACATGATCCAAATACCTCACCAATTAAAATCAACATGTGTTTTTGTTTATAAATGAAATGCTGTTTTCTACATGCATTATAAATTCATTGACTGGTTCTAATTGAAAGCAAGTGCAGACAACAATCTATTTTTAGATTAAGCCATCACATTTCTTATATAGTCTGTCTCATAGATCTAATGGTGCGCTAGTTAAGCGCATAGCCCATCCAATCCCTGTCTCTTCTATTTTACATTTTTCTGTTTCCTTACAACTTATATTATACATTACTATTGTTTATGTGAATGAATGTAATATCATTGTATTACTATACTCATATGTCTGATAAATTCAGACGTGAGCGAATAAAAGTTGTTTGAATTGAATTGAATTGACAACAATTAAAAAGCATGAAAAATAAATTGAAAATAATGGTGATTCTTGATGAGCAATTTCTCTATTTGTAACTGTGTAGATTGTTGATTGAGTCATCTAAAGAAACATTAGCCAATTCCCAAGTATGAGAACTTGCGACTAGGAAGCAGCAGACAACAAAACAGTACCATGCAAAAATACATGTTGTTTGTGACATCTTGTAGAATTCATTGTGACAAAAGGATAAATTGCGCAAGAGCAATTTATCCTTTAGTCACACCACTTTCTAAATTTAGATGCAGAAGTCAAAGTAAAGGATAACGGAGGAAACGGTTATATTGTGTGAATACAAGGGATAAAGTTTTTTTTTACACACTGTATCAAGGGTTCAGTGCAATACTATAGTAAGTTCTGCACGTTTGTGAAGCACTTACTATCGTCTTGCGTTGAACCCTCTGTATATCTATAGGAACAATACATGGCACTGATAAGTATATCCTGTAAGCTAATTGGCAGCAAAAGAGTTATTCCCCTTTTTAAACACAACCGTTGTCATTAGCAACCTCATTTTAATACAGGGGTGTAACCATGGCAAGATCAGTCTAGGTCTTGAAAAGAAGAAAAACAAACCATGCATATCTTTGAGACATTTTAATCGGTTTCATTTCAAAACAACTTCATGTGGTATTTACAAAAATAGTTTAAAAACATGACTATTTACAAATGAAAATCATATTGTACGCAATACTAGTAAGTAATAGAATATATTCAATAAAAGTTATTTGTGAAATCAGGGCCCTGTTGTTCAAAAACTTTATAGATGACAAACTAGCTCATAGAGCTTGTTCTAATAGAATTAATTCTTTTTATCACAACGCTTTCAATATTGACATGTTGTGATAAAACAAGAAGTCTCATCATTCTTGAAGCATTTCTAGTTGAAAAAACATCAACAGAATATTTGCTACAGAGCAGATATCACTTTGTTATCCCTTTATTTCAATTATTTTCTTTCTTTACATCTATTAAAAAATAAAGATGCAAATGGAATGAATGGTTTTTTAAGGCCCATTGACAGCTAAGGTCATTTAGCTCGCATTAGGGAAATGGGAAATTAAGAAACCAAAATAACAAAAGGAAAAATTGCTTCTAGATAAACAATGTATCCTTTTGTAACGTTCTTCTCTATCTAATATCATGAAGAAAATATGTTTCTTTTACTATAGTATGTCATTTGCTGTTGCAAGGATCCAATTTGTGAAGCACAGATTAAGAACAATACTCTGCAATTCGGGTATAACAGAAAACACGACACATACCGGGGGAAAACATTTAACAATACAGTACAAGAATAAAATGCATTCATTTTCAGATCAATAGTTTTGGACATCTAGTATACAATAAACAGAAATCGATGATGATGAAGTGGAAGGATGATGATGAAGGTGATGATGATGAGAAAGGTAACCCTTAAAATGCTGGGCAATTTTCTGAAAATAGATTTTTGTGTCATCTGCTTTCCAAAACCTTAAAATAACTGCTTAATTTTGTTGAGGTAAGACGCCCTGAGAAGCAAACAGGTAAGATCACAGACCAGCCATCAATTTACTTGGCAGCTGACCTAGATTTAACCTGTTTGCATAAGCATGAAGTCGGTTCCAGCACTATTAGGGTTAAAAAAGACTATAAATATCGCATATCTTACCACCCACACAGGTTACAGAGGTTTTTGTTTGATTTCAAAACACCATTGCAAACTTAGTGAGTGTTTATATGTCTCAAAAGTTGTGGAATCATTAGAACTGCACTACCATAAGTATTACAAACAAGTGCGACTTAATATATACAATTGTACAGTTCAAAAGACTATGGTAAATGTTTATCATGTGTAAATTACATTCATTTCATTAGATTTCTATTGTAAAATGGACTCTGATGTTGATGATAGAGTTAATGAAATGTTGAAGAAAAAAGATGAAGTTGAAAAATCTCATCTCTTTACTTCACTAACTCTGTAGTTAACAAGACTGGCATAGATAAATTTCATTTCTTTTTCTTCGTTTCCTATAGTGGTTTCTCTACAATGATATCAATTTCATTCTAGTTCAATAACTCTCTATAGAGTTGTTAATGTTTTTTATAATATCTCTTTTGCAATTATCTCAAAATCAAAATATTGTAAACTGAAACATTGTACATGTGTATATGAAGATGAATACACATGTCTTTACATGTATGTATACATTGATGAAATCAAGGTGCAAGATTTCTTATACACAATCTGGAAATCTACTTTCTTGGTCATCTTAGACCTAAAATATATTGAAAATGATGATTGACCATAACACTATATGGGCCACATGTCGTGAGGTGCTACATGCCTGTCATTCAAGGGTAAGCAAGATATTAAGATCACTATTTGTATTGCTCCCAAGGGAAGCCTGAACAACTCATTTGACATATGACAGGTTTTAAAATCTTGTAGAAAACATTAATTTGAAAAAACTGTGACAATATCAAGCTTTTCCAAACTCTGTCTCTGAAATTCATAGATCTTCAGTTTACTTCATACTAGAACAGGTGTTTCCATTCATATACAAAAAATTATAATAATGTTTGGCAAAAGGATAACATGACCTTGCACTGTGACATAAAACTCTGGATATTTCTTAACAAAGATTCAAGATAAGAGTTCATTGCCCCAGTTCAATTGGTTCATGTGTCATACACTATTTCGCAATATCACACACATGCTCAGAACACTTTCAGGCATATCGTAATTAAACAAGTGATGTTCCAAGTTTATTATCTTTTCTAACAATAGTGAAACAAGTTCGTTAAACTTAGATTAATCAGTCCTCAATCTGCTTCATGGAAACATAACCAGTATGTGCACTGAAAAAGTGAATTAATAAAAAGATGCAAGTAGACCCTGCTACTCATCGGAATTGTACCCATGACCCGCCTCTCAAGTCTGTTGTCCTCAACAATTTCCCAAGTGTCTGCTAAATAAACTATCTGATTTCTATTAATTAGTGTCCTTTAAAAAACTTTAAATGCATTGCAGTAGTCTACAAATGGAAAACCCATGATGAGAAAAAGCAACCTTCTATAAACAATGATTAACAACTGTAGGCATTTTACCACTGATATTGTATTGTCATTTTAAAAAAGGGTTTTACATCATCCATTGTTAATGACAGGGAACTAGTAAAATTTCATTCATACAGTGTATCCATATCATCAAATGATTTGATAAAGGTTTGAAAACATTGTGACAAAAAGAGAATAGGCTCATCATGGGCACCTTTTTTGTCATGTAGAAAAACCTTCGATTTATAATATCTTCTGCAGCAACTCATTGTCACTTTGACATGTAATGTAATGTTATATCTGTTAGTTTTATATAGGCTCTACCAACATTGTAGAAAAAAGGTGAATTTGCTCAGCATGAGCAAATTCTCCTTTTTCCCACAATGTTTGCTAATGCAAAAAGCCAAACATTCTTTAAATGAGGCAAATGTTTAATGGCACTGAATCCAGACACTATGGTTGATAGGCGCTCCAAAATCTTCCAATACTGAATATCATTACAGCTCCTTTTGTATCCCCCTCCTCAAATATTCACACTTTTCTCTATAAGCATGTTCTTCAGAGACTTTTCCAGTTCATCCTCCTGTGCCTCCTCAAACAGTTTTTTGAGAGTCTTCTTTAACCTGAGCGAGGGTAGCCGAGCCTTGGAATTATGGTTCCAGCATTCACGCATCACTCGAGATAACTGCGATAATATCTGAAATTGAGAAATTTCATTTGGATTATTATTCACCTGTTTTCATTTCTTTTTTTCTTCGCTTTTTTTTTGGCATATAAACATTATATCTTGGAAGATACGCACAACAACTTTGAATTTGTTTACACAACAACTTTGAAGTCATTTGTAACACTCCCTAAAACATACCTTTTTGACAGTTTTTTTTTTTTCAATTTCAATATGTATATTTATATGAAAATATTTTCAATATTGTGTCAATACTAATTTATGTATGTTCCTATGCCCAGCTCATATTGATTCAGAAAGACCCCAATTGAACTGCTCATTAAGCCTGTAAAAGTCTGTAGTTGGTAGACTACTTCCCTTGAAAACCCAAATGCCATCAGTCGGATTTGAACCCATGCGGAGTGGACCATGTGATCTTAAGTTCTGTATTCTAACAGCTTACTTATGGAGATTATATAACTTCAATTTGTTTATGACAATTTCCAATATAACACTAAAAAAATCATAATAGTTTGTCACAAACCCAGGAAACATTATAAGTAAGATGCTGCCTAATGTAACTATATTATTCATAAAATAAGGTAATAAAACTCCTTTCAAAACAACAACTCAACTCACCGTATCAGACGCCCATCTATTAGGAATGATGGGTCTGTATTGGTCAACCGCCACAACCTTCCTCATGTCCTCAAACGAGGGGTCTCCTGGCACGGCATCATAAAACGGAGGTTTGTAATCTTCAACTATTCCTGAAATAGTGTGGAAGGATAGGTTTGTAAATAAGAAACATAAATCATTTATGAATATGCAGGACATCTATATTTTGAACAATTGAAATGGTTATCTTTAAATCAGTTTAACCTTTAATCCATCAAATAATTCTTAAGTTATGAAATATTTAGATGTTCCAATCATCTTGAAAACTGTGACAATAAATGACAAAAGAAGACTCACTCATGTTCTTAGATGCGGTTTGCTTGGATGATTTCTGTTTTTAATGTTATCTGCCATACATTTCTTGGAACCAGAAAATTAACACTAAACAGCAATTTCAATATTTACAACTTGGTTATTGCTTGAATTTTTCGTATAGGAATTTGTAATTTTTCCAAATGAAATGTATCAGCATATGACAATTACTTTAGTTTAAACTTATCTATCTTACATGGATTGTGACAGAAGCTTGAAGCTTATCAAATTCACTCTTGATGACTGCTTCCTGGATATTACACAAGTCCTCGCGCCTATTTGTGTATTAGTCCCAACAATTACTTTGCACCCAAAATAACATTTATAGGTTTACAGGGCCTAGAAAAAGCTCATTAACTAAATGAAAGATCATTTGTCAAAGCAATATCTCCTTCTGACATGGTATTTTTCTAAAGCAACAATCAATTCCCCCTTTTTGATGTTGTGACTGATTCAGAATGAGACCAATTATAGTAGCCCCAAAAAATGGTAAGTAAACAATACACTTTCATGATGAAATATGGTAGAAACCACTGTAACAAATGGGCAAATTGCTCAGTAGGAATGGTTTCAGTCAATGGTTTATTAAGTTTTCAACAGCAGAGGCCTCAAAGTGAGCATAATCAAAAACAGGTTTCATATCAGTTTTGGTTTCCGAAACAAAAAAAACTTTCTATTTTTCCTTAATATATTTACCTTGTGAATAACATCGTCTTGCAATTTCCCATAACACCAAAGAAAAAGCATAAATATCAACACATTTAAAACTGTCAAACATCTCAGGGTTTAATGTTTCCTCCAGCAACTCTGGTGCCATATATCGCTTTGTTCCAACTTTGTTGTTTGAGCCTGAAATGTAGTACAAGGTAGAACTGATTTACAAAAGGTAATTAAAAGCAATTAAATAAAAGACTATTGTTTTAAATGTAGTGCAAGTGTTAAACTTTCACAATAATTCGAAGTTACAATTGCTCATGATTTTCATTTTAGTTTTCAGAACAAAAATCTGACCCCTTTGTTAACTTCTAAGCGGTCAATCTTGGTTTAAGGGACCAGTCTTATCCGGTGTATGAAAAGTTATTTAGTCTGAGGCTATCTGAATACAGGACCTTATTGGTTGTTTTACAAAGACTAGCCTTCCTATAATGCAATAAGATATCTAACACACCTTCTACTTCCTCTTCCCCCCCCCCCCCCCCCCCCCCCCCCCCCCCTCAAAAAAACAACATTGGTTGTCTGATACACAACAAATCTATCTCCTTTTACTATGGCAACTTTAAACAAGATAAACTGTACTTCATTTGTGAGCAAGGTAAATGTTTCTGATAGAAACAAACCATCCAACTCACACACAGGCAAGCAGTTCAATAAACAACATGACAATGATCATTTTATAAAGGTATAAAGATGGGCTGAAGGACAATTGTATAAAACCTCCTCACGTACCCAGATACATACCCAGATCTAAACAATTCGTCTCACACTTGTGTAGTACAGCGAGACCCAGATCAGCTATACATGCCGTCCCATCTTTCTTTACCAAAATGTTTTTCGATTTAATGTCTCTATGTGCTATTGCTGGTTTACCTCGGTTTCCAAGAATCTCTGTAAAGCATGAAAATAAACATTTCAGTTGGTATTTAACAATGTCAAATTCATATTCAGATTCTAATTAAAAATGGAAATTCTTAATTAAACCCCACTTTGGATTGGACCAAACATAAACTTGCAGCATAAAACAGTCATAAAGCATGACAAATAAAAAATAAGATAATATAGAGTAGGAACCATTGAGAAATAAGAAGAAATGCTTAAACTTCATAGCTGTTTGATCAAACCTTTTTATCTTACATTGATTGTGAAGCAAGTCCTTACAGCTTTGATACTGCTTCCTGGATTCATAACCAGTTTTCAGGACCAGTAACTTATGCAATATTCAACAGGACCTTAAGATGTCATGTTGTCAATTCTTTAATATTATAATATAATGGTAATGAATTTCCTCATGGGAAATAAGTATCAATATGCTTCCTTCTAAACTTTGATGACAAATTTCTGTAGAAAGATTATATTTCATATGAACTTTCCTCAACTTCTTGTGGTTACAAGGACCACCAAGGCTATGAAGTTACTGGTCCTACAGGCAAACCAGGGGGTCAAGGACCCATAGACTTGAGTGAATATTTAACCCTGATAGAGGTCACCTCATTAACCTACCGGTATGTAAATGGACCACACCAGCACAAGCACTGTACATCAAGCGTAACATGGAGGCATGATTGAGAGTGTGATATTGTAGGTAGTCATAGAGTGATCCATTCACATGGTACTGCATAATCAACCAAAGCTGGGTACAAGAGTGCTGAGACGTCATGTCACTGTAAACAAAGGAAAAAATAGTTTGTTTGTCGGTATTAAGGTTTTACATCTTGGTAAAAGTATTGCAGGTATATTGCAAGGCAATAGAAGAAGACCACATGAACAAACCATAAGGGGCTGGTCAAGCTGGGTAGAAACATTGTAAGGCAACGTGAGGACCATTTCTAGTGCAAAATATATATGTGTTATGACAAGAACCCAAAAAGATACCTAAAACAAAAAACATCTCCCTATTGAAGTACAGAAAATTTGCTATTAGAACACATAACAGCAACATGATTTTTCAAGGGTATCTAAAATCTGTGTCAGCTGCCATCTATTAGAAGGAAAGTGTGAACCAAAGGACACAAGGTGTAGCAGTGAAACTCTATCAAAAACATTCAGCTTCAACCAGCACTGATTAATGTCAATCACTTTTCCTTCTGGACACTTCTGCAATGTAATCCAAATGGTGGACTTATAAACCGGAAAGAAATCTATTTAAAAACAAGTCGGCTTCTTCAGTCACATTATTGTATTCATGTTGCAGTCAAACTGAGTTGTTTAATCAAAATCATGGACTGATGACTGGTCCAAATTGAAAGCAACAGTAGACAACATACATTCAAACTTGTGTTAAGAGGCAAGCCTATGGGACAGAGTAATTTGGCTGTTTGAGACAGGTTGGCTGCTTAACACAAATTGATGTACACTATAAATTAGGGATGGGAACGAATATTCGAATATTCGAATAGCGGGTCGAATATTCGAATAGCAAAATAGTATTCGAATATTCGATTTTAATGAACCCATATTACTGTATGTTTACCACAAATTTCATAAAAAATAATGTTGTTTTATTTTCATTTTCTTCCTCTAAACCGATCCCAAATATCGAAGAACGTGCCTAGCTCCCAGATGCAGTTACGATGTTTTTACAACGTATGTCACACAGTAAAACACCTGTGACAAATTACCACATCTTTTGACAGTTTGCAAAACGATTAATTCCTAAGTGTGAAATAGTCGATTTTAAGCCGCTAAATCTAACACCTTAATGATCTGCACTTGCTCCTTATTATCCAAAACAAGTCAATCACGCTAATTGACAATTGTCAGTGTCAACCAATCACGTAACTTGTTTGTTGTGAAATTAAACAATTACTCTTTCAATAACCAATCGTAATCATGATTTCATATGCACGAAGACCAATCAAATAATGTGTTCGAATATATATTTTTCTTCAGAATAATTTGTCAAACTTATCTTCATTCTAATTTCTACATCTATTCCATAAACATCACAATGTCTCAATCACATGTCTGGAATTACTTTACTCGTTCTGCCGACAAGTCGAAGGCGACCTGTAACCTGTGTAACCAGGACTTTGTATTCAAGAATACAACATCCAACCTACTGAATCACTTGAATGGCAAGATATTGCATGCACATACATGTATACAGATATCGGCAATACACAAAAGGTTTGAACAGAGGACTAGAGTACTAGTATTCGTAATGCAGACATTCGGACATCAAAACGAATTCTAAAATCGAATGTTCGAATATATTCGAATAGTTCTAGTTCTAGTCGAATATTCGAATAGTGATTTCACTATTCGTTCCCATCCCTACTATAAATCTAACAATGGGACTTTCAGTAGTGGTTGCTTAAGACAGGTTGGCTTTTTAAAAGGGTGGCTGCTTAACACAAGTTAGACTGTACCATCAAAACAAAACATCTTCTAACAATTAATTGCTCATTATGATAAGTACATACTAATGTCACAGTAGCTTCTAAAACCTACTACAATTAATGCCGCAAAGTGAGGTATGAATGAAAAAAGGAGTTAAAGGTTAAATATATTGTTTTCCCCACCTTGCATAGTAGCCCAAAATATTGTCATGGCGCAGAAGAACAGTGTTGTAAATCTCTGTCTCCCGCCTCCAACTGGACTCGTCACGGGACAGGAATATTTTGACAGCCACACTCTCACCATGGTATTTACCTCTCCATACCTCACCATACCGACCTTTACCTGTAACAAAAATTTGTTGATGTTTTTGTTTTCTTTTTAATTATTGTTTAATTCCATATTCAAAAATTATTTAGTCATGACAATATGTTTATTCAACATTTCTGGGTAATCTAAAGTTGATGACTTACAATAGGCTTGCACTGAACCCTCAAAATGTCTGTTTGGAAGTTGTCTGATGGGGTAAAAGCTTAAGTCTTTTGTCCAAATGGATATGCGTGATAGGTCTTAATTGAAAGTGAAGCAGACAAAAAAGATGAAGTACCAACAATAATTTGTTTTATGTCATGTAAGATGGATACCATTATGTCAAATGGAGAAATTGCTTGTCACCAGTACTAGGCAAGGCTCTGCAGTGTTTTGCTGAAGGGCACTCCCACAAAAAGGCATCTGAGAAAAGCCAACAAAACTTCCTGTCATATAAATGTGGCATGGTCCAAGTGACTTTAAGTCAATTTCTAAAACCACAAGACCAAAGAGGGCTAGCATCAGAAACTAAAGGATACATACCTATACATTCTGCAAGTTGTACTTGACGCGCCACTGTTTGTTGTACTAAAAATGGAAGTCCTGATCCACTACCACTGGTACATGACTCATCTAAGAGCTCCTAAAATAGATGAAAAATAGTTATACACTTAACTCATTATACATCGTATCGACAATTCTCTTGTACAAGACTTTAAAAACATCTGTGACATTGCAAAAGACCCTCTCATCCATATGTATCTAGATCACTGACTAAAAGTGGTTTTTTTTCCAGTTGAATTCTATCCCAGTACACATAGTGTCTTTGATGGAAGCTATCCATCTTTCCAGCCATTATCCTTAATGGGGTTCACTACCAAACCAAGTCAATAAAGAAAGACCTTAAAACAATGGCTTTCCCCAGTGCCTATGCCTGGTCATAAAAAACGTAATACAGTTCAGAAGCAGTTCAAAGTTTGCTTGTTTGGTGTTTAACACAATATCAAAGCTTGTATGGTGTTTAACACAATATCAAAGCTTGTATGGTGTTGAACACCATATCAAAGCTTGTATGGTGTTAATATGAGTTTTTTATATAAATCAAGTAATGGCTTTCCTGGATCCACTCGTACTAGGCTAGGGCTCTGAAGTGACTTGCCAAAGGTCTAGTTTGAAGAGGCATCTCGATACAACTAAAGAATTGTTGAAAGCCACTTCAAAAACATCAAACAAATATAAAAAGGACTCACCCTCAACGTATTGTCCCCGACCTCATGGGCATGAAGCTCTCCGTCACCAAGGAGACGCTTCTCCTGGTGACTCAGGGCGTCCATACGTCGTCGATGTCGGAGATGACAGAGGAACACGATTCCCGCTAGGATAAACGCCAGGGCCACGAAGGGAAGTGTGATGATCAGTATCATGTTTCCGTCAATATGGGATCCTGAAATTGCTGAAATTACAAAGAAATACCTATTTTGATTTCATTGAAATTGTTAAATACATTTCTATAACTCTTTTTTTTTTCAAATTTCCCTTTTGATCTCATCTAACAGTATCATCCATTTTGTCTGGTGTTAATATTGGGTTCAACACCATGATGATGACAACAATTCTTCTGTTGTTTGACAGCTTTCCTGGATTCATCAGTAAAAGGCAAGGGATATGAAGTGTCCTAAAAAGCACTCAAAAACAAACAGAGGTTTCAACATGGCTCATACAGGGAAACTCTTGATTTGAAAATCCAGCACCTTAACCACTAGGCCATGCAGGACCCTCAGTAGTAACCCTATTTCAATGTAGAACTGGTTTTTCAATTGTAATGCTATACCTGTTACACAGAAAGCCATGGAAGATATTCATGACCACCACTGGAGTAGACTCTAAAATTGTTCTAGAGCTATTTCAGCAATCTGGTACCACAGCTAGTTATCTAAATGAGAATTATTAACTCCTGAGATACTGCTCTATCAAGTGAAATAACAACTGTTGAATCATAAAAAATTGTGCTAATAATGCGCAAACTATCCTTTTGTTAAGGTTCTCTTAATATCTTGGCTGTGCTTTGAGGGCAAGTACAATACATTTTGTTTTTCTATTTCTTAGTAATTCTAAAATCATATGCAACATTAGTTGCATGTGGTTAAATTAAACCAAATGAATTAAGCCGCTCAATAAATGATCCCATAATGAATTACATACAAGTGTACATAACGTGAGGGGTTAGGAATCATACCTTGCTCCAGGTCAGGACCAGGAAGGCGCTGTGGCGTCAGTAAACTGTTACATCGAGTCCCATTCTTACAACATGACACAGCCACCTCTTTGTTGGACCGTGTATGGCAGGTCATTCGGTTATGTTCGTCAGTGGAAGAACAGCCCATTTTCAGTTTCTCAGACCCGTCAACGATAACCATTGCTGTCCAACACTGAAAAGAAATAATTAAATCAACTACATTCAACAAATGCCCAGACGATATTAATTCTAACACATGCCAAGATTGAAGAAAATATATAGACATTATATGCAATTTTGCAAATCATCAGTGTGTATATAAGTGTCATTTGACCACATTATCATTTGAAATCTTGCGGCAAAACAAACCTATAAGATAGGTTGACATTATCAATAAAACAAGGGATTGTCCGTAAATATTAATTTTCTAACATGGCATTAATGAGACTATAAAACAATTCCCATTCAATCTAAATCGGCAATTAGTTGATATGGCCAATATCATATGCCAAAAAGGGTTTTGAATTTTACTACAAAATAAAGTACCTCTTTTTGTCTATCTGCTTCAGAAGTCTTTCAAAACCACGGTGAGAAAAAGGATTAATTGCTCTTTAACAGTTGCAAGCTGTTGCTTTCAATCTGGACTAAACATAATTATTTTTATGCTGTAGGGGTCACAATTTACAAGGTAGATTTAAATGTGTTAGTGGGCTTGATAGCTCCGACAGTAGAGCTTTTGCACTGTGTGGGCACAGGGATATATGTCATAATACCTTTTTTAACACTATATATGTATATATAGTGTTAATAAAGGTATTATGACGTATATCCCTGTGTGTGTGGGGAGGTCCCAGGTTCAAGTCCCAGTCTGGCTGCTTGTTATTCACATCTTGATTACGTTTATGTGAGGGAAATGGGTCATAAGATCACTTACCCCTTGATGGGTGTAGCAATAGTCCAGTCCATCACACACATCATGCGGGAAACATTCACACATAAGGGGCGGACCTAGTGGAATAGGGGTTTTTGTGTCATTCATGTTTTCTTCAATGGATGACCCTGAAAATAGACAGAAAAAAACATGATTAGGATTTTATATCACATCAGCAATATTTCAGTTAATTGTGATTCACAGTTAACAATTTATGGAGGAAGACCCCTCAGTCTGACCTGCCAAAACAGCTGGGTCTCTAGTCTAGTCGAACCCTAGGCATTCTGTAAGTCAACCATCAAACTACCGCTAATGAAATTCTTAATCAATGGGAAACTGGATTCAAACCCCAGCAGAGAGATAATGATTTATTACATTCAAATTTGACTTATACAATCTGGCATGAGCATGCATTGTTCTTGCAAAAAAAGGGTCAAAATAATTTAAGGGGTTGTCATCTAGAAGCTCAAAACAATTGAGATCAATAGATTGCAAGATCGATGCAATACCATCACAATGGGGCTTTACTTAATGACCACGTACTTGGTTAAAAAAAATCAAGTAATTTGTTTTATTTGTATACTTGAAACTCATCCCTAAAACAGGTCATATATATCGAGTAAGTGAACATAACAGGTGCAAATCCACTAAGCTGTAGATTTTTTTTAGTCAAATTCATTGATTTCTCAAAACATATTTCTTCTATGGATGACTAGACAAAACATGGTTTACATTTTCCCCTTTTTCACTTAATTTGCATACATCATGACATGAATGTTTCAATAATTACTCAATGGTTAACTTTTAAGCTCCAATTTTTCTAAAATCAGACTTAAAGGGGTTGAAATAATTAAAAGAATACATGTGTGTTTACAAATATATATATACATGTATAATGAACCAAGCTTGTTAGTCACTGTTGATTGTTTTTATTGTAAGTTATTGGAAATAACAAAGAAGGAGCGAAGGGTCAACTCATCTGATTTTTGCTCACCATAAGCAATCTCTCTTTAACCCATTACCAAACAACAATGACATTTGATCAGTTAATTGCAGACAACTCTCGAAATCATTGTGGGAAAAGAAGTAATTGCTCATAACGAGCAATTTCCACTTTTCCCACACTGTTTTTTGGTCTATCAGAATATTATTTTTCAATTTCATCACATTTTGAAATGTCGTCTGCAAACTCTTTCAATTAGGGACTTTCAAAAATTTGGCGTTTGGTAAAGGGTTGATTCATATTGGTTTTGTAAGGGATTTTGCTTTTAGGGTGTAAAAATGAGGTTTGTGTACACATTATATCCATCTAACCCTCTTTTAAACATGGGCGAAAGTTAAAGAATTTCAAAAACCTGAAAACGGTAGTTCATTATCCAGGAAAGGCATGTTTGCTATAGCATTATATGTAATAGGGACAAAAGTCTCAAAAACCTGAAATTCTGGAATAATCCTGAACAGTTTCACCCAATTGTTTTCTAAACCTATGTTCGAAATATTTCAAATTATTCATTCAAAATTCATTTTCAAATTGAGGTAACAGGTTAAATAGTTCCCCTCCCGCCAATCGCACTAAAACGCGACCCTGCATCCAAACTAGTAATCATCCATTAATTTATGCAAATCAGATCACCACTTCAATCATCTTCACACTGGGTTGTATCAGCGACAACTCACTACCTCTCAATGGACGACGATGACAAAAAGCATCCTCGCCGATTTCGCCACTCTCATGGAAAAGCTTGTTTAACAAATACTCAAGCAGGATTAAATTCTTGCCTTAATAAGACCCCTGCTGAGGGATGGGGTAAACAGCAAATTTTTACGGCATGACGCCAAAAAAGTGGCTTGAAGTTCGCTGTAACTTATTACCATACCAATTACATCAGCCTTTGCATGGATAGTTTTGAAAAATTTACATGAATTTATGGATTAGAAATTTAAAATACAAATTTGATCCTTCATAAAATCTCTTTTATATGTGTTGCATTAAGAATGTATAGCTAAATTTGTTAAAAAAAACATCCATGGGGAAAATACAGGAAGCAAAAGGTTTTCAAATGAACATTTAACTGTATATATGAATGATATCAAAGGTGGATCAATTAACGAATTAACCTATTTCCCTAATATAGGATATTGCGTCTATCACCACTTGAAAGCAAAAGTTGCCAACAGTAACAAGTTTGAAATATACACTTGTCTAGAGCTTTCGTTGAGCTTTGTGTTCATTTCCTTAAAAGAATAACATTGTCATATATGTGTAGGCCTATAATATCATGAAATTAAAACAGGATCATCGACTGTTTCAGTCAATTGCCATTCATTACAAGCATGCGAAAACTTTATTTCCTCTTAATTATTTTAAAGGTGTTTTATTAATCATAGACACCCTTCTACAAGACTACTACTATTGTCTTTGTTTGTTTATTTATTGGAAAATTCAACAAAATTTAATATTGTCTATGGCCATTTACAAAATAGAAAAAGGAAATACATGTATAGCTTAGACAAACATATACATAAGTAATCATATAACAGTTTTAACAGGTCAGAGCAACACTAGCATAAGTACTGCAAACTTAATGTGAGCTTTGAAGACAGGTAAAGTAAGTCCTTCACAAATGTGAAGCACTAACTATAACATTGCACTAAACCTTTGAATGATTAAGATGACATATCACTACTATAGTGATACACTAGTGATATGTCATCATCACCATTCAGGGATTTAGTGCAATACAGTGTACCTCCAGGCTATTGGGGGTGGAAAAGTCCCTTTTCCACCTGCCACAAAAAGTCAGTTTGAATGACTGTATCACCATAGCATTGTTCAGCCTACCAGGTATTGTTCAGTTTGTTTACAGGGCAGGTTATTTTCTATGCATTGTGCCATTGTACCTGGCGGCCCCTGCATCTTTGCATTATAAAGGAACTGTGGGTAAATAAAGGTGCTGATTAACTGAGATTTATGGAGGGACTGTAAATAAGGACTTTGCTGGATCATGATGCATGGACATATCCGACTAAACAACACGAAAAGGGGTAGAAATTTCGCGAACATGTCCAATAGAACAAATGTCTCATTATGCCATTTTCCCATAGACTGTGACTCATCTTGCCATTTAACCCTTTCCCAAACAACAAATTTTCGACTGTCCCAAATTGAAAAAGTTTGCAGACGTCATTTCAAAATGTGATGAAATTGAAAACTATTCTTCAGATAGGGCAGAAAACCTTGTGGGAAAAGGAAAAAATGCTCGTTACGAGCAATTTCTCCTTTTCCCACAATGTTTTCTGAAGTCGTCTGCAACAAAGTGGTCAAATGTCGTTGTTGCTTGGGAATGGGTTAAATCATGCAACATGTGACATAAACCCTTTCCCTTATTTGGGAATTTGGAACTTGTCCAAATCTCAATCCATGACAGATGATAATTTTCAAACTTGATGAAAAACAGAAATATTTCCGACATGAATGATAGCTTTTGTAAAGAAAACCATTGTGGCATTAGGTTAAACTTTTAAGGTAAAAATTGACCATCATGAAAACTTGCTTCTTTTGTCATAATTATTTCTTGATAGACATGAAATGAAGGATTTTGGATAACCTGGGCAACACAGACAGGGACTTTGCCATCCCTGTTGGGAATAGACATTGGATTAAAAAGAAAGTTATTAGCTTTAAGAGTCTGTAAACAGTAAAATTAATATGTATTCATATTCAAGAGCGTTGGAAAAGTTTTGCAATCTACCTACATGTATATGGACTCTAGTACTCTGTACATACTTAGATACATTGACACTTTTTTGGATTAACTATTCTTTCAATTACTACATTTAATTGTGTATCATACAACAATACAAAAACAGTCTTGTTTCAATAACATTTCATTTTGGCTTTCTAATTTTGTCAACTGTGAACAAGCAACATTTAAGTCTTTCTTAACCTGGATCACACAAGAAAGCCTTCTGTAATACCCTAGCACACTCTGGGACTGATATGTTCAAGCCTAAAACAAATACAGCA
This sequence comes from Cerastoderma edule, assembly GCA_947846245.1. NCBI lineage: Eukaryota > Metazoa > Mollusca > Bivalvia > Cardiida > Cardiidae > Cerastoderma > Cerastoderma edule. The sequence goes on along the minus strand of OX401422.1, from coordinate 15,039,411 downwards.
CTATTCTAAAGTTTAGTGAAAGACTATAGTGAGTGGTTCACCTTAGTGAAGGACATACCATAGTATTACATTGGACCCTCATCATGACAAGTCATTTTTGAGAAAACTGAACTGTTATATTTATTTCCTTTTAGGAATGGGCTTTAACGCTGTGTTATCAATTTCTTGAATTCTAGTAATACTATGGCTTCTATGGGATTTGTCAAAGCTAGGCTAGGCCTCTCAAGTGCCTTGTCAAAGGATTTTTTTTTTTTTTTTATATGGGTTTTACATCACATCAACATTATTTCAGTTATGTAGCAATGCCCGACTCTTAAAGATGGAGGAAGACCCCATACTCAACTGCCCATAAGGGCTGGTCAAGGCGGGTAGAACCATCGGCATTCCGTAAGTCAGTCGGGAGACTGCCTCTCATGAAAATCCATATCCCTCTCAGGATTTGAACCCACGCGGAGAGGGGCCATGTGATTTCAAGTTCTGTACTCTAACCACAAGGCCACGGAGGCCCCTTTGTCAAAGGATACTATCGGGTCAAGACAAAGTTATATATAAGTTAACCACCTTAAATCAGTAGCTTTAAAAAACATTTCTCTATAGGTCTCACAATTTTACAGATCAAGTCCAAAATCAATTTTTTGAAAGCAAGTATTAACTAAACATATAAGACTTGAAGACTTTTTTCTGTTAGCTTATCAAAAGTTTAAAAAAAATGAGAAATCAATGATATGAGGAATTCCTCTTTTTCCAAAAATGTCATCAAATTTGTTGGAAGGCAAGCTTATAAATATACAATTCCACACACTAAAACACACAGGATTTTGACCAGTTTGTGTTTTTGTCAGAGACATCTTTCTTATGGCTTCTGTTGTATAGGTGTTTAAATGACTCCGTAAATAATAAATACAGTAAGTGCCATTAAAAAAAAAATAATAAAACTAAGAATGCAACGATTCAATATGAAGAATGGTGTTTTCAAATTTATTTATCAAATGATAAGACTTTTAAGAGAGAAATTATCTTAATCATAAAGTATTGCAAGAACAATATGCAAGAAGTCAATAATAGAAAGTGAAACCGAAACATCTGATAAAGTGATGAATAAACATGTCAAAAACAAGTCATAATAAGTTTGTTTTTGTTTTAAAAAAATGCATTGTTCGGTAGTTCCACAGCTGCAAATACCAGTCAATAACCTTTAACCCTTTCCCAAACAACAAATTTTCGACTGTCCCAAATTGAAAGAGTTTGCAGACGACATTTCAAAATGTGATGAAATTGGAAAATAATCTTCTGATGGGCCAGAAAACATTGTGGGAAAGGGCAAAATTTCTCCTTTTCCCTCAATGTTTTCTAAAGTCGTCTGCAACAAAGTGGTCAAATGTCGTTATTGTTTGGGAAAGAGTTAACCCCTTCTCTCATATGAATAATATTGTTTATACATGCCTACACAAGTAGATTTGAGAAACAACTGTGAGAAAAGTAGGATTTCCTCTTAGTTAAGCAATCCATCTTTGTGTATCATCTAAATACTCCTTCTAACGAAAATCGGAAAGAAAATATTGTTAATCTTGATAATTTAATTGCAGTTTGCTGCCTCTTTCAGTTTGAACCAGTCAACACAAAAACCAACAAAAGGACAAATATTTGTGCACTATGAAACAACAAGCATTACTCATCCTAACAATGGAACTTCCTGCTTCAGAATAAAACCTTTTCCATCAATTTAACCAATTCCAACTTATCTGATACTGTGATTGGTCCAGACTTAAACCAACATAAAAAAATATTGACAAAGTGAAGTATGGAAAATAACATTTCCTCAGAATAATTTTATAAGAACTGCTCTCACAAGTTTTAATTATGTCTCTGTAACAATTGATAAAACATTTGAATTTATTTGTATGAAAGACAAACTTGTAAGAGTCCAAAAAACATTAATGATTCTGCCAGATTGATCTTTGGCTGGTAGGAGAAATGTTTTATACATCACTTCACAATGAACAGATGGAGTAAACAAGATCTGGGAAAGGCATTAATTAGCAAAAATCAGTCAGTCAGGAATAAATCCTTTACTTTGAAAGTATCAACATGACATAATCGACATCCCTTGCTTTTAAATAATGTTCCTGCGGTTGGGATAGGCAAAGAATTCTCCCAAATCAGGGTACCATGTTACTTAACAACTTATGGAAGATATTTGCGCCGAAACTCAGTTTAACATGGATAGTGTCTTATATGAAAACTTAATATTGGCATGTGACATGTAATTGGAAGGGTCTCTGAGAGACGGTTTCAATCATGTGACAGTTACCTTGCAATATTGTTTGAGCCCAATTTTGAAATAATGTTGATTTGAACTCATGCAAATTTTTAGTATATAATGTATTTAGTAAAATTGTACACAGCTTCCTCAGATATTTTTTGATATTGATGGTTTTCATTAAAATCGTCTTTGTAAGATGTGTCTTTGGAGAACTAACAAATAAGGATTTACCACATGGAATTACATTAACCCTTAAATTCTGCATGCAAGGAAACCTTCTAAGTTCATTATGTCCGAGATTTCAAGCTTTGATAAGTATATTGTCTCATGGATTCAAATGCGCTCAAACAAACTAGCATGAGTGAGATTTGGTGCATGATATACAAAGCATGAAGGATTACTATGTAAGCTTATTCCCTACTGTAGGATTTTTTTTAATTGTTCAAATGGTTCAACAGTCATCAAATGGAAACATTGCTTAAGAAGAGAAATGGGCTTTTTTTTTTAAATTTCTTTCAGAGGTAAGGATGAGAGGCTTATTTGATTTTTTTTTTATTATAATTTTCACCTCCTCTCTTAACAAACAAAAAATCTTTCTAATGTCTGTTCTTTCATATATTTTTGTGACTGTAGAAGAAATTACTTATAACATGTCATTTCTTCTTTGATAATCTACGTCATTAAAGGTCCAACAACATAGGATATAAAGTAAAGATAGCAAATCAAGCAATAGGATTACAAATCCAATCTGGATCTATAGAGTCCCAGTTCTATGGAGAAATGGGCAAACCATGCTAATCACATTATGTAATACAAAACTAGAAATAAAGAAAGTTTTGTCCTTTACTTACTGATCTATTTTCCAGTCAAGCCTAATTGTGCACTCAATACTACCAGAAGTCACTGATCATAGTGATGGATTTAATTTTTTTTTTGTAACACATATAACAGGGGGATGTCATTTAACCCTTTATATTCTGAGTAACGTTCTGAAAATAGATTTTTATGTCGTCTTGTTTTCAAAACCATACATATCTGCTTAATTTTGATGAGGAAATTAAGATACACCAAGAAGCAAACAGGTTAGATCAGAGGCCAGCTGCCAATTTACTTGGTGACTGGTCTGGATCTAACCTGTTTGCATATGCATGAAGTCAGTTTCAGCAAAATAAGGGTCAAAATCAAAGCTTCACTTGCTTAAAATTTACTCTTTCCATGTTCAAAACCGTTTCCAGCCTGAAGCACAGAAAACGAAAATGAAATAAAAATTCAAACAATAAATAACTTATTTGTATCACTTTTTCTAAATTGTTAAAAAGCACATCTAATCAAATGGACACATTTTCTCCATTGAAAACACTTATGAACACAACATATGAACTCATTCTCAATGAAAAGTAAAAAATAGCTTATCACAAGCAAATTTTCTGTTAGTCATAACATTGCCAAATGCCATCTGCTTCAAAGGATTTGCAAGTTGAATGTATAAGGGAAAAGTCTAACCTTTCGCCTCCATGGTATTTGGGATAGGTTAAATAAAAAGGCATTGGGTTTGTTAAGTTATAAGGGGTGTAACATTGTCTCAACAGTATTGCATATATTCTACAGATTTCCTGGATTTACCAGTACTAAGCAGAGCTCTGAAGTGTCTTGCCAAATGTCACACCCACAAGATTTTTTTGAAACATATATCATAACTTCTTAATTGGATCTTGGAACATTCTTTTGACTTTTAATATACATAACAGCGTTCAATGGTTCTTTTTTTTTCACAGAAGAGAGTATTAATTAAGATGTTATCCATCATGCCTTTGTATTGCCAAAGGTCACACCAACAACCATTTGTTGAAACATGTATGATAACTTCTTAATTGGATCTGGGAATATACTTTTGACTTTTGCTGGATATAATAGAGTTAATTTGTTCTTATTTTACGTAAGAGAGAAAAATGAAGATGTTATCTATGATGAGACTATCATGTCTTTGTATTGTTTCAATAGCAATTTATTTTGACTTTCAAATTTTCTTTTCTATGAATAAGCCCCTTTAAAAGAAATTTGATAAGTGAAAAAGAAAGGAAAAGGCTTATAACATTACAACACATTATCATTATTTAACCATTTTTTATGTTGGTTATTCTATAATCTAAACCAAACTTGCTTTAACATCTACAGCAGACAACTTGAGAATAGAACTGTTCCCCTGCATTGGATTCAAGAACTGACATGAACACAAAGCTGTTCTTTAATTGCCCATGAGTTAACTGTTTTAAGAACCATTTGTTGTTCACATCTGTTCATGAAATCCATGAAGAAGTTCTTGAATCCTTGGCAGGGGTTTCTATGCTTTCCTGTGATGAAAACTTTCACATGGTTAAATGCAAGACTATAGTAAGTCTGGCACAAATGTAAAGGACTAACTTTAGTCTTGCATTGAACCCCTAATTTGATGTCTGCTAAAGCTATCAATTTGGGACAGTTCCCTAAAGGGAAATGGTCAAAACCATGATTGACTCAGGTACAAAATGTAACACTCAAAAGGTTCAGTAGGTACCCCTAGAAGAGATTATTTATAACAAAACAGCGCTTACATATCTTCTCCTCTCCCAAGTGCACAAAAAAAAAACTTTATATTAATTTGCATTTTAGTGAAACATATGCATTGAACGATCAGGTATCCAACACCTGGCTGCATTATACAAAGGCAGAACACACAAAAACAGATCTTATTCATTTTCTGATCAGGTATTCCCTTTGAAAAACGCAAGTTACATGACTTTTCCTACTCTCCCAAGCTTAGCATCACTAATCTTATGGCTCAAAAGAAAAGGAGAGCCTCAGGGTTTTAACTGAAGTAAATACTTGTGATTAACACAGTTGGTTCTGAATAATTAGTCCTTTCTTTAACATATTACTTCATATCACTGCAAAGGATTCAGGAACTGTGTTCATTAATATCAAATGGATATTCATAAAAACTGAACTGTTCTTCGACTTGTTTGTGAATTTCATTTACAAGTTTGAGAACAACTTTCATGTTCATGAATGGCAATTTTTCATTCAACATGTCAACATAAAAATTCATGAACACAATTCTTGAACCCTTCGCAGAAGTTGGCATGCAATTACATACATAAACCCTGAAGAAGGCATTATGCCAAACGTTGAAATTGAATAAGAAAATTAATTGAATTATCACATGTTGATGTCGTTATGTTTCTCATCCATCCATACTTTCAAACTCTCAATGGTTAGAATTCTAATCTGTGGGTACTTGACAGTCCTATTGAGTTCTCCAAAACATAGGGTTTGAATAATTGATGAAGTAATATGACATGCTCAATAACGCCTCTTATCTAAACATCTTCCCCTACCATGCAATATTTGAAGCATAGACGTGAAAAAGATAAGGCACATTCACTACAACAAAGATTTCATTATTCTTTATAAGTTATAGCTTTTAGTATTAAATTTTGATAACATTTTCTCTAGCCAAAGTTTTGTATCATAACATAATAATTACATACAAAATGTTCATGTTCCTACAACATAAAGCTATACAGAAGTCATTATGATGAAAGAGGAAATTGTTCAGTGTAAGCAATTCCCTCTTTTGTCTTATTGATTTCTTTATATATATTAAAAGAAAGAATGTTGTTTGGTTATTTTGAATATTAAGAACTTGTCTACTTTTGTTGAATAACACAGACTAGTAACAGATTTGAAGATGGAGGAACAGGTCTATTTATGAGCTATAGTCAACTCACCATATCATTTATAACATCATTGTCAATTTTTACATGTTACATTGTTACCATGCACATCTACTTTACCTGAAAGAGCTTAGAATTCACATGTATAATCCAGGCACATAAATAATACAAAATGGATGACTTCAAAATGTTCCATTTAAATTCTAATTAATTTTAATCAAAGAATTAACCCATGACCAAATAATAACGACATTTGACCAGTTTGCTGCAGACGACTCTAGAAAACATTGTGGGAAAAGGAGAAATTGCTCCTAACGAGCAATTTCTCCTTTTCCAACAATGTTTTCTGCCCTATCAGGGGATTATTTTTCAATTTCATCACCTTTTGAAATGTCGTCTGTACACTCTCTCAATTTGGGACAGTCGAAAATTTGGCGATTTGGAAAGAAATAGGGGACCAAATCTTTCTTTTTTTTTCAAATGGAGAGGGAGGGGAATGGGAATCAAAAAGAATCTTACATCTGTTATTTCATATTGTATCATCATACAGCAGAAGACTTTAGAAACCACTTTTACAGATGCAGAATTATTTTTTATAATGTCACTTTTCATAAATAATCTTATTGAATCTGATTCGAAAAGAAACACCTAAGTTTTAAGGTAAATTGTGACTTGTCAGAATTGTAAAGCCTTTGTGATTTCAGTTAAGAAAGACAGATTAATAGTCATGATCATCATCACTAATATGAATAGGGTTTACTGTTATGAAAACTTTCTTTTCTTAAGAAATATGACAGATACGTTTGTGATGGAATTAAGTTGCTTTGAACAGTATTCTAGACATATCATAACAGTCAGTGGCTCAGTGCATTAAACTCATCAATTTAGTTTTGTATTGCTTCTTGAGCAGATCCTCTAAGAATCAAGGAAGCCAATGAATTTGTACAATAAATTCTACATTAAGTAAGTGTCAGCAATGTCTGTTTGTTACATACATCTTAGTTATCTCTACAACTTATCTCTTAATTATGACGGCTAAGTTAAGACAACCTTGAAAATGATTTTTTTGAAAGGGATAAATGGACTCAAATAAAAGCTTTTAGTTTTACGGTCTTTCATTTTAAGCATTAACAAAGCACAACCAAGGCAATCTTTCTCTAAGTTTATCTCAATTTCTATTTTACCCAATTTTGAAAAAAAAATAAAAAAAGAAACATCCTTTGGTGCAGAGATAATCAGAATTCAGGGTGGAAAGAACAAGGGATACTGTGAGAAATTCTATGTGTCAAAGTTTGTTTATTCGGCTGGGATTGAATTAAATCGGCAATTTCATGTCCATTATCTGGCCATCAACACTTGCGGCTCAAAATTGTTGATCCCTCAATTATCCAATGGTCAGTCTGTGATGTCCTGGGGGGAGAGGTCGAGTGGTCAAGAATTTTCCATTAGCCTGACCACTTGAGGAATAAATTTCAATTTAAAAGGTGACGACTAATCCGTTACTATGACAACGCAACATGTGAATATAAAAGATGCAATTAATGAAGTTTTAGTAACACCCAGGCTCCAATTTGAAATTCAAACTTTTGTCACTAAGCTTCGAATTTTGGTCGTCAATGACAACACTTAAATTGAACCTTTCCCTGCTCAAGGAAATTTTCAGCAGACGAAATTACAAACAGTTACCATAGCGATAGAAAATTCATATAAAATTTGTAAAAACAACAGAATATAGAAAGTCTAGATTTGAACCATTTGGATGAAAGGAAAAATTACTCAAGATGAGCAAATTATCTTTTTGTCTCAATTGTTTCAAATACTTTCTGCACCATTGAAGGGCAAAAGCCTTGGTATCAAATATTGTTAAATCTCTTTATCCATCAGACAGTGTCAATCCGATCAAGAGTTTTGAGACAATCTCATCTAATCTTTCTTGTTTGATATAACTAGATTTGTCCACCAACTTACTAATTCAATACACAAAAATGACTGGTTTGTTTCTGAGAAAACTATCTAACACAGTGGTCTAGAAAAGAAGCATAAATATTAGGAGTATTACATGCAGTGATCCAAAACTTGACTAACCAATCATAATTTTGCTATTCTGTCACTTTGTCATAAGAACTTTCTTGACATGACAATTCTAATTAGTACTAATTAGTACCCACATTAAATGGTTAAATTCAGATAGCTAGACAGGATAAATGATTTCTTCATTCTATTCCTTTAACCCATTACCAAACATTAATGACATTTGACCAGTTTGTTGCAGACGACTCTTGAAAACATTGTGGGAGCAATTTCTCCTTTTCCCACAATGTTTTCTGCCCTATCAGAAGAATATTTTACAATTTTATCACATTTTGAAATGCTGTCTACAAACTCATTGAATTTGGGAGAGTCCAAAATATGGTGTTAGGTTAATGGATAAGGTAACAACAATATAGAGTGTATAATTGTTCACACCTGACGACGCTGACCAGTTCTCATTGTGTTGAAAATGGATATCACTTTGCACTTTACAATTTCCATTAACCTACAAATTACAGTACATATTTCTCAGAGATTTCTGGCGTCCATAATCTGATTTCTTCAATAAAAGAAATTACGATTATCTAATCGTAACTTCTAGTGGATGTATTGGAATTGGTGTTTTGCAGGGAAATCTTTATCTAAAATCCTTTAGTTTTCTTTGACCGAGTTAAGATTAGGTGGAATCAACTATAATTACTACATGTTTATGATAAAAGATGAACTGAACACTAATCTAACCTTGATGCCATTCTATGATGAAGATGGAGGAAAATAGGTCAACCTCGGATCTCAGGTATTTGACCCCTTTTTTAACATTACATCAAATCTGACAAAAAGTTGAGAATGATAACTGTATTTGTGCTTATGATTAAAGAAATGAAAAAAGGAGAAATCTTTTGTTATGTGAGAGTATTTTCTTCTCTTTTTCCGAAAACTTGTTCACAGGTGACAACAATAAAAGCTTGAGATGTTGATATTGGTTTAAACTTAACGGCCATTCATTGAAGCTCATCATGTAGAAACTAAAACCACAGGTGACTGAATGAGAGAAAAGAAATTGGTGAGTCACGGCTCTAAAAAGCGAAATTGTTTAATAATCAATGCTGCTAAACTATCAAATAATCTTCCACACCCTCAAATATGTAACGCTAGCAGATAACATACATAAATATTAAAACCATTTGAGACAAAACAGCAAGTAAAACTCTACAGGAATTAAAACGAATGTACACCTTAAACCATTGTCTTTTTATATTTGAAAGTTAAAAACGATGTAATAATAGAAGAACTTGTTCAAAGCAAGCAAAGAAAACCTTGATGTGGATTGAGTTAATCAGTCAAATAAAATTGGCAAAAGGCTAAACCAAAATGTATGCGAGAATATGGGGTTGGTTGTGTGAAAAAGTTATTAAATCTGAATGCAGTAACCCATGGCTAATCCTTGTAGAGACATTTCTCTTAGATTAGATTTTAATAAGATGCTTTGCCACCAACACCTTAATGTCAGCACCTTGATGTCACCTTGATGTCACCTTGATGTCGGACCCACCGTATGAGATATGGGGGAATCATTCAATCCTCATTGGACATGCTGGACTAGGCTGATTCGGCCCTTCTTCCTCATAGTGAAACTTCACTTTTCAAGCCCATTCCCCATAAAGGATTTGTTTGTATGGTGTTTAATGCTGTACCAACAACTTTTCAGTTATGTAACAGCTTTCCTGGATCAATCAGTATTAGGCTAGGGCTCTGAAGTGACTTGCGAAAGGTCACTACAACGAAACCAGAGGTGTTGGTGGGGCTCAAGCTCCAAGTCAACCACCTTAAGCACTTGGCCACGCAGGACCCCTTCCAATATGGTGTTTTGTAACTGAATAAGGTAATATAACTTCAAAGCAGCAGCAGATGATCATTCAATGTAAGAAAAATATTATTTATTTTTTGATATTGGAATGAAATCAATGTGATCATGACTCTGTTATATTACTGTGTGTACCTATTTAACCAATCAATGACTCTGTTATATTACTGTGTGTACCTATTTAACCAATCATTCTATACATCACATTTACATGAAGTACCGGTACATCAGGTTAAATGATTTCTCCATAAATAATCATTTTAAACAATTATCATATTATGCCATAAATTCTTACTTCAAACAAATTCCTCACTTTGAGACACCTGCAACAGAATTAAATCACTTGAGACGACATTGAAACAACAGGAGAAATTGTTCAAAACAAATCAACATTCAAAGCTGCTTGTTCACAGATTTGACAAAAAGTTAGTACTTCATTTTTTGTTTTAACTTTTCAAAGCTTAGTGCAGTTGTAGGATACACACTGTACAATAGTCTCTTAGGAAGTGAAATTAGTTTGTATGTAAGTTTTTAGAGCCTATATTAGAGCATTAACATGCATTTCGAGGGTTCAAGGCAAGACTATAGCAAGTGCTTCACAAACGTGGGGCACTTACTATAGTATTGCGCTGAACCCTCGATTTGTAACCAAAAGCATTGCAACACTTTTGAGATCCAACCCAACATAGATTGAACAATCTTAGACAATATATTGACCTTTCCCGAATTAATATTTTTGATTGTTTCTTTGCAGTGTATATATCATATCTCAAGTCAATAAAAAAAAAGCTGTTTTGTTTTAATAACATTTAATGTTGACTTTCAGATCTATTCATCTGTGAACAAGCCTCTTTAAAGTAAATGAATATTCAACCTATCTTTCTAACATACTAATTTATATCAACATATACAGCAGACCATCTCGAAAATAACATGAGCAGAAATTGCTCATTACAAACAATTCCTTTTGTCACAATGGTTTCTGGTAAAAAATATTCAAATAAATTTTACTTTTGATACTTAACTTTATATCTTTTGTTGTTCGAAGTTGCTTTCAATATGAATAAGTCCCAATTTATCCAAGAAAAGGGAGTGGATAAACCATCAGAATGCTGGGTAACTTTTTAAAAACTAGATTTTTGTATTGTCTGCTTTCCAAAACCTTAAAAAATCTGCTTAATTTTGATGAGGAAAGATACTCAAAAGAGTAGCAAACAGGTTTAATCACAGGCCAGCTGCCAAATCATTTGGCGGCTGGCCTGTGATCTAACCTGTTTGCATAAGTATTAAGTTCCAGCACTGTAAGAGATAAGACATGCAATATCAGCCTCACCTTCTCTATCATTAGATCTCCGTCCTGATAATGAAGATGCAGGCAGACTGTCTCTCTTATTTATAATTCATGTCCTTACATAGGAGTCCACATAAGAAACCTATATAACAACCTTCTAGGGTTCTTCTACAGCCTTTATTGTGAGGACTCATTTGAAATTGTCTCACAAAAACAATTCTCATGAGTACCAAAAAAATAGGGTTTCTTTCGTAATTTTTTTTTTTGAAATTTTGCTTCAATAAGCTTTTGAAAAGCGTGATTGACTGGAATTCTTAATTTTCAAAGTCGAATGACGATTTTATTTTTGGTAATCAAGAAAAACATAAATTTACAGTAATGTATGTTTTCAATTATGCTGACATCCTTAATCAAAGACATAATTTATCCAAGTTCCTCACAATGCAAATTTTCGACTGGTCCAAACTGAAAGCATAAGCAAAAAATTGCTTTAAAAAAAGCATTAAAAACATATTTTCTTTCCCAAACTGTTTTAAAGCCATTGTGATTTATAGAACATAGAATAAATCAATCAATTATGTAGATATATGCAAAAAAGTGATGTACATGTTACAAAGTAATGGGTTCAATATAACCATATTTATAGCAGGTTCATTGCTGGTTGTGGAATGATCCCTTAATCCATTACCAAACACTAACGACATTTGACCAGTTTGCTGCAGACGACTCTGGAAAACATTGTAGGAAAAGGAGAAATTGCTCCTAACGAGCAACTTCTCCTTTTCCCACAATGTTTTCTGCCCTATCAGATAATTGATTTTCAATTTCATATCATTTTGAAATGTCGTCTGCAAAGTCTTTCAATTTGAGACAGTCGAAAATTTGGCGTTTGGTAAAGGGTTAATTACTTTGCTACACTGGAGCAATAAACAGTCAGTGCCCATGAGGTAAAGTGTTTTGGAATCAAAGTAAGCAGGATCTTATACAATTAGTGACAGCCTTATTGAGAAGCAGAAAGTATAAAATATCATTTGAGTTTTAAGCTTTGTCATCATTAACAAAGCAGAGTTCCATGGAAAACCACTGTAAGTCGTAAATTTTGTATTAGGACTTACACTCTAAAATATCCGATAACCCTGGATCATTGATTCCTTGCTGAATGCATCAATAAGATGACAAAAACATCTAAAGCAAATTGCAAAAATGCATTATATGGCCCATCAACTACCTTTGAAATAGACCATTTTCCTGCCACAAGCTTTAGGGAAAAGGTTTGAAAAATTTGTCGGACCAAAAGAGATGAAAATGTTTCTGGTTTCTTATCAACAAAATGTTGTTTGCCTTAAGGAGCTTGAATCAAAAGGATTCAAAACAGAGTTTTAGCTTTTTACAGGGATTTGGTTGCCGTGTCAACAGTCGAAGATTTTGCATTTGGTAAATGTTAAAGTGCTTTCCTAGGTTTAGTACCTAGTTTAGCTCTACAGAAATTTCAAAGATAATCAATTAACAGAAGACACCATGTAACAACAATCTAAGTAATGACTTAAGAATTATATAATAAAACCAAAAACAGCATTGAAGGACCTTTAGTTCTTCATTATGAACTATTTCCTTTTTAAACTACCAAAGTCATCAAACCACCCACCTATTACCAGTTAGAGATTGCACCTAAATGATATGATGAGTTTGAAATTTTTCCCATCACAGGTGCATATATCACTACCTTCTGAGAGCAATTAGAGATACCTTGCTAATTTTTTACCTTCATTAATACTCATCTGGACTAACATGTAACAGATTGTGAAATGAAAAGACCACTGTGAAACCACTGTCAAAAATAGCTGAAAGTACTTGTTAAAAGCAATTTCTCCTTTTGTGGCAATGGTTGCAAGATTGTTTCTTCAGAATCCCTTAAAATGGATTTACTTTTTGATACATTATAATCCAGGGTACTGTTTAACTAAACAGTTTACGCTTAAGATTTGCGTAAGTCTAAAACAACAATTCCTCTTATTTCAATATTGAACAAAGCAATATTGCAAAGTGACACATCATTGGAATCGTCTCTCCGAGACGCTTCCAATGAAGTGCCACATTGCAACATTGTACTTTCATTGAAGATAATATCCATGTTCATCAATTATGACTTATGCAAACATTTTCCGTAAGTTGTTTAGTAAAACGGGCCCCAGCAGTATGGTGCATTGACAGCTTCGATCAGCATGTGATGTATTATAGATCTCACCTGTAGTTACAAATCAATTTTAACAATCCTTGAATCCAATCAGAGGGAACATGTTATTATAGCTAATGATGCCTATAGAACATAGGGATTGACATGCCGCACCTAGCACCTTTATATAGCAAAATAACGACCTCAATGGCGCATAGGTAGAGTGTCTGTCATGTGAGAAACTCGTAAAAAACAAAGTCATTGTTAAGAGCAACTTCTCCTCTAGTAACAAGGATTTCCACCCAATTCCTTGGAATAAATATTCCTCTTGATGCATAACAAAAATCATCTGTAATAACTAATAAAATTGGACAATTCTTGAATTCCATCTGTGACATGTGAGTTGTTGGTTGTGCCATCACCTGAGTAATGCGTAATAGGTTTTCCCAACATGACGACAAAATGATCAGACAGTAAACTGACAGCACATTAATTGAACCGACTTCATTTATTGTCTTCATTTATTGTTAAAAAACAATATTGGACCAGCAAGGTCTCAAACTTAGGAACCCTGCATTCCATGTCAATCCTTTTAAAACTGAGCTATCGACTCAAACTAGAAAGTAATGACATGTAACAATCTTAGCCCCTTATAATTAAGTTTAACCTATTTCCAAACAATGACAACATTTCAGTTTACTGCAGACAACTTTGGAAAACATTGTGGGAAAAGGAGAAATTGCTTGTAACAAGCAATTTCCCCTTTTCCCACAATATTTTCTGCCCTATTAGAAGATCACTTTTCGATTTCGAAATGTCTTCTGAAATCTCTTTCGATTTGGGACAGTCGAAAATTTGGCGTTTGGTAAAGGGTTAAGAAGAGTACACAATCAGGACCTGGATGCTACATTGTTTTCCAGATAACGCATGTTGGAATAAATGTGATGCGACTGTTCATGCTGTTATGCATCTATGTAACAAGACTCAAGCAGCTACTCAGTTGAACAATGAGAAATTGATCTAAGTGATCGGATTTGTCAATTCCCAATCCAACATCCGACTGGATACAACTCAAACAAAAACTCTCTCTTTCTCTCAGCAAAGAGGCTCAAATGTTAAAGCAATTGTGATAAGGAACTTTGAATGCATAATAGCTGATACAAATCTGCGACAGCAATTATCGAAATGCCAGGATAATCATAAGAACCATTTTACATCTATTTATGAAATGCAGTTACATTGATTGCTTGTTAGGTTACTTGCTAATGAAGCAAAAATTGAAAATGAGGTCATTACTTTTTTCATTATCATTAATTAAATATTCATTCCATTGTCCCAGAGATACTCTCATTAGCAAATTCAAATTTGTTTTCGTCGAATTGTCAGCATAACTACATTTTTGGGGCATGTTGTATTTAATTAAGAGTAGCCCTAATGGAATGATCTTTACAAAGGGGATTACGAACACTCTCTACAAAATGCATGTCTAGGGCTCAATGCAAAATTGTAGTAAGTGCTTACCTTTTGTGAATCACTTACTATTGTCTTAAATTGAGCCCTCCATGTTTGACAAAAGGAAATTTGAGCAAGATTTTCATAAAACATTTACTTGTTTAAGAATAAAATTAAGAAAAAAAAGAAAGCGTCAGATTGAGATAAAGCATGGTAGAATCTCCTTTGTATCCTAGAGTCTGTCTAAAATATTAAAGACAAATATTTACCTTTTCTCCTTGTATAAAGCCTGGGGCGTCTTTTTGGCATGGTAATAGTTTCTTTCTTTCGATTCACCAAGTCCGAATCACAAGTAGGTTTTAATCCACACTCGACACAAATATTGTCAAACTTAAATCCTTACTTTAACAAAGTTACCATTAAAAAAATCCTTCTTGAAGATATTGTTTTTAATAAACTCTTCTGTGAACACCTGTATTTTGAATCACAAACTCATATTAGACATTTTCTCACATATTTGCAATAATCATTGTTTTGCTAGGTATTAGCAATGAATCATTCAAACAAATTTTAAAAAATGGTAAACTTTAATAAGCTTTTACTCTCTGAAATCATTCAGACTGCTCTGGTTTTTGGAAAAGATGGTTTAAAACAAATATTATGGAAAACAATAATTTAAAACAGTACACTTCAAAAGAAACATCTAACAAGGTTGTTAAAAAAATCATTTTTCTTGCCGTTTTAAAAATATCAAATATCCATTAAACAATATGAGTTTTAAACACCATTATGACTTTCTTGTACTAGAAAACACCCTTGACAAAAATGCTGTTTTTTATTAGTATGTTTTCAATTAACTAAAACATGTTTAAAAATTGAAGAAATACTTTTAAACTGGACAAAGTTAAAAGTTCCAAAAAACAAAAGAAAAAGTCTTCTCCTGAGAGATATTCAGTTTTTCACGATGCATGCATTCAATATTTATTGATATAAAATGCAGCTTATAAATCCCAGCTAGATTGGTCAATGAAATAATTAGAAAATTACACAAATCAGCTTTATGAAAATTTGACAGTATGAAACCGTCTAACTTATTTCAAATTTAAAGAAACAATTGCAACCATAGGAACTTCAAATAAGTTGTTCCTTTTTTTTTTTATTAAAGTGTCACAATAAAAAATGATAATGATTATATGTAATAAGAAATTCGCTCTCTTGCACAAAAAATGATCATGATAAAAAGAAATTCCTCCTTCTTCCAAAATGGTTTCTCAAGACTTCAGCAAATAATGTGTAAAAGTGAAGTGTTATAGGTTATTCACTAATTAAGTTTTCAAATTTTTTTTTTTTTTTGGTCAAATGAAAACTCACTGGAAATTAAAAATAGCCCATATAAAATAACTCTGGAGATCTTAATGTGCTGCTATAAGAAATAGGAAATCAGTGAGGAAAATAACGCATCACAAAATTCAGTACGGTACCTGTTATTAATTCAAAATACATGCTATCTGATCACCTCTAAAGAAATTAATGAGACCCCTACAAATTTATTCACACCTGTGAAGGTTTTTTTCTTTATAGTTGACTGAATACTTTTTACCTTACAATATATAAATAAGACTCTTTTTGATGAGAGATTAGCATTGAAAAAAAAAAATCTTTTAATATTTATACTATTAATGATTTTTATTGATCTGAATTTTGTCGAATGCTGATAATAGTCGGTCCAAATAAGACATCCAAGTTTTCAATAACATTGCAGTCACACCAAAATTGGAAAAATTCCTTGGGTGACTATATCTTCATTTTTTCTTTTTTTCGAAAGTCATCTGAGGAAGACTTATTTAATCATGGGGTTTATCATCAAAGGATTAGAGCAACACAATAAAACAGTGAATTCATTTGATTCCTGGGATTATTAATTCAAATGAAAGTCGAATGCAACAAAAATACAAGGAAATAAAAGTATGAGAGATTTCAGTCAGTATGCATCATTAGGAAAATTGAAAATTAATGGTTTTAGGAAATTTCCGATTCTTGTTCAGTCATACTGTGATAGAAAGTGTATAATTTAAGCCGAAGTGCAATTCATATTGTTTTCCAAGCCGCTGATTACTAATCATCATACACCAAAATTGATCAGTGACAGCAATAGACCTATAAACATTGTCAAATAACCTTCATCTAACACATTTAATGATAATTGCCAGGCTGGGTCACCAAGTCAAGACTAAGACAAATGCATACCATATCTCCCACACTTCTAACTGAGCTAATTAGACTAGGCTCATTATGAAGATCATTAAAGACTTAAACAGAAAAGGATCATTATGAATATAAGCATTTTTTTCTTTTGTCAAAGAAGTTTTTTGTATGATATAAATGAGTTGAAATGTGAGTACATATGAAGTAATGAAGATAAGTGATATAAACTTTAAACAATAACAAACAAACTTGACTCTGGTGCTAAGTTCTATCCATCCTAATTATATGTCCATGAAATGTACCACAACATCACAGAAATGTTTCACTTATACTGTGTAAACCTATCCTATTTCTAACAATCCACAGAAAAAGATCAAACTTCATCACATAAAACAATTTCTCTATACCAGTAATTATAATACAACACCTGGAGATCTACTTAAATCTTTTTTTAAAACAAATTCCGACTAAGAAATAACAGCATCCGTATCATGTGTTTTTATTTATGTATTGGATTGAAATGGTTATGCTACAAACTATAATGCCCTTTCTCCACCCATCAAGGCAATTACACTGAGAAAACCCGATCTTATCTTAAGTAATAAACCAATAATTCTTTATCATATGCCAATAGTATCAAAATTCAACCAGCTGTTACCGAAAGCAATCCTTCACTAATTTAAAAAAAAATCTGCAGTGAAAATACCTGCCAATGTAAACTCGGGCTAGGCTTTGTATGGTGATTTTCTATGCATGCCGTGAAAAGTTAATCCCCTTATCCCGTCTCTCCATAAAGCCCAAGTTTGATACATCTGCGGCAGTTGATCTTAAAAATCAGTGACAAAGTATAAAACCTTTTCTGCTTCTTTTGAGAAAAGTATCTTTTTGTCACTTTGGGATTGTGGACAACATCAAAATGATTTCATTTTTATCATACTGGTTCATATTCTCTATTTTTGCTTTACAATTTAAACCAGTCACAAATAGCTATTTGGGAGCATCAGTTAAAGACAAGTAACTATCGGGGAAGAGTTCTAGTCCCTTCAAATAGAATAAAGAAAACTACAGCAGGTTTTGAACACCTGTACCAAACGATAGTTTGTACAGTTAAGAAAAATTAAACCTATTCAACAAATAAGATATTTTGTGACTGGTTTTGAACAAATAGGTTTTATATCAAGTAAACATTATTTCAGTTGTATCTTGGCGCCCAGCTCATATTCGAAAATGGATTAAGATTCAATACACAACCCTTATAGTGCAAGAAATGGCTTCTTACAAAAAGGTTAGATCCAGGCCAGTCTCCAAGTAAATTGGCAGCTGGCCAGTGATCTAAACCGTTTGCTCCTGCGAGTATCTTTACTCAACAAAATTAAGCAGATATTTAAGGTTTCGGAAAGCACTGTGCCTAAGCCACAGGTCCCAAAGATGGAAATGGTCCAATTTGAAAGCAACAACATATGGCATTCAAGGCACTGTGACCTTAACTACAGAATCAAGAGTGATTAATCTAAGTTGTAAGAACTTGTTTCACAATTGATGTAAAATAAATAAGTTTAAACTAAACTTTAAACTAACCACTGGGCCACGCAGGAATCCCTGTTTTCAATTTAAAAAGGAATCATAATTGCTAAAGACGATATCATCAAAGATTGTTTTAAGGGGGGAAAATCTCCTTTTTGTGGACAAATTCTTAATCCTTATGCTGTATGAATATTAAATGAATATAACATACATGTGGTAATAGTTTCATAAATAAATAATCAATGGTAAACTTGTATCAATTAAAGCCACAACCTAATTTGGTAATTATTGCAAGGATATGAGTTATCGCTTGTCACAATCCTTTAGTTTAGGCTGAATGTTTTTATCACAATTCAAAATAAAAATGCTTTTGGTCATTATCTGTAATGAGTGTTCACCCTGATGATGAGCACTTCTGACTTTTGCCACAACATAAAGAATCAGATTTTACAACCATGATGATGCGGACAACTGATAAATGTCATGTGCACTACTAAATCAAGAACTAAATTATAATCAGCCCCCATAATGTTTTGGATTGTTTACAAAGTCTCCTGAAGTAAAATTGAACATCCTACGGTGCACATTTAATCAACTAGAAGCAATCAGGGGCAATTCAGACCACTCTGACAAATGCCACTGTAGAATATTTTTTTCTTCATTTGGCTGTAATTAAGTTTGCCGTGGACTTGGGACAAATAAATATGAAGACTTATACTATTTGCTCAAGAACACGTTTCTAAAGCCGTAACTTCTCTATACCTTCTCTCACTCAATATCAATGCCTATCAATGCCTTTTAAGTGGTTTCAGTGAAAACTAACCAACTAAATTGAACCCACCGTTAAATAAGGAAATGGGACTTGAATATGAAACCTTTGATCAAATTAAACACACCCGAGAAAAATTAAACCTTTACAGATTAAGCTTTGCTTTGCTTGATGGATACAGCAACCGGCCAAGTTGTCTCAGTGCTCAGTACCTGACCATTTCTGCATACTAAAAATGTTTAATAGTCAATTTGAAAGCAACAACAGTTATGCTAGTTTAAACTTATATGTTTTACATTGATTGTTTCAGAAGCTTGAAGGTTATTAAATTCATTCTAAATGACTGCTTTCTGGATATGTAACCAATACTGACACGCCGATTTAAGGGATAGTCAGATTTCACCTAGCCTTACGGGGATCAAACTCTCTATATACCTCTGCACAAATGTCGTCCATAAACAGAAGGTAGCTAGCAATAACTTGAAGAAACACAGTTTGTCTTTGTTATCTAATTGAACCCATTGAGACAAAATAATAAATTGCTCATAAAGAGCTCATAAATTACTCCAAAGTCTTCTGCAGGAGCAGTAACGTCACATAATGATGGAGCAAGGGTGTAACACCTACGTTTATCAATTATTCAATTCCCAATTCATAATCCTTCAAAAACATGTTTTTCATTAATTTTATCAATGATATGGAGATCAAGCCAAAATTTGCTTTATTACTTGCGTCATTAAAACAACTACAAAATTTTCAACTGACAACCTACTCCATAAACTATGACTTAAGGTTGAATACCCGTAATCTGCCATTATGTCACCTGTTTACTTTGTTTGGTCTCAGTCTACATTTGTTCTGGGAGGGAAATATCAAATTTAATGCCAATAATTCCGAACCCGATCTATGTATACCAAAAAAGACTGAAATAATCAGAAAACATAATGAGTTTCAAAATGGCGGGTTATAGGCATTCTACCAAACTTTGCAACATTCACCATGAGCACAATTTTCCATGGATATTCCTTCGCACGCACAGATCACAAAGTTTCCTTCAACACCTACATAAAGTCCCCAATAAACCTGTTCAAAATAACAGATGCAGAAAGGGTTTAACCCTTTCCCAAACAATAACGACATTTGATCACTTTGTTGCAGACGACTTTAGAAAACATTGTGGGAAAAGGAGAAATTGCTCGTGACGAGCAATTTCTCCATTTCCCACAAGGTTTTCTGCCCTATCAGAAGATTATTTTCCAATTTCATCACATTTTGAAATGTCGTCTACAAACTCTTTCAATTTGGGACAGTCGAAAAAATTTTGTTTGGAAAAGGGTTAACAATCACAAGAGTGGCGGTAATAATCTGAATTTGATTTACTTGTCCGTAGGTGTCAAATATTTCTGCATGTGTCCTTAGCTATTGGCTATATCGCTTATTGCAATAAAAAATTCACTTGTATGTTGATGCCTTTGGACAAGCTGGAAAATGCAGAAAATTAATTTTGCCATTCCAGCTTCAGATGAAATTCATCTCTGTAAGCTGGCTACATTATTCAAAAGAGTTCACTTCATTAGCTATCAGTACTGATAGCCTGGAATAGATGATAAAGGCCTACAAACAATAACAATGCTAATTGTCAAAACAAGGAACAATAACAGGACACAATTGCATAACATATTGGTGACATTTTACTTGTACCATATGGAGCATTATTTCATATCATAACAACTTTCACTTTTTGTTACAAATATACTTTCTTTAAAAGCCCTGAGGATAAGTTCAATTGAGAATCAATATAGCCAATTAGGCAATCAATAGGGCAGTTATCTGCTCACTACTCTTTCATTCACGTTTGTAAACCCATTCTAATGCTCTTTGCTCAAATCCTCTCTGACAAATGGAGAAGTTACTTATTTCAAGCCATTTTTTCTTTTATTGCAATAGTCTCTCACAAAACCACATCAAGAAAATGTTATTTTTGATACTTTGTATAACAATATCTTGTACTTGAAATTAAATACTATAACATCAACATCTCCTTTTAGGGCATTGTTTTCAAGGACTCCTTTACACAGGAATATGAAGTAGTATAGTTTCTAAAGCACTCGGTAAAATATATTATAAGAGTTTCAATTTACTTTCCCATGCAAATAAGTTAATATTAACTATTGCTGGTCCCTTTAAACTTTTCCCTCACATGGGTTTTCTGGAGATAAACCACCTACAGCAGAGCATTTTAGAAAACTCTGTTCGAAAAAGTTGACCAAGTAAACAGCAATTTGTCATTCTTGTCGCACTGGTTTCGATCTAATTTGACTCAGGAAATGTGAATCATCATCAGGAAAAGAAACGGTGTCCGGTATTGTATTCAGTACACAGGGAGAAATCATAATAGACCTTTATTAACACTATATATACATTTCCCTTGTGTATATATAGTGTTAATAAAGGTCTATTATGATTTTTCTCCCTGTGATTCAGTAAGGACCAGTTGAGGTATACTAAGAGTGGGTACCGGTAGTGGTTAACAAGCAAAGCGTTAAGTAAATACGGGTTTTATGGGAACACTTTTAACACCATTGATACAATAACGTTTTGTAAGGGCATTATTTGAATGGTGAGCTTCCATATTTGCTGAGAGAAAACAAAAAATGCTGTGACGAAAATGCCTTAAATTAGACTAAGCAAACAAGAACGCATTTGGACACTATTGAACTAAAGAAAGAAAGCCAAGGATTAACCCTTTCCCAAAACACAAGTTTTCGACTGTCCCAAATTGAAAGAGTTAACAGACAACATTTCAAAATGTGATGGAATTGAAAAACATTCTTCAGATAGAGCAGAAAACCTTGTGGGAAAAGGAGAATTTGCTTGTGATGAGCAATTTCTCCTTTTCCCACAATGTTTTCTAAAGTTGTCTGCAACAAACTGGTCAAATATCGTTATTGTTTGGGAAAGGGTTCAGCTCTTACAAGGAACATGACTGATTATCACAGACGATAAAAATGTATGAACAATATATTTCGAATCGGTTTAAAATTATTAACCAATCATAATCACAAAAGTTGTTAAAAGCTCAGTTCCATCCAACAAAATACAAAGAATTTTTTCCATTCAATTCCTTTCAATAACAGTAATAAATCCTTTATCTTATTTCTTCAAGTCATGTTTACAGTTTTATGTAACATTGAAAATCAATGTTTACATGTGATCTGATCTTAATTGTTGAGAACAAGCAAAGGCTCTAAACAATTCCTTTTGTTTATTGTAATCCCTTGTATGGAAATTCTTTTGTATGGGAATTCTTACCGGTAACTGCATCTTTTGCAGAACTTTAGAGATCAGTGACAAAAGATAAATTGTTCCTGACAAGTCATTAATCCCTTTACCATAATAGTTCTTACCTCATTATTATAATAAATGTAGAGGACATTGGTCTAGGGAAAAAGTGTTGGTTTCAGGACACAAGGGTCATAATTTTGAATCCCGTGAGCAGCCAGATCTGCCTTGTGAGATCTTCTAAATCCACCTTCAGTATGAGTGCTGGTAATTAACGTATCAAGGAAGCAGAATCATTGCAAGAGTGGTAAGTTGTAAGAACTTGTTTCACAATTGATGGAAAATAAATAAGTTTAAACTATAGCAAAAATTAATGCTGTTATTGTTTTGTTGCCTGAAGGTGCTTTCAGTTTATATGACTTACATATTGCCATATATTTGGGAAATGGGGTTATCTAGTATTGCAAAGAGGCAAACTAAGCATGCAGCCACATATTTCTAGACTTCCTCAGGGATATTGTTTAAGATTATAACAATGGGTTTTTGGGATGCATCTGATTTTAAACAATGAGTGATTTTGGAAAACAATGGGTCTTTTTTTTCTAACTTCATTTGGACAAAACTTAACTTAATTATTCAAACTTCTATGACCACTTGGTAAAAGACGCTTGTTTTACTGTTTTTTTCCTCATAAAAACCTCTCCAAATAGGTAGGTGATTTAAAGCATGAAAGTAAAAGCTTTGCAAGCGGTTCCAGCCATTGAGTGTATGTTTTCTTTCATTCAAAGGGTTCTAGGAAACAATGGGTATTTTGAGATTTTATGAGTAAATACAAAAAATTATCCCTGCTTCCTTTTAGTGCTACCAAGTTTTGGTTTTAGCATTTAAAATCTAAAGAAAGTTTCAGTAAAGAGTAAACAAAACAGAAACTTTCCATAACCACTCCATAACGTTCAACAAGCTTAATTCAATACAATGGTGAGACCCTCTTGAGAAGTATTGGCACCTTTCTTACACCTGTCAAGAGAGTTTCAACACAATGGATCTAAAACTAAAGGTGGACAGGGAAAAAGGGGAGTTCTTATAACCCCTCATTCTATGTTACCTCACTTATTCACTCACTCACAATATTCTTGTCTTTTAAATAAATAAAAAAAAACCTCTAAAGACTAAAACTTTTAGGATGGATAGTAAACATTATTGTGCTGGAGCCGACTTCATGCTTATGCAAACAGGTTGGATCCAGGTGACCTAACCTGTTTGCTACACTGAGTTTCTTTCCTCACAAAAAGATATTTTCAAGGCTTTGGAAAGCAGATGACAAAAAAATCTATTTTCAGAAAATTCCCCAACATTTCTTTTGTTGGAAAAGAAACCAACAAGGAGTACCCCTCCATCAAGCACCCCAGCTCTTGAAAAAATTCCTTATGAACACCCTTGGTGTTAACACAAAAAACAACAGTATTTCAATCATCGTGGCGTTAGCACATCTATCCTTGTGCAAATTCCTTTCTAAGGAAAGCCCTGGATGCTTACTTCTTTACCACATGCACATAAATGAAAAGTGTCGAGAAACATATAAATTAAGTCACACCATAAAAGAATATTGGTTGAGTCCAATCTCCAACCAAGGATCCCTGTCTTTCCTGTCAGACAAGCTAAGTTTGAAAGGGTTTAGTTTTAGTGTGATATTGACATAAAAGCAAGGTTTTTCCTCCAGTCACTATCTCTATTTCATTAGGTAAACACAAAAAGCTGATTTAAACATTAAAAAAGATTGGATTATCGGTTTCTGAATTGAAAAAAATAATAATGAAAAGGTGGTTAGGGGAGAAAACATATAAAAAAAAACTTCAAAAGTGACAAACATTCAATAGACCATTTATAATCCCTTCACATAGCATAGAAAGCTTAGTAGACATTTGATGTAATCAAAGTGAGGAAAAGAGAACGTTTCCATCACAAAATATGTAATCAAAGTGAGGAAAAGAGAATGTTTCCATCACACTGAAGATTATGTTCATTTTTTTATGTATACTTTGATTTGACACTGCAACACACAACCCAGGTTCCAGAATGTTTAGGCTCAAATAAGAGACATAGACTTATCTTCCTTCTTTGATTATAAAACCACTGGACCATATAACAGGGGTGGCAAAATCAATTGTCCATATTGCCCAGCTTGACCAAAAGACTTATCGGAGAAGTGAATTTTTATTGTGATCTACTGTATAATCATTAAATGGATAACTGCAGAAAAACATTAAGGATTCACGGACAAGTAAGTGAAAATTAGATTTCACAACCTTAGTACTATAATATCATCAGAATCATCCAAACAAAAATATTTAGAGAAATGCTTAAGCTGTTGCAGTAAAACTGAGGAAAAAAGTTTCTATGAAATGATAGGACTACAATCTATATAAGGTAAAATACTTCATCTTTGTAAATTATAAATATAGTCATAACATTCATTGAGCGAATGATTTTGAATTTTCTCTTCAAACATCAATGTCATCCGTATTGGCATAGTGACAATGAAGCAAAGATATGCATGATGTTACAAAGGGATGAACCAGAATAAACCTCTTATCTTCCAGGGTTCTCTCTGGCTAAAATTTTCTTTGCGCCAACACTTGCGCCAAATTGAAAAAGTTGGAGCCAAATTAAAAAAATTGGAGCCAAATTCAATAAGTTGGAGCCAAAATAGTCTTTTGTAGAAGGTGAAATCCTTCATTAGGGTCACCTACGGTTCTAAAGGGGTTCTCAAGTGTTTGTTTGTTCTATCTATTTGTACGTGCTGTTTTCCATTAGGTTCTATGGATTAAATTCTCTCTCACACTCAGCATTTGAAACAGGACATATCAGAAACATGACTTTCACATTGGCATCATATTATAACCAACTATTTCCTGTCCTCCAGGCCTCCTAGTCAGATGTTTATTTGATTTTTAGTGGGAGGCATATTCAACGACTGAGAACATCGATTTATAGTCACTCTTGTGTTGGAACAGAATTAAGTGTCACTTAAAATCGCGGATTTTATTTACCAAAACTTCGGCGCATAAAGGAGTTTCATTTATTTGTCAATCAACACAACTGACTTCGTCGATATTTGATGTCAACTTCTTTAAAAGGAGCGCGAGGGCAAACATTTTGATTGAAAAGCAATTAAAGTAATCAAAGTCGTAATTTCCATATAATTGAAGTTGTAAAAGCTGGCGAATGACTAAATGGTGTACACAGGAAAGTGTCACCTTCAACAAACTTGACAATCAACAGATAATGAACTGAACAAGTGTGAAAACAGGATTATCCCGTATCGGAAATCGCATTTGATAAACAAGCTGGTTCCCGAGTTCTAATTCAAAGTACTGCGATTACGGGAACCATCGATACATGGTTCTCGGCTCTACAGTAAAAACAAATCAATATTGACTCGAGATTGGCAACCATGCGGTAAACAAACATCAAATTCTCGCGGAAAATAGTCGGCGCCAGGCACTTTCGCCAAATTTGTTTTTCTTGCGCCAATTTCTTGATTTTGTCGCCAATGGCGCCATTTGCGAAGGCCAGCGTGAACCCTGTCTTCTGAGTTATGTTACTACCTTGTGTGCTTGCTGAGCTCTAAAACGTGGTACAATTCTGCCCTGTTTACTTTTTGAAGCACCGGAGTTGTGACACACATACGCAACAATCATTCATGAACCCTTATAGTGTTGGAACTGGCTTCATGCTTATGCAAACAGGTTAGATCCAGGCCAGCTGCCAACTAAATTGGTGACTGGTCTGTGATCTAACCTGTTTGATACTATGAGTATCTTTCCTCATCATTCTTAAACAGATATTGAAGATTTTGAAAAGTAGACAACACAAAAATCTATTTTTAGAAAATTATAAAGCAGTCTAAGGGTTAATGGAGCAATGGTTTGCAATAAAAACTCATCGTGTTTTAGATAAACTTATTTCATCTTGCATCTCAATGTCCAAGAACTCTTATCATTGCCATCTTCTGTGCTTATGAATACATTTTTTTTCAAACTCTACATGTCATTTGATGATATTCTGATGTCTCTGTGCAAAAGTATCTGAAGGAACTAAAACCACACTGGAAAAAATTTTCTTTTCCATCTATCAAAATGGAGGGAAAGTCTAAACAAACTCAACAAATGTTGAATTTT
This sequence comes from Cerastoderma edule, assembly GCA_947846245.1. NCBI lineage: Eukaryota > Metazoa > Mollusca > Bivalvia > Cardiida > Cardiidae > Cerastoderma > Cerastoderma edule. Next base: position 15,012,663 of record OX401422.1, on the reverse strand, counting down.
GATCCTTTGTGGTCATTGTGCAGGGATTATCTTCATTTTGAACTCCATATTTTTCATTTTTGTTTAAACCAAACAAATGGGAACTAATTACAGATTTCATGCCACACAACAAAATCCATATTCAATACTATGTGTAAATCGATTTTTGAGATGCAAATGAAGTATTATATATATTGCTTATTTATGTGAAATTTGATTTTACTCAAACAAGTGATGTAATTGGAATCATTACATTAATGGCCACCAAGTACCAGCCACAAGATGTTACAACTTTGTATCTATTCTTAACTGGACTTCTGCATATAGGGTAGTCAGAATGATTCAGACATAGATCTCTCATTCTAGGTCTAGATGCATTCAATATCAAAATGCTTCAGAGAGAGTATCTATAATTGCAGTAATCTTGTTTCTGATTGGTCAACGGTTTTAATTCTTGTCACGGATTGTCCCCTCTGGCCCAGAGGGAGGAACGTCATCATGTTTTATCATATTTAAAGCTTGGATCATCACATCAAGTTCCAAGAAATCCAAGCTTTCATTTCGGATAAAAACTTATTATTTCATTGTGAAGTGTAACAGTTCAATCATTAGTACCATTCCCCGCACTTAAAGTTACACAAGAAACGTGTACTTCATTGCTGGAGGCTCACCCTGTTCAGTGATGGAAGAAGAAACTGGTTGGCGTACCATATTCAACTTGCTTGTGGTACATATCCTTTTAGAGTGACTTCTCCTCAATACCTTGTTGATTGACTACAAGAAACTAAGGTGAACTAAGGCAAAAAGATTGGGTCTAACTAGACAAAACGAACTTAAACGATCATGACCTGGTGGTATTTACATTGGAGACAGAATGTCTACAAATATTCACAACAATAAACTCGGGGTATTTTGTCGTTTCTCGGACAATTGTCTACATAAATCAGAAGACCTTATACATCAAGCTGCAATTGGATATATTCATTCATCTAAATTGGTAAAAATCACTGTTTACTCACCATAACAGGTCGTTATTGACAAAAACAAAACTAGGATTATCTCCTCTGGTCCGAAGTCAGCCATGACACTTGACCTACATAAATGGCTATTACTAGTTTCCAACTTTTACAAGGTATGTAACTTGCCATCTTCTTAGCCGATTTTTCCTAAAGTAGTCCATGTTTGGATTGAGTTCCGACCTAAAAAAGTAATTTTGGAAGAAAAAAAATATAAGATTGGCCACTGTTTTTATCTATAAATTAAACTGGCGATACAATGATAAAGGTTCTCTTTTTATATATCGCAGGAATATTACTTTTAGATGTATGAACACAAAAAGAGGTGCCTCGGTCGCCTTTGACAGGGCTCTTCCTCAATATCCTTTACAGAGTTATCGTTCGTTCCTGTACGTTTGCGGTTGCATTTTTAGAGTGTTCTGTACATTCTGTTACTTGATCTTTATTAGCTCTTTGTTGATACTAAGTAAAAGATAATCGATGGACTATCATCCTAGTTATGTAACATAATACCAATTCCAACTTTACAATGCATGGTTTATGAAATTAACAAAAAAAAATATATGGTCCCATCAGAAAATAAAAAGGCAATCTTCGCGTCAATTTTTTTTACTGAAACTGGTATGATACAAGCAATCTATGACATAGCCTTTTATTTCATGAAAAAATCAAATAATAGAATAAAATCGTAAACAATCCAGACAGTATGCCAAGGACCCATAGTTTACGTACGTAATCTTCAAACACTGCCCTCGCAGCTACTCGTCTCATGGCAATTTCATTTGAATCACTGTGTTTCCTTTGCAGATTTGTAAACCAAAAATAGCTTTTTTGTAAGTATATATACCCGTGTAATATACCCTAAATGTAACCATCTGTATGTGTTAATTTTCCCGTTCCAGACATTGTTTCTCTGTTTCCCCACTTGCTGCTTTCTAAGTTTTAGTTTGGGCCCAAGTCTTACTCTTCAGCATTACTCCTGGCTGTCTCTCAGTCCTGGCTGAAGCGCATGCGCTTGACATATTCAGTCTTCTATAACGTTACAATTTAATGTACAATTGACCCAACCTGAAGTGTCAATAATTTGAACTAGTCTATTGATTGAACAGGGTGCCATTTTATCAATAATCGTTGCTAAAATGGCCCCAGAACCTTAACTCGGATGATCCAAGCTGTAACTGCGTGAGACTGAAATATCTACGTCTGGATCATTCGGACTACCAGAACCAATCTGAACACATCGGGTTTATCCAATAGAAAACACAGCTCACGGAAATACCCGAGTAGTTCCGATTGTACCAGAACCTCAAGATACAAGTTTATCGTGCAATCAAGTAAATGTCGTAAAAGGGAAATAACTCGCATAACTCTGCAAGGAAATTTTACTATGTAATTTTTCGTTTAGTTATGGGAGTTATCTCTCTTTGACTATAATTTAACTGACCGCACGCAATGTAGAATCTAATGCACAAATGTTTATTAGGTCTTTGGTGATGGTTTCAAATAATTGATTAACACTCCCAAATTGTCAAAATCAGTCATAAAAGTATTTAAGCCTCAAGTATCTTATGGGTTAATTCTAATGTTGCTTTTAAAATTCCCGCGAACTGTTGAATGACCTCCGGAAGTAGTTTAACACTAGAAAGTGAGTGACCCTTATCAAACAAGACAGGTTGGAATTCAGAGTAAGCCAAACTATGGATCGTTTCGTTGTCCGAAAGCCTTCTCCATCGACGAGTAATTCTCCATCAAAGAGTCGACCTCGCATGAAACAAACTACGATCGAGTCATTGAGGGTTTGTTTCAGATTTTTGCTAATGCTTTGCGCTCTTTCGCTTTGATACGGATAACGTTGAAAAGTCATTGTTGACTTTTTAATCAATTATGCCATGATGGTTCACAATTTTTTCTGTTGTATGTTTTGAACCATTGATTCATCGAACATGTAGTAAAAATGAATAGATCTATAATTTATTGATTAATGACAAGTGTATCAATTGAAATGTCCATCGTATTTGATAGTCTATTCTAATCATCAGAGACATACCCATAGATAACTAGACTATGTTTCTATGTCTCTGTAATGATATTATATTTTTATTCACCTATTTGTTTCACATTGATTGTGAAGGAAGCTTGAAGCTTGTTCAAAGTCACACTCGATGACTGCTTCCTGGATTCTAAACCAATCCTTACGCCTATCTGTGGGTTAGTCGGGGCAATTCTTACCCCGCCTAATGGGAATCGAACCCGGGACCCTTGGTACAAGAGGCCGACTTCTTACCTCAATAAAAGAATACAAAAAGTTTGGTGCAAGATATATATAACTCCAAAACAAATAAATCATTAAAATCAACAAATAATGCCATTTTATTCATTCCTCATACTTATTGTATAGGCTGTCAAATTGGGTTAAATACACCTGTTCAAGAGATGTGAAAAATAAGTAGTATACATTCACTTTCTTTAATTGTTTTACTATATGTTTCATTGTTGGTGAAATCGTCAGTAGGCAAAATCCTTATAAATTATGAAAACAGGTATAAATGAGGCAAATAATTAAGGTTGTGAAGAAATGGTTTTAAACTTTCATTAACATTTCCAGGGTGTTGTGGTAGTGGAGGATATTTTACGTCATAAGTCCAAACTTAAACTGGAAACATCCTCAAAAGAAGAAAAGTTAAACAGTCTTGAGGAACTTGGGAAGAAGATTCCACCCCGCCATGTAATGCTGAGTACAAAGATAGGTAAAGTATGGATACCACATATAGATGCTCATAACAACCATAGGTATAGTCTTAATAACATGTCATGCCAAGGCTCAGTACAAAAATGGGTATAGTCTGAATATCACTTTAATGCTTAGTACAAATATAGGTATAGTCTTAATAACATGTCATGCCAAGGCTCAGTACAAAAATGGGTATAGTCTGAATATCACTTTAATGCTCAGTATAAATATAGGTATAGTCTTAATAACATGTTATTGCTCAGACAAAAAAAAAATAGATTTAGCCTGAATATCGTGTAAATGATCATGTTAACCGTCACAATGGCCTAGTGGTTAAGGCATTCAACTGGGCATCCGCCTCTGGACAGGCAAGTCGAAGGTTAAAGCCCTATAAGCATTGGAGGCATTTGTTCGAAATATGTTTCTTGTGGGACCAAAATTGCTGGTTCATGAGCCACCAGCTAGTTACATCATTGATGACCAACTTATATTTGCTTGGGGCCTAGCATAGTTATAGAAGTTGGGAGGTACTTCGTATAATCAGTGAAGAGGTTCTCATAAGCCAATCTGGCTAACCTTTTACTAGGGGTGACACTAGAATAAACAAAACCTTTACCTTTTATATATTTGAAAGCATTTGAATAATGAATTGTGTATAAGTAATGTTCTGAACTTCACCTTTGCAAATAACCTTTTTCAGGTAATGTAGTAAACAAATTAAGGAATCATGAAGACAAGGATATCAGAAGGGCTGCCAAGAAAGTTTACATCACCTGGAGGACCCATTTTGTCGAACATATGGAACGCCCCATGATGGAGGTGAAGTGTGATCTAAAAACAGAAAACCTGAGAAATTCTGGGACATCCCTCCTGACTGGGGCATTATCTGTTGAGGTAAACATTTTAATTAATCATTGACTTGTAGTGGAATCCTTCGTACATAACTAAAAAAGTTTTGGCTCCAAATACGTCGTTGATCTTTCCTCCGAAAGGTTCTGTTTATTATTCTACAGAATAAAAACGATTTATGCCCTAAGAATGCTGGGAAATTCTCTAAAATAGATTTTTGTTTCGTCAGCATAATTTTGGATGAGAAAAGATACTCAGACAAGCCAACAGGTTAGATCACAGACCAGCCACCAATTTACCAATCAAACCTGTTTACATAAGCATGAATTTGATTCTAGCACTATAAGCATGAATTGATCATCAATGGCTGGTGACTTGTTACAGATACCTCCAAACACATCAAAGGAGGTGTTGGCTCTTAATAGGTCAATGGTGTTTCCTTCAAAAGGTTTTGTTTATAATTCTACAGAACAGAAAGGATATTAAGATGCTTGTTCACACATCAGATAATGTGCAAGTCAAAATAAAGTGTCATGGAAACCATACAGTTTTTGTATTACAGTACAATATCTAATGAGAAATACATACTGAACACAATGTGTCAGTATGTTAGTAAATACAGACATATGTGATGGATTTTAAACAGTCACAACACTTTAGAATCTTAATATGTTTATAAAATAATTGTACACAGACTTGTAATCATTTTACTTCCAATGGCCATGTTCCGGTACGCCGTATACAACAGTACAGCTGCTACACAATTTTGAGTAAAAAACTCTTTCAATATCCAAGTTTCCTCACAATCTGTTAGAGCAGTTTTTAGTAGAAAACTGTTCTAGAACATTTTGACGAAAATAGAGCTTTCTCTTTAACAATTGTACAATTTCTCAGTGGTTTTTTTTTTTTTGCACATTTACACAGTTTAAGGAAATTATACTTGTTTAACCTTTATATTGGTGGAACCGACTTCAAGCTTGTGAAGACAGGTTAGATCCAGGCCAGCCGCCAAGTAAATTTGCAGCTGGTATAAGATCTAACCTATTTTCTACTCTGAGTATCTTTCCTTATGGAACTTAAGCAGATATTCAAAGTTTTGGAAAGCAGACAATGCAAACATCTAGTTTTAGAAAATTACCAAGCACTCTAAAGATTATACAGTGTATATGAAATGCTTTCTGGTTTAAGAGTCTATTATTCTTATGATTTCAGAAAACCCACAAGCTTCCAGAGACAATAGAGAGAGAAGTGTTCAATGTGAGTAAAAGACTGATTTCAAACAGCTACAAGAGAACTATGCGCCACCTGGTGTTTTCATTAAAAAGTAAACCAGAAATGAGGGAGAAAGTTCTGTCAGGGGAGATCACTGTGACTAACTTGGTAAAAGAAAATCAAAAGTCTTGATGAAGACTGTTGAGTTTATGACAGAATAAAAAGATTAAATGATCTCTTCACCAAATGATGATTCATTCATGCATGCATACAATGTCCAAATGAATTACTGGCTTGAATTAGTCTTGATCAAGTTCAACACAGGGGGGGTTGGAGTCAAAGGCTGAATCACAACTTTATTAATGCAGTGTTGATCCAAACTTCATCAAAATTGCCAACAATGGTTTTCTGAATGAGATATTGGTTAAGTTAAAAGATTGATGATTGCTGTAGTAACTGATGATATATTTACTGACACAAATAAACAAATTTGCCCATATGATTATCAATATGCCCTGTTAGTAACGGGTGATTTCTGCTTTAATCATCCTTAAATGTTTATCAAGCTACAGACTTAAGGTATTTAATTTGTCAGGCTTCAATGCCATAGAAACCTGGTTAGCGTTCAAGGAAAATCATGGGACTTGTTACATTTAGTTGATTTGGAATACATCAAAAGGGTTTTGTGTTGACTAGTGGTTATGGTGGTGGCCTTGAACATGGGAGTCCCTAGTTTGAGCCCCAATCTTACCTCTTGTTTCGTGGGAATGACTTTTGGCAACATGGCCTAGGACTAGTGATTCCAGGAAAGCCGATAGATGATTGCAAAATTGTTTAACCCCATATAAACAAAAAAAGGCATATAGGGACTTGTTACATTTCAGTTGGTTTCGAATATATTTAATTCATTTTTGCCAGCAGTATCAGGAAACTGGAAAGACTTTGTACATAAATTTTTTACTTTATATTGACATCTTTATTAATGTCCATATTTTCACTTATTTTTGTCTTCTTTTTTCTCCATCTTTTGTAACTGACCAAAGACAGATGTTTCTATGGTGTAAATATTTATTCTTTACTTTATACTGATAAATATGTGTAAATATTTATGATTTTGCAATAAAATGATTTAATAATTTTATTAAAGTATTTACGTTTCAAATGGATGACCATTTTTTCCCAACTCTTTACCCCAAGATGCTGGGTAATTTCTTAAAAATAGATTTTTGTGTCGTCTGCCTTCCAAATCCTTTAATATTTGCTTCATTTTGATGAGGAAAGATACTTTGAGATGCAAGCAGGCACAATCACAGGACAGAAGCCAACTTATTTGGTGGCTGGCCTTGATCCAACCTGTTTGCATAAACATGAAGTCGGTTCCAGCACTGAAAGGGTTAAGTTTAATCATTTATTCCTTGCATGCAAATAAATCTATGCTTTTGGAGAAAATTAGTTAAACTGTCGCATAGCCCCTTAAAACTGTTGATGAAAGTGTAAGGTTGGAATAGCGGACATTTGAACTCTAGCTTGATGGCAATGTTTTTTTTATTTTTATCTCCATTTTGACAGTCTTCACTTAATTTTGGAAGACAACTCACTTAACACATTACCACCTAACACCACTTTTTTGCATCTTGCACCAGAGGACTCAATCAGCATTGTGACAAAAGGGGAAATTGCTTGGCAAAAGTAATTTCTCCTTTTGCTATAATGCTTTTTCAATAGATTCACATATCACAACAGCAGAACTGAAAGGTTTTTCCTTTATTTACAAAGCCTAGTCGTCTGCTTCAAGAAAAAAATAATTGTATGCAGGTGGTAAAGAGTTAAGTTCCTAGGAAATCTGTGTATCAACCCCATATTCCATGACTGATTTAAATACAGGTTTCAAATCGCATCAACGTTATATCAGTTATTTTGTGATGCTCAACTCTTAATGATGGATGGAGGAAGGCCCATATACTTCTTTTAAGGGCTGGTCAAGCAAGGTAGAACCATCAACATTTTGCAAGTCGACAATGAGACTGCCTCTCATGCAAAATCATATGCCGCCACTGGGATTTGAACTGATGCAGAGATGGCCATGTGATTTCAAGTTTTATACTCTAACCAATCAGGCCCCTTTTCTCAATATTGGTTTATTTTGAGGTATCAGATGATGAAGTCTTTTGGAACTATTCTGATGAAAATGTGTAAGACACAAGGATGTATTCTGATGATAGAGAAGTTAATTGACCAAGACAAGCAGTTAATCATATGGACACAGCTTTTATCAAATACTGTAAGGAAAAAGTACTTGTATCATCTGACTTTGGTTGCGGTGGCTTTCAACTTGGACATGCAGCAGATTCCCAAATGCAAGAAAACTCTTTCATAAAACTCCTTTAGGGGTATCTGAACTTAAAAACCATGTACTATCAACTGAGAAATATTCTCAATTATATGGAAACAAATTCAGGAACAATAAACAATACTATGCTACAATGTTTTATTAGTTTTTTGTTTAAAATACAAAAGTACTATGTTATTGCTACAAGGGATATGATAAAAATTTCCAAAAAATGAGAGAATTTGTATATTTGAGGGCAACCAAGTTGAATTTGATCCAATTCACATCATCTCTGTTAAGTATGAATAATCAGAAGTGACAGTTGGAAGAGATCAATGTAAACTATTTGCAAATAGATTACCAAATCCTTTATTTATCAACATATTCGTCGACTGCAGTATAGAATTTTCAAAATGGATGGGTCACAAAATTCCAAAGAGCAAATGAGTATATACTTGACAATCCACTGGGGTTTCAGTTACATTCGTTTTATTTCACCCAGTTTTTGCATTGTGTCAACAATGTTTCCCTGTATCATTCAATGCCTTGCTTATAATGGATTAATGAAGACCTTTCAATTAACTGTCCATAAGGATGAGCCAAGATAAGAGCCATCTGCATTTGGATAGTTAACAAGGAGACATGGAAATGCAAATCTATCACTACAGTGATTTGAACCAACACCGAGAGCCACATTGTGATTTCAAATTAAATGCGCTAACCAACATGTCAGGAGGCACCTTCAAATCATAGGGACCATTGTCTTTTGACATACCTATAAAATCATTATATAAAATGCTATGTTGTGTATATCGCAGGTTCAACGCAGAACTATAGTCAGTGCTTCATATTTTGTGAAGCACTTACTAAAGTCTTGCATTGAACCCTAAATATATTGATAATAAAGGCCTGCTATTGTAAAGGAATGCTCAAGCCTGAAAATCATTATTTGAAGCCTGAATTTAGACCTCTTCAATATGAACAAGAAAGGAAAATGTAAAATCTCAAAGCCTAAAATCAGGACCAGGCCTTAAAATCAGCAAACCTGTGATATAGGTATATCAAACAACATTGGTCCCATTGTTCAAACAAGAATCATTTGACACAAATTTGATGAAGAACTAATAGTTTACATTGATGGAAATAAGAACAAATTCTACTTGGCATCATCTCGATAACTCTTTGCAATACAATTGTAAGTCCATCCCTTTATAGGCCTTACAATGGCATTACACTGAGATATATAAATCTTCTATTTGTTTACATCACATATTACACTGTAAGTCCCATTGGTCAATTATCAGCATACAATCAAGGACATTTCAAGAATCAAACAAAAACTTTAAGACAATTCATAACTATTGGTCGAGAAGAAAATCTCATGGGTTCAATGCAAGACTATAGTAAGTGCTTCATGTTTATGAAGCACTTACTATAGTCTTGCATTGAACCCTTGATCTGTTTCTTGATAATAAAACTACCTCAAGATTTGTTCAACTTAATTCACTATTGCTAAACTATATCTAATGTAAATGCATGCATATTTTATATCATATAATACAAAAGCCTCAATAATGATCTGTAGAAATAAATGGTTCGACATAAAACTAAAACAACATTACAGAATTGCAGTATGTGTTTTGAAAGTTATGTTTTATAAAACTGTTCCTATTTTACACACTAGCTTTACCCCAATGACTGACATTTTACATCTAATTATGAGTTTCACCTCAGGTGTCTTAGCCTTCAAAAAACACAATTTAAAACACAATTTGGGAAAAACGCAGAAGCACAAAAGACAGAAAAACTTGGTAAGAGATAATGAATACAATTATGTTTTTAGCAATTGATATTTAAAACTTTTCATGCATCTTTTTTCTGTACATTTCCATTGAAGACTGCCAATAAAGGAAGCCTTAATTCGTTTATATGGGTTTTAGATTACCTCAACATTATGACATTTATGTTGTGATTCCCAGCTTATTATGGTGGAGGGAGACCTTAAACTTGACTACCCAAATGGGCTGGTAAAGGTAGGTAGAACTGTCAGCAGTCAGTAAGTCAGCTGGCAGACTGCCCGTCATGAAAATGAAGACAATGTATATGTCGAGGGTTCAATGCAAGACTATATAGTAAGTGATATATTCACATACGTGAAGCACTTACTATAGTATATTGCAACAAACCCTCGAAATGTGTTCACTGACAGTTTCTTATTAACAAACCTGCTTTACAAATTACTTTCTTGAAACATTTAACCAGTTTTTAACCCTTTGAAAGAATGATATGGGAAAAAATAGGCATTGAATAATACATAGGAAGCAAAGGATGAACAACATTTTCAGGAATTCAATTATTGCAAAAGCTAAAAAATATATAAATATGTACAAAAGCTGTAGAGTAAACATGAAACCATCAGTTTGTAACAGGAAGAAAACTTAAAATATAGCTCTACAAGCATGCAGAAATTTTAAATGAAGAACACAAGTTTTCTTTTCCCACAATATCAGATTTTTCATACTAATATTGAGGGTTCAGTAGAAGACTATTGTAGGTGTTTCACGAACATGAAGCACTTACTATAGTGTGGCACTGAACCCTTGATGTATATTTCTGTTTAAACCATGATTCTATAGTGATAAAATGAAAGCCATTGTAGGCAGACTACATACTAAACAGAATGTTTGTTTCTCTTTAACATAACGACAACTTAGTTAAAAGGAACTCTACTAGAGAATACATGTACATATAGACTGTATAATTATACCAGATCTACAAAATTTGTCAATATGGAAAGGCTTTGAGAGGTGAAATAAAAACTTTATACAACTATATCCGTGATTTTGGGGACCTTAGAGATTTCAATAGTGTATGAATCTGTATTACTAATTTTCATACATTATGATACCTCATCAAATAAAACTATTCTTACCTAATGTTTGCCGGCTTGCTCATATTGAGAATTACCATTTGCAAGAGTGACAGACATATACCAGAACTATAATGAGTTTGTCTAATAGTGAGAGATTGTTTAAATGTGAAAGGTTGAAACAAGTTTTCTAAAACGTATGAAGCGTGTTTTTTTTCCATAGCTATGATCCAAGTTATTCTAACAACAATACAGTAATCAACATGTATTTTATATCCATATAAATGCATCATTATCTAAATTAACAATAAAGACATCTACTTTCAAACATACATAAATATTTCACAAAGAAAAAAACAAAGTAACAATTTCTATTTATGAAAAATCAAAAATTTCAAATCAATATAAATGTATTTTGCGTCAACCTGGTTCTCCTTTTTTATCTGTCCATATCTGATTAAAAATAAAAAAACATTTGAGATCAAATAAATTCCCCCCATTCAGACCTTACTTCAAAGTCATTAGAAAAATAATCAAGAAAGGTTCAGAAAAGAGGCATACTCCTATGCCCAACTTCCATATTGCTTCTTTCAACCCTATGTTGTCGGTACTCTTTTGAATCGTCTCCATGTGTCGATCACAAATAAGATTTGTTCATTTATCTTAGAAATAATGTGCATACAAGACCAAAATGCATTCCCTTATCTAGACAACTGATTGGTGATGATCTTCCTCAATACATTTTTTTTAATATGGGTTTTACATCACATCAACATTATTTCAGTTATGTAGCCCTGATTAACTCTTAATGATGGAGGAAGACCCCATACTCAACTGCCCATAAGAGCTGGTCAAGGCGGGAAGAACCTTTAGCATTCCGTAAGTCAGTCAGGAGACTGCCTCTCATGAAAATCCATATCCCTCTCAGGATTTGAACCAATGCGGAGAGGGGCCATGTGATTTCAAGTTCTGTACTCTTACCACCAGGCCACAACATTTGACCACTTTGTTGCATACGACTTGAGAAAACATTGTGGGAAAAGGAGAAATTGCTCGTAATGAGCAAGTTCTCCTTTCCCGACAATGTTTTTAGCCCTATCAGAAGATTATTTCCCAATTTCATCAGATTTTGAAATGTCGTCTGGAAACTCTTTCAATTTGAGACAGTCGAAAATTTGTTGTTTGGGAAAGGGATAATGTCTGGTTAATACGGCCAGTTAATTTCTACTTTTGTCACAATGGTTTCTTCCCGATATGTACAAATAAATGCTACTTTTTAGACTGTGTTACTGTTTATTGCTATTAATATGGGCAAACTCACTTAATACTATACAAAGGAGAGGCTTAAAAGTTCATCAAAGTATAACATACGAAGAAATAATATTTTGCACCATTTTACAAAAAATGAAGATATTGAGACAAATAATCTGTCCTTATGTTATATTTTTGGACATTCTAACAGAAGTTTTGCAAGAAGCACCAACAGCACAAAAGTTCTCCACATACAGCGTAAATCATCTCATAAAAATGAATCTATTTACAATTTTCCTCTTATAGAAGTATTTACTTACTTACTGCCTGTTATGGAAGTAGAGATCAATAAATGTTGTTAACAAACTCATTACTTAGTTATTCGTTCTTTTAACCCTTTACAAAACAATGACTTCATTTAACCACTTTGTTGCAGAAAACTCTGGAAAGCATTGTGGGAAACAAGAAATTGCTCTTGACAAGCAATTTCCCCTTTTCCCACAAGGTTTTCTGCTCTCTCTCTCTGAAGAAAATTTTCCAATTTCATCACAATATGAAATGTTGTCTGCAAACTCTTTTAAATTGGGACGGTCAAAAATTTGTCGTTTGGGAAAGGGTTAAAGATATCTTGCAGCTTGATTTTAAAAAGCTGTATATTATTGCTATTATTGTTGAATAAGCAGATGTTTCCTTTACAGTATGTATAATTCAATTTTGGTAGCAATGGATATATTACATAGTTATATTCTTTTACTAAGGAAAAGCGCTTAAGAATAGCATCTTAAAGATATCAATTCTATGAACATTCCCCCCACCCCCCCAATGATTTCATGTGACAGGTAAGTCGTTAGTCCATATCACCCATGTCATCACATAAAACATATCAAAAGAATCAGACGATCTTACAAATCTGCTGCGAACAACTTTTTGTATTGAAGCAGGAAAAGGATAACAAGCTCATAACAAGCAACTTCTCTTTTTCCCAAACTATTTCTAACCTTTCATACAGTAGCCCTTCAATTCTTTTACAACATTTAGAAAATAAAAAAAATGTTGTTCATAATAAGTCAATTTTCTAATAGTCAAAAAGTATTTCAAATGAAACTTGCTACAAAATTAATTTGTACTTTATATATGTTGTAGATGATGATGTACTTTGTACAAGTCTAAATAAATGTCTTCTCTGTTCTGTACAAACAACAGTTTGAGATGTTTTTTAGTAAATGAATGCAAACGAATTACAGCATAGTAAAGTATAGACAGCGTTCTTTCATCCTAACTTGAGTTAACATTTGAAAAAATCTATAAATCAATCTTCAATCACATAATTTATAATAAAATTGATCAATAATCTAAATCTATAGAACTATCAATCAAACACAATCTATAAGGTTACGTAAAAATCAACATATAGAAACAATTTTGACAATTTACTTAGTAATGAAGAAAGCTTAAATTCTTTTAGGAAGGTTTGCTTTATATACATTATCATTAAGCGCAAAATTTCAGCAAAATATATTTGTATAAAAATAAACAGATGGTGCAGCTCAAAATAAAGACTACTTTTTGGCAGAAAAACAATCTTAACCCTTTCCCAAACAACAAATTTTCGACTGTCCCAAATTGAAAGAGTTTGCATTTCAAAATGTGATGAAATGGTAAATATTCTATTGATAGGGCAGAAAACATTGTGGGAAAAGGAAAAATTGCTCGTCCCACAATGTTTTCTAAAGTCGTCTGCAACAAAGTGGTCAAATGTCGTTATTGTTTTGGAAAGGGTTAACCAATGTTGTGCCGAAGCCAACTTCATGCTTGTGCAAACAGGTTATTTCCAGGCCAGCCGCCAAGTGAATTGGAGGCTGGCCTGTGGTCTAACCGGTTTTCTGGTCAGTTTTCCTCATCAAAATTGAGCAGATATTTAAGGTTTTTGAAAGCGGATGACACAAAAATCTATATTTAGAAAACTACCCAGTATTCTATGGTTTAAATGATTTCATATTCAATATAAGATGAGTTAACCTTAGTTCAATTAGATCATTTATTAGTAGATTGCATAATGACTATTAACCCTTATAGCGCTGGAACCAACTTCATGCTTATTAAAACAGGTTAGATCAAGGCCAGCCGCTAATTAAATTGGCAACTGCCCTGTAATCTAACCTATTTGCTACTCTGAATATCTTTCCTCAACAAAATTAGGCAGATATCTATGGTTTTGGATAGCAGACGACACAAAAATCTTTTTCTAGAAAACTACCCAGTGTTCTAAGGGGTAACCATCTTCAACTCCTTAAATAATATTGAGTCATTTTGATACATTGGCTGCTGCAGCAGAAAATATTATAAACCATCTTGACAAAAAAAAAATTACCTGTATTCATAAAGAGCAATGTAACCTGCATATGAATGAGACAGCAAAACTGTTGAAGATAATTATCTTGTGTTAGAACTATTCAAATAAAAGACAACAGAATCGTTTCAGTTACTCACTAATATTATACTCAAACTATAATCTAGATGTCAACTAACTTACAACCCTGACATGACGTTAAAAATATTCATGTAGGCACATTGACCTTTTGTCACATTATCTTATTCAACAGTGTTATTTTTACATGGCAAAATAATTAAGGAAAAAACATTTTACAGAATCTGCAGATAGAAATTAGGAACATTCAAAATGACCTACTTTGTGACAGTGGGAAGTAATCATTGTAACAGAAGTGCTCAAAGCACAATTACCAATTACTCAATTCATCTTTCAGTCTACTACTGCAGATTGAGTAAGTCTGATGATAAAAAGGGGTTGAAATTGGACCATATATTGGAACGGAGGACACTTCAAAATGCTATAAAAATGTCAATGACTATGTAAAAAAAAATCCCAAACAAATGTCTTGGTTCACCACAACAGATTATTTGCCACATTTTGGAAGTTCATGTTGGCAGCTTCAGTAACAGTTGGTCTGTAGCCCTCGGTGGTCCGCATGTCCTGTGGTAGGTAGGACTCGGTTCGAGGGGGTAGGGTGTGTCTGTACGAATCAGCTGAAGTTTGGGCGAGGGTTTGTCTGTACGGGTCAGGATGTCTTACCCCGCTGCTCCCTGTCACTGTAGCGTGTCTATAGAGATCTGATGAACGTACACTACTACTCTCTGTTACATGGCCATACATTTCTGTTGTTGGTAGACTCATGCTCTCTGTGACAGCTTGTCTGTATGCCTCCTGTGAACGAATGATGCTATTCTCTGTGATGACTGGTCGGTAATGCTCCTGTGTCTGAACGTGATCTTGGTTATGAATGCTATTGCTCTCTGAAACATGGGTTCTGTACAGGTCAGATGGTCGAATGTCACCACTCTCAGTTACACTATGTCTATATTGGTCAGGTGTTAGCCTGCTGTACTCTTCAGCCTTGATACTAACTCCACCTTCCGACACAGTCGGTCTATACGGTTCACTTGTTCTAATGTTACTGTCTGAGACTGCTGGCCTAAAGGATTCAGCCACCTTTCTGCTTGTATTTTCAAGAACATCAGGTCTATACGAGGATTCAAATGATTGACTTGACCTTTCAAGTGCACTAGCAATGAGATTTTGTTTATATGTTTCCGCTAGTTTTTCATTCCAGCCATTATTTCTGGGATAATCGTCTGCTTTACCTTCACTAGGTGGGGCATGCTGTTTAACACCAGTATGATCAGTTGGGATGCGCATGTGACCATGACTCGATTCTGAATCTTCTCCAGAGGAGGTAGGCTGGTCAGGTCTATAGTCTCGAACTTCAAATGGATTTCCTTTGTAGTATTGTGCTTGTCCAAGTTGACTCATCAATTGTTCTGTTCTCTCTCTAGCATTAGTGATGAGGCTTTGTTTATATGCTTCAGCTATCTTATCATCATTCCAACCGTTATTTCTGGTAAGATTGTCTGCTCTTACTTCACTCGACTGTGGTAGACTTACAGGAGCGTTGGACACAGCATCCTGTTTGGCAGGTATGTCTGGGGCAACAGTTTCTGTGACAACAGTTTCTGTTGGGATGCGTAAATGGCTATGACCGTTTTCTGCATTTTCTTCAGGAGAGACAGCTTGTTCTGGTCGAAAATCCTTGGGTTTTGTTGGATTGGTTTTATAATATTGTGCCTGGCCAAGTTGGTTTATCAGTTGCTCTGTACTTTGTCTAGCAAGCCGAATTAACTCTTCAGGGCTGGTTTTCTTTAAAGAAGACTCCAAATCTACACCATCCTCAGCTTCTTCAGGAACATTTGTTTCCTTATTTTCCTCTTTACATGTCTCCGCATCTTCCTCCTCCTGCTCCTGCTTGGTTGGTTGCCATGCCAAATCAAACTGCTTCATGTAATGTTCTTGATCCAAATCTTTAGAACTATTCGCATCAGACCCATCCTGGTCCTTCCCAGAATCCTTCAGCTTAGCGGCTCTCCTTTCTTCTTTACGCTTTCTTTTCTCTTCTTTCTTTTTCTCTTTTTTCTCTTTCTTCCTCTGGGCTTTCTCTTCCCTTTTCTTTTCTTTCTCTTCCCTCTTTCTCTCCTCTTCTTCAGGATCTTTAAGTCTCAGCTTCCTTGGCTTATGTTTCCTGGACCTCCTTGGTTTTTCAGCATCAGCATGTTTAGCATTGTAATGTTTGGTCAGGCACCCTTTAGTTGAATATTTCGAGTCACAAACTTTACATTTGAATTTAAGCCGCAACATCAGTTTTTTCTCTTTTTTCTCAACATTTTCATGCTTAGCTTTGTGCTTTTTGAGGTTCACCTTTTTATAGAAGGCATTGTCACATTGGTCACATTTGTATTTCTTCTCCTTCACCTTTGAATGAATCAGCACATGGTATTTCAGCTTGCTCTTCACAGAGAACCGTTTCTGACAGAGATCACACTTGAAGGGTTTTTCTCCAGTATGAGTCCTGACGTGTCTCTGAAGACTTGCCTTTACAGCAAACTTCATCTGACAAAGTGTACACTCATAGGGTTTCTCTCCGGTGTGTTTTCTCATATGTACAAGCAGGTTAGTGTCCTTAGAAAAGCGGGCGTCGCAGATCTCACAGTGATAGGGGCGTTCACCAGTGTGGACACGAATATGGACCCTGATATGGTGCTTCTGTGTGAAGGTTTTATCGCAGATCGAACATTTAAACGACTTCTCGTTAACATGAATTGGTGTGTGGGCTTTCAGCTCTTCCTCTTGCTCGAATCCAAGACCGCAGAGATCGCACATGTGGGGGGACTTAACCACATGACTTTCCTTGTGTTTCTTCAGCAGGGATTTCTTATTGAACTTCTGGGTGCACACCTCACACTCAAACTTCTTCTCCTTTGAATGCTTCTGCAGATGGGTCCTTAGGCTGCCCCTTGTTGTGAATGCCACGTTACAGATGTCGCAAGTGTATGGTTTCTCGCCTGTGGCGTTCTTGCGAGTACGCTGAGTGTTGCATTTCAGGGACATCAAATGGCTCTTTAGTTTGCTCTTCACAGCAAACCTTTGATCACAAAGGTCGCACTTGAAAGGTCGTTCTCCGGTATGGGTCAAATGATGGCGTTGGAGACTAGCCTTCACTGCAAACTTCATGTCGCACAAGGTACACGGGAAGGGCTTTTCACCTGTATGTCTCCTCATGTGAACTTTGAGATTGATGTTTTTGGAGAATTTCGCGTCACAGATTGTACAAGGATAGGGTCTCTCCCCCGTATGCACTCTAATATGCACTGTCAAATGATGCTTTTGGGTGAAAGCTTTTTCGCACATGGTACACTTAAAGTTCTTTTCATTCAGTGGATTTCGAATGCCTCTCTGATCATGAGATTCCAAGTATGGGTTAATGGAGGATGAATTCAATGTGGTTGTGTGAATCCTCATATGAATTTTTAAATGTCCTTTCTGTGCAAACATGGAGTTGCATGACGGACATTTATATTGCTGATCTTCTTTGTGGGTCTCCTCGTGTATTTTCAGCTGCTCTTCCGAAGGGAAATATGACACGCAGAGGTCACAGTTGTACTGTTTGGAAGGCAGTTCTTGCTTTTGCACCACTGGTGTTGAATGAGTTGAAGTTGTTGTTGGAGCCTGGTTTGGATACAACTGCTGTTCCTGTGGATATAGACTTGTGGTGTTATGAACCAGCAGGTGAGAGCCGAGGTCCTGCTCGTTGCTGAATGAAGCTCCGCACATGTTGCATGAATATGGACGATTGACGACGTGGGAGCTGGGCATGAACTGATGAGAGCTTACGGTTGTTGGCTCCGAGGTGAAGTTAGTATGAATCAGCTTGTGCGCATTCAAGTGATGCTCAGCGCCAAATTTCAAACCGCAATAATTACACACAAAATGCTTCTCAAAATGCTTGTGATCAATACTCTGCACAGGCTGGTGTGCCATGGCTGAGAGGTGCTGGTCTTGTTGATACATGTTATAGTGTTTCTCGTTGCTATGCATGATCTCATGGGTTTTCAGCTGTTGCTCAGTGGAAAACTTTGCACCACAGAGGTTACACATGAATGCTTTATGTTGGCATATCCGCATGATCTGATGGGTCTTAAGCTGCTGTTCCTGGGGAAAGGTGGCTCCACACTGGTTGCAGGAGTAGTTCTTGTCTGTCACGTGTATCAACACATGGGCGTTGAGTTGATGCTCCTGCGGGAAACATTCTCCACACAGGTAACAGATGAACGGGTTGTCCACCTGGTGCATCAGCTGATGAACGTTCAGGAAACTCATCTTTATGCCTTTCTGACACGGCCTACACAGGCCAACTGCTTTCTGCCAAGCTAGTTTGGGTTGAGGGAACTTACTACTGGCTAGCTCATCTCTCCGGATTTGTCACCTGCAATGATAAGAAAAAGATGCCGACTGAAACAATAAAAACTTGGATCATATAATGTCCTCTTTTTGACTTGATATTCACAGGCGAGGGAATCATGTGACCAATGTTTACGACTTTCCTGTTCTGCTTTATAACGGCATTATATCAACCACTTAGCGTAGAAATTGCAGTCAACAGGTGGGAATGACCTATATACATCGTCATTTGACTGTAATGTCTCTGGTTTGAAAATTACAAAAAATCACAAGTTAATAATTTAATTGAAATTTAAGATTTCATCACCCATGCCTGTGAAAGAAGATTGCAGAAATTAGAGATTTCACTAGAGGCAGAGTTGTATTTATAATTAAAGTTTTTCACTATGATCATCATGCCTAAGGAGTAAAGAAATATTATGGTGTCATACGGTATCATGAAATAGCAATGAATCAATGTTCTTGCAAATTTCAAAAAGTTCTTTAACAAATAAGGAACCTCTATTCTTGCTGGATAATATTTTCATAGGTTTTCTAGAGCTCTTTTCTCAGCATTTTACATATACATGTGTTCTACAGGGTTTTCTTGACCACCAACTTGTATCATAAATGACCAACAATTCATGAATATGACTCCTAAAGCTCATCATTTTTCATTCACAGTTCAATACATAAGGGGGTCAAAAGACCCCCAAATGAGCATAAATAAAGGGATCAAAGGGAAACCTGAGTCTAGTATCTGCATTCTATTTAAAGCCTTGTTTAAAACAAGGGGTGGTTTATAAAACCCAATAAAATTCTGCAGATTTGTTTGTTTAACAAGGGTTTAATGTTATGTCAGCAAGTTTTCTGTCATATTACTGTCTTCCTGGAATTGGCTGGGGCTCTTAAGTGTCTTGTCAAAGGAAATACCCATGAAACAAGAGGTAACAGTGGATTGAACCTGGGACCCCCCTCCCCGTGTTCTAAGCCACCTTAACCATTGGAAAATGTAAGATCCTAAGATGTTAATTAATTAGAAAGATGTTAATGTGTTGTAATTGGAGGAATCAGGGAAATTTACATGGTAATAGATGTGTTTTTATAAAAAGAGGTTTGTAAATTGAAGCTGACATTGTTTACAACACATTCTAAAACATAGGTCGGCTGTTTTCCAGTCTTCCTACTAATAACAACCTTTGGTGTGGTAGAATTTAACTTGCTTTTTCACTTGCTTAATTTAACAAATATCTTTTTTTGTAACTTTCTAAAACAGACAAACTACTTGCTTTTCAGCTGTCCTGTTAAGTATGTTTTATACACATGTTTGCGCCATAAGGGTTTGTTACAGAGTAATCCAAGGCTTAGTACTAAGTAGTAGCGTTTTGACTCTCGAATGGAAAATTCGAATATCACCTGTACAAAGATGTCTGCTACTCCAAAAATCAATGGAACAGCGACTACTAACAGAAAGGCAGCAGAAAATTGGACTTGCAGAAAAAAAACCAAGTGACTTAATTCACAGATGGTCTCTCACATTTCTTGAAACTGACTCGCATTTTGCAAGTGCTAAAATTGAACCTTGCCTTGCTCAACCAAATGTAACATTGATTTGATTTCAGCATTTGGTTGGTCAGATTACTAATTAGGGCAATCATAAAAAGTTTTAAAACATTGACATTGTTTACAACACATATTAAATTATAAGCAAGTGTCTGCTTTTCCAATCTTTCTACTTCCAACAACTTTTGCTCAACCGGATGTAGAATTAATTGGATTTTAATATTTGGTTGGTCGGATTAATTATTGGTGTTTTTCAAAGAAAGTCCAGTACATTGAATAAGTAAAACCTGTCAGAGTGAACTAAGTCCAAGATTGTCTTTTTATACTTGTAGACGTGTATACAATTTTTTATGCTTGAATGTTTTCAATTTTAAAGCATTTCCTAAGTGTAAAATAAAAAGAACAGAAAACCAAAACAGTTATTTTCATAAAACTTGAAATTGATTGTGAATAATGTAAACAATATGCAAAACATGTTAGAGACTGCCGTTTATTAAACCCAATATTCGCTTATAGCTAGATAGAGGAACGAAGGACAATATTGCACGCGCCATTGATTACACATAGAACAAAGGGTAGACTAAGTCCATCGCTTAAAACAGTATAAAAACCCATCAAATAGCTTACAAACTTAATGGTATATGTACAGTGTCACACAAATAGGCGAAATAAGTTCATTTTAGTGCGCGAAATTTCAAACTTTCATTAAAATATCAATGAAAATATATTTCATCTTACCCCACCCATCGCTTTAATGTGTTGGACGAATATTTTCCCCAAATTCATCATGGAAGCCAAATGTTCATGAACAGAAACACTTTAAAAATGTAAAACGTGTGCTAGTGCATCATACAGTCGACCTCACATACCTGATAAGCACATTAACGTTGAGTAAATTGATGTGAATCCACTATCACTTTGTTTGTAATTCTGGAAGGCAAATGGTGACGAGCCGCAAAGGGAGGTAATGATCGTAATATTTTGAACTTCGCACGACGCGAAATGAAGATGTAACGTTCAAGTTCAGTCTTGCATAAATGCCTAACAGATAACCTTATGAGGACATCTCCAACTTAGAAATGTAAACCAAACATTTCGAATAACACGATTGAAACAGACTACTGCGTTTAATAACTTTACGCGGTGATTTGAAAGTAGAAACGTGCAGGCTAAGGGAATTAATTGATTAGACCCTTAACAGCGCGCACTTTGCCCCGTATAATTACAAAATGGCGACCGAATTAACTTTCACAAACACGCTTGACAATTGAACAATATGTTTTCAAACGATATAAGAACGACACAGGAAATCAATATTCAATCTTTTGATTGAGTAGAACTCACGAATACTTACATGAGAGAGTTGTTAATTGAAGGTCAAAATATAGTTTATTTATTGGTTCAAAACATTTGAATATCATAAATTTACAAGGAGGAAAACTGGCCATTAACGACCTCGTCTCATAGGATGCGTTTTTAAGAACACGTGCGTTTACGACGATCGCATTTATGTAACGTGTCTTTATTTAATTAACATAGAAGAAGTTGCAATATAAAGTGCGGTACCTGAAGGTTTATAAGGTATGGGTGGTGGGGTAAAAGTCAGATAAGATGGATACCAGAAGTTGTATCCATTTCCTTCATAGAAGACAGTTTTGATACACACGTAGTTTCCAATGGAAACAAATAATATGCACACATTCTGATGATTTAAGATTTTTCAAACAACGACTGAAGTTACATGGCCTACGGACCATACATATGATCGAGATGCTTGTTTTAAATGGTCTCTGTCGAACTAAAAGAAAGGGTTTGAAAACTCCCTTCGTTTTGGTTATCTTGCACAAATTGGCCATCCTCAAAGTTATGCTTTTGGCTTCGCCATGATAAATCACATTTTTGGTAAATACAAAAAGATAAGTTTGAATTGTACCGATTGAGGCTATATATCCCTTGGTATCTTATGAAGTATCGTCATTATTTTTCATCTGTTTACACGTCGTCTGCCAGAAGATCCAAGTAAAAGACAAGCCAACCTTTCTTCACGCTTTACATGGCACAACAAAAGCCAATTATGAATGCAAAAGAAGTCTTAACCCTTTACCAAACGCCAAATTTTCGACTGTCCCAAATTCTTAGAGTTTGCAGACGACATTTTCAAATGTGATGAAACTGGAAAATAATCCTCTGGTAGTGGGGAAAACATTGTTGGAAAAGGAAAAATTGATCATTCAGAGCATTTTCTCTTTCCCCCCGCTATGTTTTCCAGAGTCGTCTGCAACAAACTGGTCAACTGTCGTTATTGTCTGTAATAATTGTAAAGTGTAGAAATATCTCTCTAACCAATCTGAAAATTTAAGTAAAATATATCCGTTCAATTACACACGAGATATTACGTTGCGACAGGCCTAATGTTTTTTAATGTCATAATTGAGTCGTCTGCTGTGGCAAAAAAATGAACAATACTTTCATTTACTTTGGTTCAATTATATTGGCAGTGGTTTTTGGACAATTGAGTAACTATTTTTAAAGTATCAGATTCAGATGTAGAAAACATATTACACTGTAACATCAGGGACAGATCAAAGTTAAAAGACTATCGTGAAGTCTAGTTATTTTAGAGATATTAAGATCTATTTATACTGAGTTACTCCCCTTGATTGAAAAGTCGCCATTTACAGTAAAACAAAAGTATTAACACAGAAACAATAGCTTTCGCTTTATTTTTAACAAAATTTGCACAAGGGTGACATTTGTCGGTAAGAAATATCACATTCAGGTGATTATTTGCATGAAAAGAATTGATGGATAAGATTTCCTACGGAATCCTTTCTTCTTTAAAACTTACACAACGAATAAAATCGAAGCCTAGTTATCATGTATTTTGACGTGACATAATTTACTGTATTAATTAGAAAAGAACAAGGATATTTCAGATCCCATTAAACTTCAGATAAACAAATAAATTTCTAAAGATAAAGCAAACATTTTCAAATCGAGTATACATCACCTAATACTCCAACCCACAGGAAGATCGTTTGACATACCTTTATATTCAATTTATATATATACGTCCCTGTAAACCAACCTATCTATCTGTCTTTAACCCAATACCAAACGATAATGACATTTGACCACTTTGTTTCAAACGACTCTGGAAAACATTGTGGGAAAATGAGAAATTGCTCCAAATGAGCAATTTTTCCTTTTCCCGCAATGTTTTCTGCCCTATCTGTATCAGAAGATTATTTTTCAATTTCATCACATTTTGAAATGTCATCTACAAACTCTGTCTATTTAAGACAGTCGAAAATTTGGCATTTGGTAAAGGGGTAAGTCAAATCCATACTAGGGACATAGACTTTGAGAACCTAGAGCCTTAATTGATCACATGAAGTTTCAAGCGATTTGCTTTTTCAATAAAGTGACTTGAGTGAAAGAGGCATTGAGTTAACAATCTGTTTTACACTGGCAAAACTTTTGCCTAGTTCAATGAATGTGTATTATAAGCATCAAAATACAGCACATGTAAGGCACAGCAGTTTCTATTCAAAACTAATGTTATTGAAATACAAAAAGGAAATTTAAATCATATCTCTATTTCAGAAGAAAAAGATCATGTACAGTAACCAAACAGAAGAGAGAGAGAGAATGGAATATTTTCAACAGAAACACTTGTAGCCGTGGACATGACTGCTGAGTATCCAGACCTATTACACCAACATATTTATATAAAGGTTTAAAGAGGACATTTACTGTACTTGAAAAGTTCAAGATTAACCATGAGTTTTCACACATTAACCCAAGACCAGTCTTATATTTGTTACTGGTGTGGTGCCAGCTTTTCTGATGAACATCATTTACATGGACATGTACTAATGCATGCTGGAGATAGACCTTTCATATGCAATCTGTGTGGAGCTTCGTTTGCCCAGGAACCCCAGCTCAAGTCACATTACATCACTCAAGCCTGTCAGAAAACATACATTTGTAACATGTGTGGTGCCAAGTTTGGGATAGAACAAGACTTGAAGAATCATGAGTTAATCCATAAAAGTGAGAAGTCCTACATGTACTCAAATTCCGACCAACATGTGAATACAATGATGCATCATTCAATGCAGCATAGTGGCAATAATTTGGAGGATAAATCATATGTTTGTAATCTATGTGGATTAAAATGTCAATCAGAGCAGCATTTAAATTCGCACCAGACCATTCATACCAAGCAGAAACATTATGTTTGTAATACTTGCGGACTAGAATTTCCCTCTGAGCAACACCTTGATGCCCACCAAGTGAGACACACTCTGGAAAGGTCAATTATATGCAATTTTTGTAACACAAACTTTACAAGTGAACAAGAACGTATAGCCCACATGCATTTGCATAACAATACATCGCAATATGTTTGTTACACATGTGGTGCCAAGTTTACACAGGAGCAGGACTTTTATACTCATCAATCCCAGCATGATCAAGTGTCCAAGTATAAATGTGATCTCTGTGGTATGGAGTATACCTCAGAGGAAAGCTACAAAAGTCATGAAGCCAGTCACAAGAAAGACAAACAGTTCAAATGCCTCACATGCGGTCATATGTTTTCCCAAAAACAACACTTAAAGATTCATATCCGTATTCATACTGGCGAAAAACCATACAAGTGTGACCTTTGTGAAGCCAGATTTACAAAAAACATCAACTTGAAAGTGCATTACAGAACGCATACATTTGAAAAACCTTTCAGCTGTGAAATGTGTGAAGCAAAGTTTTCGCTGAAATGCAACTTACAGAGACACCACAGAACCCACACTGGGGAAAAGCCATTTAAATGTGATCTTTGTGATTCCTGTTTTGCTTCAAAGAGTAATCGCAAAGCTCACATGCTCATTCATACAAAGGAAAAAAAGTTTGAATGTGACATGTGCAAGGCCAAGTATTCCAAGAAAAGCAGTCTTAAGAAACACAAAGAAAGCCATGAAACACTGTGTGATTTTCAAGGTGATTCATGTGAAACGGGCGTCACTGTTAAAGGTGAACTGAAAATGCCTGCAATGGCCCATACTCACGACAAGAACTATAGATGCTTGATATGTGATAAATCCTTCTCACAAAAGCACCATTTGAAAACTCACGTCAGAACCCACACTGGGGAGAAACCTTACCACTGTAGTCATTGCAAAGCCAAGTTTACAAAGAACATAAACTTAAAGGTCCACATGAGGATTCATACAGGTGAGAAACCCTTTCCATGTGAGATGTGTGACATGAGATTCTCACTGAAAGCAAGCCTTCAGAGACATTGCAAGACACACACAGGTGAAAAACCCTATAAATGTGATTTGTGTGATACCAGATTTGCTGCAAAAAGTAACTTGAAAAATCATAAATTGGTTCATTCTAGGCAGAAGGAATATAGATGTGATGAATGCGAGGAATCATTTCCAAAGAAGTGCAGTCTTAAACAACACAAAGAAACGCATCCGAAGAAAACATTTAAGTGTAAGAAATGTGAAGCTGAGTACACAAAGAAAGGGGATTTTATTCGTCATCAAAACACAAAGCATAAGGATGAAGTCCGACTGAGAAAACCTAGAAAAGGTAAGCCAAGAAAATTGAGAATAGTGTTTAAAATTGACAACAAGAAAAGAAAAAGTATAAGAATACAGAACAAAGAGGAACAGAGAGACAGGGTGATCACAGACAAAGAGCATGGTTCACTTGAAGACGGTGATGAGAATTTTGAGGACAAAGTGGATACTATTGAAGTTGAAACAACAAAGGAAATGGCTGCTGAAGACATTGCTGGAGGTCAAGTTGACATGGATCAAGAGGCAAAGTCAACTGAGGCAGAGAATGAGTCAAAGAATGGAGCAGACTAGTTGTTAAAATCTACAACAAAACCTGACGAAAATACTCAAGTCAACACCAAAGAGTAAGATTCTTCAAAAATGAGATGTTATCAAGAAATTGATGCTGTATATCTGATGGAACAAGACAATTAAAAAGGATACAGAATCATGTCAAAAGAAAAAAACATTTTATGAGGTTGCCAAGACAATGTGATGTAATGGAGAGTTAAATTGACACAACCGTTTTAGGTAGTTTTTGAAGCGCTATTTTCTTTTTTGTATTTGAAAAGTAATTGAATCAATGATCATGCTACTTGTTATGAATTTACATACTTGTAATTTAGATTCAAAATGATTAGACTTGATTTATTTGTCTTTTATGAGTGCTTAATGAAGTACATGTATGTTATTTATTATTAATTATTTAATTTACACAACCTTACATTCTAGGTTATTCCTTTTTGAATTTTTCAAAAAATTATAATGCAATGTTAACAAATTTATTGGAATTTTACAGCTTGCCTGGGATTCACCACTCACCTGTACTAGGTTTGGTCTCTTAACCCTTTACCAAACACAAAATTTTCGACTGTCCCAAATTGATAGAGTCTGCAGACATCATTTCAAAATGGGATGAAATTAAAAATTCTCTGATAGGACAGAAAACATCGTGGGAAAAGGAGAAATTGCTCGTTATGAGCAATTTCTCCTTTTCCCACAATGTTTTCCAGAGTTATCTGCAACAATATGGTTAAATGTCAGTTATTGTTTGGTAATGGGTTAAGTGTATTGGCTATAGGCATTTCCTCGAGCATAGATCAATTCCAAATATATTTTTAATACAATTTTTGTTTTGATAAAGATTCTGGTAAGCTATACAGTTTAAAGCCAGGTTCTCATCAAATTGAGTTAACTGGTCTGCTTACCCATCCTCATAAATCCTCGCAGCTGGAGGGTCCTCAATCGCTTGGTAGTTGTACTACAAAACTTGAAACCCATGGTCCTTTTACGCCTTGGTTCAAATTCCGGTGGCGGCATTTGGATTTAAGAGAAAGTTTCCTGTTCAATTTAAGAAAAGCAGATGGTTCTACCTGGTTTGATAAACCCATATGAGCATTAAAGATAGGGCTCTTTTTCCATCATAATGAGTTGGGCATTGCAACATAACTGAAATGTCAACGCAAAGTAAACACCCGTATATAAAGAGCAGCATGGGTTTAAATCAATTTTTGTAACGACTCCTCAAAACGATATCATGTATGCAATTTCTTTTCATTGAAGGCTGCAAACAAGGACAACACTCAGATTAACAAAAAGAATTGCTTTTATTTGGATGATGAATAATATGTATGAACATTTTAATTTATGCATGTGCTAAATTGAACAATATTGTTATACTTATAATTTTGATCATGTCTGTTGTTCATTGTTTTACCCATTTTCCCAATATTTGATTTCTTCACTAGTCAAAACTGAATAAAGTAGCAGACAAAAATGAACAAATACAAGTTGGATTGTGATACTAGGATAATTATGGTGTTACAGTTGAATACCCATAACCCGCCATTTTGAAACTTATTCTTTCATCTGATTACTTTTGTTGTTCTCTGTATACATGGGTCAAAGTTGGAACTATTTGCATTAAACCAAATAGTTCCGGCCCAGACAGACGTATACCAATTACAACCAAAGTAAACAGACGACAGAATGAATTTCAAAATGGTGGATTATAGATGTATTCTACCTTAAATGGAAACATTAAACTGTGGTTTTGTAAGTCTTCTGTTGCAGGTGTAACATATTCCCCGAGATTAAATGCATTACCCAACAGTTATTTCTCTACAATACCACGTTATGTGTTGCAGGAGATTAATTTGAATTAGTGTTTAATTGTTTTCAATGGTTGGATCGGTCTTATCGAAGCGGTCAGCTCACCTACCCATACTCATTGTGTGACAAGATTTGGTGATAAGATATGAAGAAATTGTACATGAAAGAAAGTGTAAGTTGTCATACTTCTCAATGAGTCATTTGCAATGATTTTGATTTGCACATACTAAACTCGGTTTGATGTATTGAGTTAGCTTAAACTTACACCAATCGGAAAGCAACTTCTAACAACTTTTAGTAATCACTCTAGATTCTGCTTCATGGTTACATAACTAGTATTCCTGCTAAATATGGATTAATGAAAGGTTGCAATGGGGACCCATCTTCTCAGAAGATGCAAACCCACAACTCTTACATATTGAGTTTTTTTTTTTTTTTTTTTTTAATATATATGGGTTTTACATCACATCAACATTATTTCAGTTATGTAGCGATGCCCAACTCTTAATGATTGAGGAAGACCCCATACTCAACTGCCCATAGGGGCTGGTCAAGGTGGGTAGAACCATCGGCATTCCGTAAGTCAGTCAGGAGACTGCCTCTCATGAAAATCCATATCCCTCATCAGGATTTGAACCCACGCGGAGAGTGGCCATGGGATTTCAAGTTCTGTACTCTAACCACTAGGCCACGGAGGCCCCTATATTGAGTTTCAATGCAGCTCTAAGTGAAGTCATATATAAAGGACTATGGCCTGCCAAGTTATTGCCAAAACATTAATTCACATGAGCATTATGGTCCTGTAATGAAACAAACAAACAAAAAACCAGCGACTTTCTCATTTCTTTATTTCTAACAAATAGATTTGAGGGAGACATAAAAATCTATGTTCAATAAAACCTTTCTTTGATTTGCTGGCTAAGAGTTATCATAATTTATATCAACCTTTTATCTTGTAATAAAGGGGAGAAATTCCTCATAATGAGGGATTAATTGGCAGTGTTACTTAAAGTATGTTTTGCTGTTGATGCATTTAAGTGTACAATAATACAATCACTATGGGTCCACTTAGACCATTCCTGAACGCGGACCTTTTATAGTGAACTTGTGTTTATCAAAATGGGTATTCGGGTATAACAATTATCCCTGATATACATTCAAATGAAAATAAGGACATTGACATCTTTACATATATAAATAACTATAAATAAACAACATAAGGGAAAAGAACAATCGTATCTACTCGGCAATCCCCGTAACAAGTCGGTAGATATACCTCGTAAGCAGTACATGAATACACCAGAAATCCTGGGGTAATTCGCCTTATTTCCGGCGGATAACGCAAAATGCACACTGGCACTAAATATGTATTTAGATACACATAAATTGGTTATATATCACAAGTGAAGGTTTTTATTACCCTTTTTATTAAAGATGATCATATCAACACATCTTTGTTTCATATTTTGTCAATCGGCTCTTTTCGGCAATCCCCGGGATTTCCGAGTAGATACGATTGCAAACGGACATGCCCTTCGTTGCTGATCTACTTTCAAAAATGGCTCCCCATTACCTCCGAGGTTATTTTAAGAAATGGCCGAGGTGTTCCGAATGGGAAAAGAAAACTCTTCACAATGTTGGAACTATTTCCTTCAAATTCGTTTTATAACATATTCAGAAATCAACTGAAAAATAAAAGTGGAAGAAAATTTCTTGTCACAGCAATTTCCTCCTTTTATTTTTTTTTTACAAAGGGTTGGGTACATTATCTAAAGGAAAAGATCTTAGTTTTTGTACAAGGCGATTTTCACCAACTGAGGCTTTTGATTTGTAGCAGTTACCATATCTCTAATGATGAAATGGCTTTTGTCTCTATCATGGACCATAACTTTATTGAAGTGTGAGTTGAAGGGGAATCAAGAAAGATACAAACAAGTAGCATAACTTTACTAATGTGAGTGTTTATAGTTTAACCAAGAAGGCTTTATATCTGTAGCATAATTTTACTGAGATGTATGCTTATAGGAATAACTAAGAGGATTTAAAATATGGACTATAACTTGACTCATCCTTCAAAGTTACTCATAAATTCAATTCACGAAAGGAAAAACTTTCATTACCACTAATTTCTTCATTCTTACAGACTTTTTTAAAAACAACTAAAAATGTTAAAACCATTATGAGGTATGAGTTGAATTGTAAGAACCAATTTTGAGTATTTACAATGTACATGTATGTTACAAGAAAAACTTGTCAGACAGGTAGATGAAAGCAATATGATACATAGAAAAGTAAACATTTGTAATGGTAATAAATAAACTTACAAATACAAATCAATGCATACCACAAACATATTACTGATAATAAAGGATTAATCATTTTGGAGGCACATCATCAAGATTTCTCTGTTAAAAATATATATCAACATGGGTGAAAGAGTTCCTATAGGATTTCCATTACAAAAATCGCTATAATAAGCCATTTGTGTTGGGTGAAAGATCTGAAAATTGCCTAGTCTACTTTCAAACGTCCATGTTTGAATTTATTGATCAATAAGCCTGGTAACAAAGCTGCCATGGCGATGCCGATTAGTTTGACGGTTGTTGCCCATGTAAAAACATCATCAAGAGAATCAACTTCAGAAAGCATGTCTCCAGTCTGTACACAGATAAAGTTATAAGGCATCAACCCTGAAATAGATAGAAAACAAGGCATATATCACATAAGTGATCTTCTTCATGCATCAATGATTTATTCATCTGTACCGTAATAAACTGAATGAATGAATGGCATAAGGCATATTGACAGCTAAGGTTATTTAGCTCACAATATATGTGGATAATTGATCCCCATGGTATACTATTACTGCTTGTAAAAGGTAAAGGTTTTGTTTATCATAGTGTCACCCCTATTGAAAAGGCCAGCCAGTTTGGCTTATGAGACACTTTTCAATGATTATACCAAGTACCTCCCAACTTCTATCACTATTCCAATCACCAGATAGGTCTATAACCTGCGAGTTATTGAAATTCACAGACTTGTTAACCTGTATAAAGGTTCTGCCTAAAGTAAGCAGGTACCTTATATGTACAATACACAAATTAGCCGATAGAAAATCTCAAATTATTTATATACAATGTCAACACATGATAAACCCTGTATGTATATTGTGTAAAAAATATCGTCATGCATCATTTGTGGCATATAACAAACATTCTGTCATTTTGCACAAATGTTAGAATAAAATATTCTAATTAAAAGAAAGACCCCATTCTATGCATATCCAACTCGTCTCCATTGTTAAAGATATTGTGAATCAATGAATATGAATACCAAGAAATTGTTCCTGACCAGTATCTCCCTTTTCTATGATAGATTTATAAGCCAAAAAAGAAGTGTAACATTCTGTAATTGCTTGTAAAATCATACAGAGGTCAGATAATGAACAAGCAAAATCAATCTACTGAAGTGCCAAGAATAATATATGACATAAAGATTGTATAATTCATGTTCTTTACTTACCGATTAAAACAGACATAAAAAAGAAGTGTACAGGAACATTGAGTATTGGAGATGCCATGTTCAAAAACCAATTGGGTGACATCGGGAACAATCGTAAAAACAACAGGAAGAAAAACAAACTATCCATGTTGTCTGTCACCTGAAAATAAATGACAATCATGTACATCTTAGATTTATTAATATGTCATCACTGTTTGATTGTATGGGTTATACATTGTGCTAACATTAGTTCAGTTATGTTGCATTGTCCAACTCTTATTGATGGAAGAAGAACCCATACTCAACTGACCATAAGGGCTGTTCAAGCCAGGTAGAACCATCAGTATTCTGTCAGTCAGTCGGAAGACTACCTCTCATGAAATTCCAAATGCTGAAACTCCGATTTGAACCCATGCGGAAAGAGGTCATGTGATACCACGTTCTGTACTCTTGTCGCTAGTCCAAAAGGCCCCTAATCACTTTCTATGTGATTTGGCCAAACGGACAACAATTGCTTCTTTAATGTTTAAGATGTCTTTTGACTTCTAAATTAACCAATTACCTCTAGCTCTTACAATATACAAGAGCAGTTACATTGGTTAAACCATTTCCTTAAAAAATTAGCTTACCATAACTAGATATTGAATACAAACTCTATGGGACCCCCATGGTATATATGTAGACTTTTAACTTAAGT
The DNA here is from genome assembly GCA_947846245.1 of Cerastoderma edule. Lineage (NCBI taxonomy): Eukaryota > Metazoa > Mollusca > Bivalvia > Cardiida > Cardiidae > Cerastoderma > Cerastoderma edule. The sequence goes on along the minus strand of OX401422.1, from coordinate 14,980,197 downwards.
GATATGTTCTTCCCTATGAAAAACTATTAAAAAGGATTTTACTACCGAACTAAATACTTACAATTGAGATAAAAATAATCAAATCTACTTCGAAATACCTTTATGCAAGTCTCTAGCAACCACTGTGACAAAAGTATTAACTTCTCTTAGTGAGTGATTTATCTATAACTTTGACACAATGCTTTTCTACCACATTCGACAATGAAAAAAAATAGTCGTCTCCATTAGTTTTCATTTTGAACCAAAGTCAAATTTATGTTTTTAGGGAATGGGCTAAACGAGAATTCAATCTAGTATTCTAGAATAAAAAAGACAAACAGCTAGCCATAGAGAACCTTATGATATTTGTGTTAGTTGTCCTACAGAAAGATTAATCTTGGCATTGCTAAAACTTGTTATAAACATCACATTTTTGGGACAAGCAGTTTAGCTCCTTGTTTGTGGATATATTATGTTAAAAAATATGATTTCTTACCTTCTTTTGCATACGATCCACTTTATCCGGGAAGTATTTGACTATGAAGGCTTTCCCGCAAAATTTGGAGAGTAGAAAACAGGTGGTGGCGCCTGAGGCAGTTAAAACACACACCAAAGGGAAGGACTTCCATGTTCCAAACAAAGCACCTCCCAACATATTCTGAAATATATTTATATACTCAATTTGATAACAAATATCTCCTTCTGCACAGATTTTAAAACAATAAGGATGGGTATCATCTATGTTTGTGATCAAGCATTCATTTTCAAATTTTCTTTAACTCCTATATAGGAATAAATTAATTGTCTAAAATTAAAAGCAGCAGCTGCTGTAGACTCCAAAAAATGGCAAGAAGAACATTAATCAAAGTTTCTTTATAAAACTTATTTAATAGATATCATTGTCTCAAACTGATTGATTAATCAAAAGGAGCATTAAATTTTCATCCTTATATCACCGTGGTTTCTTGTCTTCTGCAGAAGATGCAGTAAATTGATAAGGAGTAAAGACTTAAATCAAAACAGAAAAGTTGAAAAGAAAAAAGATCCAGAAAAACCAAAGTGAAGGATCAAGAAATGCTTTCTTGAAATTAAGGATGAATTAGGATGTACATGGATATCATTGATAAATTTTCAGGATACAAGAATTGGTATCATGATTACAGTAAGTAAACATTCCGACACACGCTTTAGATTCTATCATGCTTTTTTAGTTCATAAGATAACCTAATAGTATTATATCCAAATAATACTTCATGCATTTATCAGGATAGCAATTCTGTAATTCATATACATCCTTACTTGGAATACTTACCATAAAAAAGGAGCCAGGAATGGCAAATGTTTGTTTAAAAAGATAGGCAGAGCAGTAAAGCGCCATCAAGTAATAAAAGTTGTCAGTTTTGTAGTCTTTTAACAGTCCTGCTAGGGCATTCAGGTCTTCTAGGCTTCGAGGAAATTTCAAAGCTGACCTGAAAAATTAAGATGAAACTACATGAAAAATAAGATTAACTCACCAACGAGATATGTAAGTACTTATCTATGGTCAAAATCAATTTTGCTATGTTTCTATTCCTGAAGTGTAATTAGTTACTTTTTCAACAACATATCAATTCATATAGTCTCTTTGACATACAAACTCTCTTGTCATTGTTAAGATGAAATAAAAAGCGACGAGAAAACAATGCATGTAATTAATGAGGAATCAGAATAACTATTACTTACTTTTCATTTGAATCTTAAAGGTATAAGTATACAATATTCAATTCATCTAAGTATATATTAGAATATAAAGTATGGTGTCAGTATGAAAATACATAGATCTGCATATCTCTGTCCTATAATGAAGGAAAATAGTATATTGCAACAAACTTCAACAATTATGCAAAGAAGTGAACAATGCAAATTTTCATCGGAACTTAGTAAAAGATAACCAGCTTTACTTTAACAATTTTGAATTAATTGAAACATTCAGACTGACCTATTTGATCCAGCATGTTCAGGTAGATTGACAGATAGAAACAAGAGGAAACCAGCCCACACCACAAATATCACAGGGATCCAGGCAATGGATGCCATCTTTCTCTGAAAATAAAGTCAGCTTATTAACCTGTTCAAGTATATGCCATATCGAGGGTTCAGTGCAAGACTATCTCAAGTGCTTTTTAAAAACCTTTTACATAAAATAAAAGGAGAACTGCTAAGTTTTTCACATTGTTAGCGAAACCTTTTCAAATTTGTCTCAACTCAAATTTTCTGTATAATGTTTACATTTGTAAACTTTCACAATATCACTTATTATAGAGGTACATGTACAAAAACATCTTTCAATGTTGTAAATTGTTAAGCTGAGCTTAAAATGACATAACAAAAAAGTTGATTCATTTAATTTATTTATTTACACTCAAACTAACAATTCAAAATCTTTTTATTTTTGTGATATTGTCTCTGGTCTTTACAAAAATAATGTAACACACATAGTGGCGCCATTTTCTTTCTTTGTTCTGTATTCACAATGGGGAGGAAAAGTGTTAAAAAGAGGACTAAATCAGAGGCTTCACCAAACACAGTGAGTGATCAACCCGATAAACGCCCTACAATGTCTTCTTCCAACCCATCACCCAATCCACAGGCCACCCCACAACCATTCCAACATTCGAACATACAATCCCCGTCAGGAAGTTTCCTATCACAAATCTCGCCATACCCGGGTAACTGCTATGCATCAAGTCCAATGCAACAATACCATCAACAACAACCAAATATCCCCCAGTACAGCCAGAACCCGAATTCACAAAGTGTGCCTTGTGCGTACAACGACCAGTCTCTAAACAAGGCCATACTGGATAGATTGGATGCAATGGACTCTAAACTAAAGAAACTTGACACAATCGAAACCAGAATAAAAGAAATGTCCCAGAACTTGACCAACATGGACACAAGGGTAAGCTCTTTAGAAAATAAAGTCGACGAATCCAATTGGTATCCCTTTTGATCACATGTCCTCCATTTTACTTTCAAGAAATATTTTTCACATCAACAATTGGATATTGCATTGAATTTTTTAAAACTGGTTAAGTGTTTTAATAAGTTTGAAAATAGAGCACTAATGAACATTATGAATAAAATAATGAATCTTAGTGTATAGTACAGTGAAATCTCGTGATCTCAACATCAGTTATCTCAATTTCATTATAAGTGTTGGGCCCCTTCCAAGTTTTGTAATATTTACTCTTACTTTTTCGAAAGATAACCAATTAATTAATGTTGATCAAAGTTAAATGCAGGTCGTAGGTAGGAGCTTTCAGCATTACTTTTGACCTGCATTTCACTATACATTCACGAAAAATGCTCACCTTAGAAATCAGATATATCGACATTCGGTTATCTCAACGCAATTTGTCTTTCTTTGAGATGAGATAATAAGACTCCACTGTATAATAAATATTCTTTGTATAGGTCAAACTGTTGCCGACAAGCGATTTAAGAGTGGGTAGGAAGGCACTGAGGAAGGCCTGCCATACAGCAAGCAAAAAAAAGGAGAGAGCAGCCTTCCACCTTGTGTACCAGCTATGCTCGGAAGTATTTACACTGGAAGAATTGGCTGAGTCCAGAGGGTTAGGCTTGTCCAAACCAGAGCCAGGAGATGAGAATAGGCCTGTTTTATATACAGAAAAAGTACAAGTATTGAAAGGTATGGGTTATTCGATCAAAGTCTTCAATTTACTTAAGTGTCTAGTACATAATCAAGTAGTTTTTGAATGCCTTTGTTTCAAGTTATAATGTTGCTAAATTCCTTACGTCATAATGACGAATTTTGCATCATGAAGCAGACAACATTGAAATATTGTCTGCAGGATGTAACAGTTAAGAAATGGCAATAACTAAATAAGACAATTTATGATTCAATGATGCTTGTTTAAAAGCTGTTTCACAGATGTATTGATGTCTGCCTGGTAGCACACACCATTGCAAATATAAAACTGTTGTCATTTGTGATTACTTAGACTTTATAGTGTCACTAAATTACATTTAACTCTCATGTATCTGTGTGTTCATTTTATTTAAAGCAGAGGCACATGATGGTTGGTTGGTAGACCAAACAATATTTCAATCAATTATGTTTTGCCATTTCAGAATATGTAAATACATGGTGCAAGAAGAATCTTGGCTGGACTTTTTCAAGCCATGATTTGAATGATGGCTTTACAGAGAGGACAAGCTACGCTCGCAAACAACTTACCGGTAAGAAGAAAAACAGGAACACATAGACTATTAAGTACTCCAAAAATACTATAAAAAAAAACTTTAATGTTTTGCTACAATGGTTACTGCTCAATTTCACCCTGACAGTCATTTTTTTATCATTTCCAATTGTCATCTGATCAATTTGGACTGAAGTCACAAAATCAAGTTAAATTAATTGTCTCATAGACACACTTTGACGATGAAATGAATTCCTTCATCCATAATAAGCAATTGCTTTCTAACAGTGATTTTAAAATCATATAAGAATGACATTTTTCTTGTTGTTTATCATTTTAAGCGCGACTAGCTTTACTTCTTAATATCTCATAAAAAACTTTAGGTAATTGATTGAAACTTCACATAATTTTTTATTATCTACTTTGGATGATTATGTCAAATCAATGACCAAGTCCCATAACTTTGGTTTCGATTTTAAACAAATAATGCCAATTTTTGTTCTAAGAAATTCCTGGTTAAGTTTTTGCATGCAAGTTGGTATCCCAATAATTACTAAAGGGCATTGAAATTTTTCTAAATTATATCAATGAGTTTTTTTGTCCAAAACTTAAAAATCAATGGGTTTTTCTATAGAAAAATTATTAAAATGAATGAAAGTAATGAGTTTTTTTAATATTTTATGAGATTTTTTGGGCCAAAAATTATCACTGAAAGGGAATCTGCTTTTTTCCCGCCTGGATTCCTTCTGAATTTCGTCTTGGCCGAATTCCGCCTGTAAATATTTCCGCCTGTAAAAATTCCAGTTTATAAATAATTTCCGCCTGGAATTTAGATTCCGCCCAGATTTAAGATTCCGCCCAGATTTAAGATTCCGCCCAGATTTAGGATTCCGCCTGTAAATAATTCCACCTTATTTACATATTCCGCCCATTTTTCCACCTGGTTTCCGCCCAGTTTCTGCTTGGAACCCAATGATACTGTAAATGAAAGAATTAGGCGGACTATTCCTCATTTACGGGCGGAATTCAACTGATGTTTCCGCCTGTTGGAAAATTTCGTACAGGTAAGTTTGCCTTTCATTTTCTGATGGCACAATCTAACAGACAGGACATACTGCCGAATGCCAAAATATCTCATTATTTCCCAATCATGTCAAATTGAAGTCCGAATTGATAGCAAGAAAGCAACAGCATGAGAAGTCAATCTAATTTGACAATTTCAGATTATGGCGAAAATTTTGCATCAGGCGTTAGATTGCCCCATCAGAAAATAAAAAGCAATCTTCACATCGAATTATTTTGACTAGCATGCGGTGACAATAAAGCATGAAAGAATCACATCAAACACTCTCTGTTTATGATTGGCAAAATTCACTATAAATGAGGGAGAAATAGTTTATCACTTCATTCAATTGTTTCTATGTCTACAAGTACAATGAAACCTAGACACAATGTCGTAACATCTTGTGGCTGAGACAAAGTGAGACACAGTAGTAACAATTACTTCTAAATGAAACCCACATGTATAGGAACACAGGGAGAAATATCATAATAGACCTTTATTAACACTATATAGTGTTAATAAAGGTCTATTATGATATTTCTCCCTGTGTATAGGAATTGACAATAAATAAAAAAAAATAGAACCTACTTTCTAACCGTTCGTAAAATGCTTTCTGGATATAGTACCAACATGAAAAACATTAAAGAATCAAATGATGTAATGGTTCGATGAAAATATGCTTGAAAAATAAAGTTTACCTGGATAAGGGTGAAAGTCAATGGTACGAACTATTTAGGGTACGAGATGACCAGAAAATGAGTTATTTACATTGTACAGAAACCAAGGAAACATATCATAGCAAAGAAATATACACAGGTTCTTAAGTTCCGTTGTTGTTGTTTGTTTACAAAACCATCAATCAAAAGTTATGATAACAAAACAAAAGTATAAATTACCCAAACAGAAAGTAGAGATTATTTTTAGTGCATAGTCCTCTAGCCGATAAACATGGTCATGTGACCCTCACGCGCGGTTACGTCACGTGCAATATTTTCATCAACACCAAAATTTCGTTTGTTTCAACAGGCTTTCATTTGTTTCAACAGACTAAGCTATCTATGTCTCTGGTTTCGATTATTCTTTTTATCAATATTTTTCTCACTTTTGAAATTGATGTTACCCAAG